>CAMPQE020000380.1:0-87827 GCA_946902985.2 Meconema thalassinum | reverse complement strand
GAACCAAATTGTACGTACTTACCTTTCGAAACATAGCAGGTTGAAATTTCGGTCAGACCTCTCCATTCCCTGCATTTAGGCCCTTTGCACATATTTACACAGTTTCACCGATCTGAACCAAATTCTATGTACTTACTCTTTGGGACCCAGCGGGTAGCAATGTCCACTTGAAATTTCGGACAGCCCTCTCTATTCCCTACATTTAAGTCTATTGGTACAAATCTACACCGTTCCACCGAACTGAACCAAATTGTACGTACTTACCTTTCGAAACATAGCAGGTTGAAATTTCGGTCAGACCTCTCCATTCCCTGCATTTAGGCCCTTTGCACATATCTACACAGTTTCACCGATCTGAACCAAATTCTATGTACTTACTCTTTGGGTCTCAGCGGGTAGCAATGTCCACTTGAAATTTCGGACAGCCCTCTCTATTCCCTACATTTAAGTCCATTGGTACAAATCTACACCGTCCCACCGAACTGAACCAAATTGTACGTACTTACCTTTCGAAACATAGCAGGTTGAAATTTCGGTCAGACCTCTCCATTCCCTGCATTTAGGTCGTTTAGACGAAATGTCGAGTTTGTCGAGGGACCAATCTAGTCTCAGGCCTTACATTACATAAAACAAAAATCTCCACTTAAAATTTGGCTCATTTAGGTGAAATGGTGTAACTTTGTATGAATAACGCTCAAATTCAGTCTCGCAATGCAAGAAACAAAATACTGAACGAAAAATTTGGCCACTTTGCCGAAACGATGTAGATTTGTATAAATAACAGACAGACCGACAAATGGGCCCAAAAAGCAAGTTTTATGGCCCTAGAACCAACCGAGTCGGTAGTATTTCGGTCTTGTAGTAGGACACCAGAGAACCTGGGAATTGAGTAGCAACTGAAAAAATATTTCAATGAGTTGGCTGGCAATACGGGCTGTATCACGCCACTCCTACCTGTGTTCTGGTGCGGAATTGCGAAAATAGTTACATCTTACGCTGCTTACAAATTGCAGTAACGGGGAGTAATTATTAGGCCCCTTAAGACAGTTATCATCATGGAAATATTAGGCCTCTGTATAAGTGCGATGGTGTTGGCACAGTATATTTCATTCTATAGAGCAGAAGAAAAGATCCCGTCAACAACTTTCATAGCACTCTTGTCAATACTCACAAGTTTCGCTGACCTCTGGAATTTCAAGTAAAATTTCCTGTCAAGGTCTGTACTATTGGAGGCGTAATGAGACTGTTGACTCCAGCCCCCCCCCCGCTCTACTTAATGACCGGGCAATTCCTGTCTTGAAATACTACTGCAATACAGAGACTAGGGTGCATTCACGACGGGTTGTATGGAACTGCGCCCAAGCTTCACTAATGACCCTAATCATTAGCATCAACCTTTAAAAGTGGCCTGTGGAACTGCGCCCATTGAGAGCGGTCTGGTATGTTCCGTCCCTCCACCCCTCTACCGAATTATGTTGTGTCGAGTGGTGTGAATTTGAAGTGACTCATTTCAAATCGGTTGTGTCTTGATTGGGAACAAGTCGAAAACCATCCAGGTTGCGAACAACTAAATATACCCTGTCCGGATTGCGGACAAGAAGTTAGTGATGGCCTAGGATATATAAAACAGGTACAGTTTTCAAAACACACTAATATTTAATTTTTGATCTAGGAATATTAGCATTAACTGGTACATTGGGATGTTTTCCACAACCTAACCATATTTTAAAAATAGTTCTGTTATTGCAAATGTTTAATAATCTAGTTTGAGGTAATCTTACCATTTAGAAGATTATTATATTTTTAGAGGGGTAGTTATTTATGGTGGATTAGAGAGAGTTGTATTATTATTATTATTATTATTATTATTATTATTAGTGTAGCCTCCGTGGCTTACGCAGCAGTGCGCCGGCCTCTCACCGCTGGGTTCCGTGCTTCAAATCCTTGTCACTCCATGTGAGATTTGTGCTGGGCAAAGCGGAGGCGGGACTGGTTTTTCTCCGGGTACTCCGGTTTTCCCTGTCATCTTTCATTCCAGCAACACTCTCCAATTTCATTTCATTTCATCTGTCATTCATTAATCATTGTACCAGAGGAGTGCGACAGGCTTCGGAAGCCGGCACAAAGCCTATCCTCGCCGCTAGATGGGGGCTTCATTCATTCCAACCCTGACCCAGTCCAATGACTGGAAAAAGGCTGTGGATTTCCATTATTATTATTATTATCATTATTATTATTATTATTATTGGCCTCTGTGGTGTAGTGGTTAGTGTGATTAGCTGCCACCCCCGGAGGCCCGTAGTACAGCTGCTTATCGGGACGGGGGACTACCTCTTATTCTCAGAAGTGCAGAAGCTAGTGGTGGGGGACAGTGCGTCACTTCCCTTTAAACCGAACTTGGGCTAACAACCGACTTGACTATGGACGCAGTTCAATCGGCCTAATTAACAGGATCTGGAAATACCACTGATTATGGGCACAGTTCCACTTCTCCCTTCACGACATAGAGACGCAAATTACGGTACTGGAATTGCCAAGGGTGGAAAATGTGGGCAGCAGTCATCTATGGGGTACAACTTAGGCCTACCACCAAATATAGGAAATATGTACATATGAATAATTAGGCCAGCATATGTATTTATTTATAAATACGGCAAATATATGTAAATGAATAGAAAATATTTAGTTAAATAAAAATATTAAACACATATAAGTCTCCGGGCCTTCATAATAAGTATGCAGAGAGAATATGACAGCTCACTGCGTGGTAACAGGAATTAACAATGGTTAACTGCACATCACTAACACAATAGCACGCGTGGAATTAAAATACACTTACAATGTCATCTGTTTGTGTCGACCATTCCGGCTCACTTTTGATCAGTGACTGTCCCTCCATTTTGTTTAGGAAACTAGAACACAGAAATACACTGTACAATTGATGAAATATGCAATTATTTGTCAAAATAGCCTGATGTATAATACATCAAATGAGGTAAATCAGTCCTTCAAATTGTACTGGTACTGTATAGCGATTAAACCTTAACACTCAGATACACAGTGTCAATAACAGTAAATATTACGCCTGAACTAAAGTCAAGTATATTCCAATAGTATTCATTGAGACCTAATGTTGAAATTTAATTATGTTTACAACTGACTATAACCTCTACTGTAAATCTAAGTTGGCAACAATGTAATCAAAAATGTATTTTACTTTGTTGGAAATTGTTTTAGACCAGAAGAAGATATACAGCTAATGGCGGAATGTATGTGTAATATATTGTCTGTGAAATTGAAGCCATCAGCCATCAAAATTGTATCTATATTGAATGTAGGGAAGTTTTTGAGAACTCATAAACATGTGTTATGCTGTCGAGTCAAAAGGTATGATATTGTCGACTTATCTAATATGTATTTTTCAACTTGTATTTGAATGAGGTTATATGTTGTATGGAAGCACACCTTAAGTTTACAAAATGTTCATAATAATAGAAGAAGTTTGTAACTGAGAGTGTAAACCATTATTGTATTATTTCTTTGTTTGCCTGGCGCCTTTTGATGATACTTGCTGTATAATTTGATAAATAAAAGGACGTCATACATATTGACAACGTCTTGATCATTCATCCCAGTTCGGAGCATAAGAATTACAACAGGTTATCGGCCCAGATACCGCTCATACGTCAGACACGCCGAGCATTACGGGAAACAATTTGGACGTCGAGAAAAAGTCAGCCGAGTCAGTCGTCGTCGTCCAAGTCAGATGTCAGAAGTCGTCAGGTCAGTCCAGTCAGCCGAGAAAGTCCACGTCAGTCATCGCAGACAAATTCAGCTCCGTCGAAGAGGACGTCTACCATATCGTCAGCCCGAGAAACGTCAGCTAAGTCAATCTAACCTCAAAATGTCAGTCAAGTAGCCTATAGATGAGTCAGAGTAAATTGATAAAACAATTTGTAAATAGATAGTAAAATTCTTGTGAGATCAAACTTTTGTAAATTTGTCATCTTTTTGAAACTTAATTTTGTTTTTTAAGTTAAGTCATGGATTGGCGTTTCAAAATTAATTTAGCTATGAGAACAAAAGAATGTTTTGATATTGCAACAGGTTTGACTGTCAAACCATCAGGTACAAACTCCGATCCTGTACGTAATTGGATAAAGAAAGATGTAGAAGCTCAAGCGCTTACAGGTTTAAATGTCAGTAGTAATATAGCGAAAAAGCTAGTCAAATGCCAAACTGCAAAATAAATGTTAGATAAGCTAGAAAATGTTTATGGTAAAGAGTCTGATATTACTGTTGAAGGTTGGCAAAGGAAATTTTTTGGTTGTGTTTTTGACAGCCAAAAATCAGCTGTTGAGAATTGCTTGGAGATTCAACAAATAGCCGAAGACCGGTCATCAGATGACGACAGGGTGAAAGACAGTTGGATCATGACACGAATGCTGAGTATGCTACCACCTAAGCTGCACCATTTCAGAACAGCCTGGGGCAATGTGACAGGAGCCGACAAAACTATTGAAACACTCATCGAAAGATTGAGGCTGGAAGAGGTTCGACTCAATGAAGGTCAAAAGGAAAGTGAAGCAACTGCAGTCAACGCACTCATCGCAAAGGAGAAGAAAACTGGAAATCAGTCTGCTCGCAACAATAGCAACAGACAAGGTGGAAGCGCGCTAGTCAGCTGCATTAAGTGTGGACAGAAAAGACATGTGAAGAAACACTGCAGAAACAAACCCTGTGCCAAATATCTTGCCTATTGTAAAGAAAACTACCCTTGCCATGTGTGTGGACAAAAAGCCCACTTTGCAAGAGACTGTACAAAGAAGGATGACAACAAAAATGGAAATGAACGGTCAGAACGGAGTGAACAGAAGAGCACGAATCGCCCATACCGCGCACTAGCGTCAGTAGGACTGTCAACTGCAGAGCTGAACAGTCTCAATTCGAAATGTAACACACGAAATCACTGGTACCAGGACTGTGGAGCTACACAACATATGACATCACACAGGAACTGGTTCGTCAAATTGATTGAGTTGGAAACTCCATCTCCGATTGTCATCGGAGATGCGACTGTACTAGAGGGCGTTGGTATCGGCAACGTTTAACTTGAGGCGTTCAACGGAACAGAATGGTACAAGGTCATCCTGGAGGATGTGCTTTACGTGCCTAAGCTCAATTACAATTTGATATCTGTCAGTCAGATACTCGACAGAGGGTATGTCCAAACTGCAGACAAAGAGAAGTCAATATTCGAAACGTCTGATCATCGTGAAATTGTGGCCATGGCAGTCAGAGAAGGTAACCTGTACAGAATGATGCTACGCCATGAGAAGTCTGAAGCCTGTATGGTTGCCACCTCGATCGTAACCTGGCACGAGAGGCTCGCACACTAAAAGCTGAAGTATGTGCATGATGCTTTGGGCAGGAATGGCATTCCATACGTTGATGAAACGAGAGAGTCTGAGAAGGATGCACCTACGAGAAACAACATCGGGTATCTCACCCAGTGAACGAGAAGGTTGCTACCCGACCATTGGATCTGGTCAATGTAGATATGGGAGAGATGGCGACACCATCGCTAGGAGGAGCAAAACACTTCTTGATTTTCAAGAATGATTTTTCACATTTCCAAACAGTATACTTCTTGAAGACTAAGGACGAAGCTGTAGCCGAACTGGATGCTTTCATGAAGCTGGTGGAAAATCAATTCGGAAGAAAGGTGAAAATTCTACGATCAGATAATGGAACCGAGATCAAGAATGCCAACACACGTATGCTGCTGAAGGAGCTAGGTGTCTTTCACACTTTTTCAACAGCTAACACCCCAGAACAGAACGGAAGAGTGGAACGTGAAATGAGAACAATTGTAGAGTCAGCAAGGACAGCAATTCATGCACGAACCTGAAGGACAATTTGTGGGCAGAAGCAGTGAACTATTCTGTGTTCACGATCAACCAGACTGGCACAAGTTCAGTCAAAGGAAAGAGTCCTGCCAACCTATGGTTTGGACGGCAGGTCAACATGAACAAACTGAAAACCATCGGATGCGACTGCTACGTTTTGACTCCCAACCACAAGAGAAGCAAGCTTGACAAGAAGTATAGGAAAGGTATATTTGTTGGATACGACATAGACTCTCCATCCTACAGAGTCTATCTGCCTGAAGAACGTGATGATGTAAGTTCAGACAACGTCGTGTTTGATGAAGGAGGAAAAGATGAGCGAAACTTAACAGATGTTGAAATGGCCGTGAACAACGAGAACGAGTTGATTGAGGAAGAAGAAGATGAGTATGAAGACAGCATAGTCCTGAGACAAAATAGAAACGAAGAAAGAGATGAAGCCAGAGAAGAAGATGAGCAACCAAGAAGACCAGGACTATGCAATCGTCAAAATATTCAGCTACCTGTCAAACTTTCAGACTACATCATGGGCTACCTCCGGGGAGGAAAGATTGCCAACCTAGCCATGATAGGAGAAATCCAGGATACCTCTATTTCCAAAGCGTTGAAAGATGCCAAGTGGCTGAAAGCCATGACAGAAGAATTTGAATCCTTACAGAAGATGGTAACTTGGAAATTAGTGAAATGTCCAGAAGAAGTTCGACCCCTGACCTGCCGCTGGGTGTTAGGAGAGAAGCCTGATGGGAGAATAAAAGCACGACTGGTAGCACGTGGCTTTGAGCAGGAAGGAGTTGACTATTCAGAAACCTTTAGTCCAGTAGCAAACCATGCTTCAATTAGACTGATTCTCAGTCATGCCCCTACTGAGAAGATGAAACTTGTTCCCTTTGATATGAAGACAGGCTTCTTGCACGGAGACTTGGAGGAGAACTTGTACATGTATCAACCTGAAGGATTTGAAGGTGGTACTGGCAGAGTCTGCAGACTAATGAAAAGCATATATGGACTAAAGCAAGCACCAAGAAAGTGGAATGAGAAAATGTCAGATTTTCTTGAGGAGAAACTTGGATTAGTAACCCCGACGATGACCCCTGCATTTACTATAAAGAGAAGAGAACTTTGATGAAGGCTCTTTTCGTCGACGACGGGCTCATCGCTGGATATAATGAAGAAGAAATCTTTGAAGTCTTGGATGTTATAAATCGGGAATTTGAAATCACTTACCAACGATCAGTTCAGAAGGAATTCACGTACCTAGGCATGGAAGTCAGAATAGAGAATGAAGGAATTTTTGTGAACCAACCTGCATACATACACCAGAAAGATCATCAATCGTTTTCGGTTCGACACTTGAACCCAAGTTCAACACCCATGGAGAAAGGAATGGTGACAAACGAAGAAGATCGAATCAACGACAGACCAGCGCCACCTACAACTCCATATCGAGAAGCAGTGGGAAATCTACTCTACCTGGCTACAATATCCCGACCGGATATCTGCTACGCAGTGAACTACTTGAGCCGCTTCAACGGCAAAGCCATGCAGAGCCACTGGAAAATGGTGAAGAAGTTATTTCAGTATTTGAAGGGAACTCCAGACTAGTGAATTTTCTTCAATGGAGACGACAAACTTGTGGCATATACAGATTCAGACTACGGTGGGGACACCGTAACAGGGCGCTCAACAAGGGTGTTCTAATGTTGAGAGGAGGACCAATCATTTGGTACACACAGAAGCAGAAACTCGTTGCTACGTCAACAGCAGAAGCATAATACCGAGCAGCCGTCTCATCGATAGATGACATCAGCTGGATCAAGAGAATTGGACCGGAACTCGAAATTTTGAAGTCAGACAAGCCAGTCACGCAGATTGTTGACAACCAGTCAGCAATGCACATGCTGCACAATGCACACTAGGGGAAGACTACAAAAGGAAATAAACATATAGAGATTCCTCGCAAATTCATCCAGGAACACGTGGGCAAAACTGTTGCTCTCAAACATGTCGAGAGCTCCAAGCAACTTGCTGATATCCTGACCAAACCCCTCAATAGAAAATTGTTTGAATCGCTTCGTTGTAAAATAATTAAGGAGGAGTGCTGAAATTTAATTATGTTTACAACTGACTATAACCTCTACTGTAAATCTAAGTTGGCAACAATGTAATCAAAAATGTATTTTACTTTTATAAGTTGGCAATTGTTTTAAACCAGAAGAACATGTAAGTTACAGCTAATGGCGGAATAGATGTGTAATATATTGTCTGTGAAATCTGAAGCCATCAGGCATCAAAATTGTATCTATATTGAATGTAGGGAAGTTTTTGATAACTCATAAACATGTGTTATGCTGTCGAGTCAAAAGGTATATTGTCGACTTATCTAATATCTATTTTTCAACTTGTATTTGAATGAGGTTATATGTTGTATGGAAGCACACCTTAAGTTTACAAAATGTTCATAATAATAGAAGAAGTTTGTAACTGAGAGAGTAAACCATTATTGTAATTATGTCTTTGTTTGCCAGGCGCCTTTTGATGATACTTGCTGTTTAATTTGATTTAAAAAAAGGACGTCATACATATTGACAACGACTTGATCATTGAACCCTGCTCGGAGCATAAAAATTACAACACCTAAGGGATAAAATGAGGTATTATTGGATAGTGGAAATGTACCAGCGGCCTTCTTGTGTATCTAGCCTACAGCAGTGAAATGGAGCAATTCTTGAATGCGGCAATCGTATGATCGGTTCCCTTATTCCCAACACAGACAGAGCTGACAAATCTTACGGAGTGACGGGGAGAATCTGATTGTCAGACGTCACTCTAGCAGACGGTCAAGTGAACTGATCTTACCATGGGCTTCTTTGCGAATCAGCAATAGCATCACACTGGCTTTCAGAAACCACAGAATGCCCAGTTCAAATGAAAACTATAAAATTCCCTTAAACGGCTGAAAAGAAGCGAGAGAAATATCCACTGCATTTATCGTTAGCCACAACTAGCCCAGTGGAACGCAGGTTGGCGACCACGGGACCCCTGCTCAGTCCAGCATTGCTTCCACTTGTGCCGGGCACCTGACTGACACCTTTCCTTTCGGTCTCTCTTGGCCAACTCTTGTTCTCTTCCGATCCAACGGTATCAGGGTATGCACGCCCAGGGAGTCTTTCAATTTTCCGCCTTAATTGGCCCTTCTCTCGTCTTTCCTAATACCCTCATTCTTCAAGGAGTCAGCTTTCTCTTTCTTTTCACGATATCTCCTGCTTTCTGCTGAAGGCCCTAATGGAGGCAGGGTGTATGTAGTCCCACCACTTCTGGTGCCCCCTGGATTGCTACACCCTCAAGGGCTCACGGCTAGTAAGCTCGGGATTTGGTGACCCCGAGGGATTCCTGAGCTGAGTCAAGTTTCCCCCCATATCACATACCCCCCTTTCTTTATACATTGCCTTTTAGGAAGACCCTCTCCTCTTTCCCTCTCCTCTCTGCCATTCATGACTCTCCTGCACCGACAGCGGTGGCTATGCTCGCTAAAGCGCAGCGTTAGGTCATGGGGTCAAGCACTCTGCTGACTCGGTAGACGCGTGGGTCCGAGCCCCGCCGTCGGCCATCCTTGAAATGGTTTTTCGCGCTTTCCCCCATTTTAAACACCAGGCAAATGCTCGCATGGTACCTTCTGACAGTCCACGGCCGCTTCCTTCCAATTCCTTGCCCAGTTTCATTCATCTTCATCCATTTCGCCTCTCATCCCGGCGCGCAGGTCGCCCACGGCGTCGACAAGAAAGTCATGCACTCGGCCTCTCAGGAGGCCACACGACAGAAGAGAAACAAAAAAATTAATCTCCTTCCTTCGAAGTCCTTCAATTCTTATTCTTCCAGGGTTGAAGCCATTTCCTTTCCTCCTGTCTTTTGTTTACATTTTTGATTACCATTTCCTCTTATGGTTTGTAAGCCAGTAGTTCAGTTAGTTTTCATTTAATTTATCTTTCATTTTCACTATCAGCCAAACCATTAGGGGGCGATAGCCTAGATGTTGGGCCCTTTTAAAACAATTATCGTCATCATAATTATCTCAATCGTGCACGATGCGCCGGATAAACCGATTATCTAGTGTAAAGTAGGCTACATCACACGAGAAATCATTTCAGTAGACGGCGGAGTTAGTAATGGAAAAGTGAGGAAGGCTATTTAATGATACGTAACTGTTATCGGTGTATAATAAAAAATATTTAATTTCCAACTAAATTTGAAAATCTAATTTATGTTCGACGATGTCGAAATGTAAATATTATATGTCAGAAAACTGTACTATAATGAGGCTCCTTATAGTGCAAGTTTTCATTATGGGACAGTTTCTCCCACCAATCATAGCTCAAGAAACAGTTGTTTGACCAATTAGGTAAGGATAGCATCGCAACTGCGCTGAGTTACAAAGCCTCCTAATTTAAATTTCACTGCGTGGCTTAGTGTCATAGTGGGGTAATCGAGGAGGCCATGGTCAAATACAAGGTATTCTCTGCGTCCCATGCGCTCTGTTCAGTACATAAAACTGGCGAAATCTCGACAGATATTTATGAATTTTTACGATCGAACATATAATAGTTACCGTATAATAATTATTGTCGAACATAAACAGTCGTATACAACTCCTCTATTTGGGTGGGTATCCTTTTCCTTCTTCGCCGAACAATGGTTGGCAACACTGCTTACTGTGCAGTAAAATATGATATCCAGGGCAGGAATTATTGTCTTTGATATACAGTACTGTACTTTCCGCCGATTGTCGAGGATTGAGGTATCGATTTGTTACTGGAAATATCCATACTGCGACAACATACATGTACCCCATGTGAGGCGTAAGAATATCTATCAATCACTTTCGTACATTGAGGGGAGTTATGGTCTTTCTATTGAACAGGGCGCCTTGTAACGCGAGGAGGATACTGTACACACAAATTGTGCTTTCTGAATGTCTGTATGAAATTTTTGCCGAATTTCAAAAGCTCGTCTAGTTAGTTAAGTTAACTTATACGCAACCTTTTTCAGCCGCCTGGTTAACGTCCGCTATACGGGCAAATGGCCTCGTAGTTCCACACCTTAAAACAAAAATAACTTAAAATATAGCGTCAGTTATAGTCACTTCTGCCAATCAGATACTCTTCGTCTGACCCAACAGTATATGTTCGATTCGTGTAAAGGCTTCTTCAGATTACACTGCTGACCCCATTAATTTTCTCATTTCATCCATTCAGTCTCAATAATTTATTGATATTTAATTCACTGGACATTACTCACTTATATCAAGTCTTGTGTAAAAGCCCGTTATTGCCAAGTGTAACATAGCATAGGCAATTTCTGGATGTGCATCTTAATTGTTTTATTCGGATTGCATATACAATACCGATACTACTTTTGATTTGGTGTTCTCGTCGGTGATCTGGTTCTAGTTTCCTGAATATTATGGAGGAAAAAACACTCATCAATAGTGATCCAGAATGGTTTTCTCCAACCGATGAATTCGCTAGAGTTGTAAGTTGTATTTTAATAATTCTACATACAGTGTGTGTAACATTGCAATATTATTGATGAGCATTGACAAGCAAGGTTAACTTTTTCATTGTGTGTTACACATTACTTAGGATTGCTGTTATGTCATGCTTGTATAATACTGTCCTTCCCAGGAGTCAAAAGGGCACTTACCCACCGATACCTTCCTGGATGACACAGGTGATATATTTGGAGAAGAAAACTTGGCTATTAAAGAGGAAAATCAAATAAGGGTAATTATAGAATCTACATTGCCTCTCTTATAATTCTAAGAATATTTTTGTTTTGGTTGTATGTTTTGACTACTATTTCTGTTCTTTTTGAATATTTAACAGTAGCTAATGTTACCGGTATTGTTTTGATAATCCACGTCACTCTGTTGGCACTCTGGGCCTTATTGTACGTGAAGCCATCACTAGTGCTAATAGTAGCTCATGTTATTGTATTGACAGTTCATGTTCACTCTATTGGCACTCTGGGCCCTATTGTAGGTGATGCCTTCACTAGCTGTGCTAATAGTAGCTCATGTTATTGTATTGATAGTTCATGTTCACTCTGTTGGCACTCTGGGCCTTATTGTAGGTGAAGCCATCACTAGCTGTGCTAAGAGTAGCTCATGTTATTGTATTGATAGTTCATGTTCACAATGTTGGCACTCTGGGCCTTATTGTAGGTTAAGGCTTCACCAGCTGTGCTAATAGTAGATCATGTTATTGTATTCATAGTTCATGTTCACTCTGTTGGTACTCTGGGCCTTATTGTATATGAAGCCTTCACTAACTGAGCTAATAGTAGCTCATGTTATTGTATTGGTAGTTTTTGTTCACTCTATTGGCACTCTGGAGCTTATTGTAGGTGAAGCCTTCACTAGCTGTGCTAATAGTAGCTCATGTAATTGTATTGATAGTTCATGTTCACTCTGTTGGCATTTTGGGCCTTATTGTAGGTAAAGCCTTCCCTACGTGCTGTGCTAATATTAGCTCATGTTATTGTATTGATAGTTCATGTTCACTCTGTTGGCACTCTGGGTCCTAGTGTAGGTGAATCCTTCCCTACATGCTGTGCTACTAGTAGCTCATGTTATTGTATTGATAGTTCATGTTCACTCTATAGGCACTCTGGACCTTATTGTAGGTGAAGCCATCACCAGCTGTGCTAAGAGTAGCTCATGTTATTGTATTGATAGTTCATGTTCACTCATGTTATTCACTCTGTTGGCACTCTGGGCCTTATTGTATGTGAAGCCTTAACTAGCTGTGCTAATAATAGCTCATGTTATTGTATTGATAGTTCATGTTCACTCTGTTGGTACTCTGGAATCTATTGTAGGTGATGCCTTTACTACGTGCCTTCAATAGCTGTGCTAATAGTTGCTCATGTTATTGTATTGATAGTTCATGTTCACTCTGTTGGTACTCTGGGCCTTATTGTATGTGAAGCCTTCACTAACTGAGCTAATAGTAGCTCATGTTATTGTATTGATAGTTCATGTTCACTCTATTGGCACTCTGGGCCCTATTGTAGGTGAAGCCTTCACTAGCTGTGCTAATAGTAGCTCATGTAATTGTATTGATAGTTCATGTTCACTCTCTTGGCACTCTGGGCCTTATTGTAGGTAAAGCCTTCCCTATGTGCTGTGCTAATATTAGCTCATGTTATTGTATTGATAGTTCATGTTCACTCTGTTGGCACTCTGGGTCCTAGTGTAGGTGAATCCTTCCCTACGTGCTGTGCTACTAGTAGCTCATGTTATTGTATTGATAGTTCATGTTCCCTCTGTTGTCACTCTGGGCCCTATTGTAGGTGCAGCCTTCACTAGCTGTGCTAATAGTAGCTCATGTTATTGTATTGATAGTTCATGTTCACTCATGTTATTCACTCTGTTGGCACTCTGGGCCTTATTGTATGTGAAGCCTTAACTAGCTGTGCTAATAATAGCTCATGTTATTGTATTGATAGTTCATGTTCACTCTGTTGGTACTCTGGATTCTATTGTAGGTGATGCCTTTACTACGTGCCTTCACTAGCTGTGCTAATAGTAGCTCATCTTATTGTATTGATAGTTCATGTTCACTCTGTTGGTACTCTGGGCCCTATTGTAGGTGAAGCCTTCACTTGGTGTGCTAATAGTAGCTCATGTTATTGTATTGATAGTTCATGTTCACTCTGTTGGCACTCCGGGCCTTATTGTAGGTGAAGCCTTTACTAGCTGTGCTAATACTAGCTCATGTTATTGTATTGATAGTTCATATTCAATCTGTTTGCACTCTGGGCCTTATTGTAGGTGAAGCCATCACTAGCTGTGCTAAGAGTAGCTCATGTTATTGTATTGATAGTTCATGTTCACTCTGTTGGCACTCTGGGCCTTATTGTAGGTTAACCCTTCACTAGCTGTGCTAATAGTAGCTCATGTTATTGTATTGAAAGTTCATGTTCACTCTGTTGGCACCCTGGGCTTATTGTTAGTGAAGCCTTCACTACGTGCTGTGCTAATAGTAGCTCCTGTTACTGTATTGATAGTTCATGTTTACTCTGTTGGCACTCTGGGCCCTAATGTAAGTGAGCCTTCACTAGCTGTACTAATAGTAGCTCATGTTATTGTATTGATAGTTCATGTTCACTCTGTTGGCACCCTTTGCCGTATTGTAGCTGAAGCCTTCACTAGCTGTGCTAATAGTAGCTCATTTTATTGTATTGATAGTTAATGTTCAATTTGTTGACACCCTGGGCCCTATTGTAGGTGAAGCCTTCACTAGCTGTGCTTATAGTAGCTCATGTTCTTGTATTGATAGTTCATGTTCACTCTGTTGGCACTCTGGGCCCTATTGTCGGTGAAGCCTTCACTAGCTGTGCTAATAGTAGCTCATGTTATTGTATTGATAGTTCATGTTCACTCTGTTGGCACTCTGGGCCCTAATGTAGGTGAGCCTTCATTAGCTGTACTAATAGTTGCTCATGTTATTGTATTGATAGTTCGTGTTCACTCTGTTGGCACCCTGGGACTTATTGTAGCTGAAGCCTTCACTAGCTGTGCTAATAGTAGCTCATGTTATTGTATTGATAGTTACAATTCACTTTTTTGAAACCCTGGGCCCTATTGTAGGTGAAGCCTTCACTAGCTGTGCTAATAGTAGCTCATGTTCTTGTATTGATAGTTCATGTTCACTCTGTTGGCACTCTGGGCCCTATTGTATGTGAAGCCTTCACTACCTGTGCTAATAGTAGCTCATGTTATTGTATGGATAGTTCAAGTTCACTATGTTGGCACGCTGGGTCCTATTGTAGGTGTAGCCATTACTGAGTGATGTGCTAATAGTAGCTAGCTAATGTTATTGTATTGATAGTTCATGTTCACTCTGCTGGCACTCTTGGCCCTAATGTAGGTGACGCCTTCACTATGTGCTGTGCTACTAGTAGCTCGTGCTATAGTATTGATAGTTCATGTTCACTCTATTGGCACTCTGGGCCCTATTGTAGGTGAAGCCTTCACTAGCTGTGCTAATAGTAGATCATGTAATTGTATTGATAGTTCATGTTCACTCTGTTGGCACTCTGGGCCTTATTGTAGGTAAAGCCTTCCCTACGTGCTGTGCTAATATTAGCTCATGTTATTGTATTGATAGTTCATGTTCACTCTGTTGGCACTCTGGGTCCTAGTGTAGGTAAAGCCTTCCCTACCTGCTGTGCTACTAGTAGCTAATGTTATTGTATTGATAGTTCTTGTTCATTCTGTTGGCACTCTGGGCCCTATTGTAGTTGCAGCCTTCACTAGCTGTGCTAATAGTAGCTCATGTTATTGTATTGATAGTTCATGTTCACTCATGTTATTCACTCTGTTGGCACTCTGGGCCTTATTGTATGTGAACCCTTTACTAGCTGTGCTAATAATAGCTCATGTTATTGTATTGATAGTTCATGTTCACTCTGTTGGCACTCTGGGCCTTATTGTTGGTGAAGCCATCACTAGCTGTGCTAAGAGTAGCTCATGTTATAGTATTGATAGTTCATGTTCACAATGTTGGCACTCTGGGCCTTATTGTAGGTTAAGCCTTCACTAGCTGTGCTAATAATAGCTCATGTTATTGTATTGATAGTTCATGTTCACTCTGTTGGTACTCTGGGCCTTATTGTATGTGAAGCCTTCGCTAACTGAGCTAATAGTAGTTCATGTTATTGTATTGATAGTTCATGTTCACTCTATAGGCACTCTGGGCCTTATTGTAGGTGAAGCCTTCACTAGCTGTGCTAATAGTAGCTCATGTAATAGTATTGATAGTTCATGTTCACTCTGTTGGCACTCTGGGTCCTAGTGTAGGAAAAGCCTTCCCTACCTGCTGTGCTACTAGTAGCTCATGTTATTGTATTGATAGTTCATGTTCACTCTGTTGGCACTCCGGGCCCTATTGTAGTTGCAGCCTTCACTAGCTGTGCTAATAGTAGCTCATGTTATTGTATTGATAGTTCATGTTCACTCATGTTATTCACTCTTTTGGCACTCTGGGCCTTATTGTATGTGAAGCCTTTACTAGCTGTGCTAATAATAGCTCATGTTATTGTATTGATAGTTCATGTTCACTCTGTTGGTACTCTGGATTCTGTTGTTGGTGATGCCTTTACTACGTGCCTTAACTAGCTGTGCTAATAGTAGCTCATGTTATTGTATTGATAGTTCATGTTCACTCTGTTGGCACTCTGGGCCTTATTGTAGGTGAAGCCATCACTAGCTGTGCTATGAGTAGCTCATGTTATTGTATTGATAGTTCATGTTCACAATGTTGGCACTCTGTGCCTTATTGTAGGTTAAGCCTTCACTAGCTGTGCTAATAATAGCTCATGTTATTGTATTGACAGTTCATGTTCACTCTGTTGGTACTCTGGGCCTTATCGTATGTGAAGCCTTCACTAACTGAGCTAATAGTAGCTCATGTTATTGTATTGATAGTTCATGTTCACTCCATTGGCACTCTGGGCCTTATTGTAGTTGAAGCCTTCATTAGCTGTGCTAATAGTAGCTCATGTAATAGTATTGATAGTTCATGTTCACTCTGTTGGAACTCTGGGCCTTATTGTAGGTGAAGCCATCACTAGCTGTGCTAAGAGTAGCTCATGTTATTGTATTGATAGTTCATGTTCACATTGTTGGCACTCTGGGCCTTATTGTAGGTAAAGCCCTCCCTACGTGCTGTGCTAATATTAGCTCATGTTATTGTATTGATAGTTCATGTTCACTCTGTTGGAACTCTGGGTCCTAGTGTAGGTGAATCCTTCCCTACGTGCTGTGCTACTAGTAGCTCATGTTATTGTATTGATACTTCATGTTCACTCTGTTGGCACTCTGGGCCTTATTGTAGGTGAAACCATCACTAGCTGTGCTAAGAGTAGCTCATATTATTGTATTGATAGTTCATGTTCACAATGTTGGCACTCTTGGCCTTATTGTAGGTTAAGCCTTCACTAGCTGTGCTAATAGTAGCTAATGTTATTGTATTGATAGTTCATGTTCACTCTTTTGGTACTCTGGGTATTATTGTATGTGAAGCCTTCACTAACTGAGCTAATAGTAGCTCATGTTATTGTATTGATAGTTCATGTTCACTCTATTGGCACTCTGGGTCCTATTGTATGTGAAGCCTTCACTAACTGAGCTAATAGTAGCTCATGTTATTATATTGATAGTTCATGTTCACTCTATTGCACTCTGGGCCCTATTGTAGGTGAATCCTTCACTAGCTGTGCTAATAGTAGCTCATGTAATTGTATTGATAGTTAATGTTCACTCTGTTGGCACTCTGGGCCTTATTGTAGGTAAAGCCTTCCCTACGTGCTGTGCTAATATTTGCTCATGCTATTGTATTGATAGTTCATGTTCACTCTGTTGGCACTCTGGGTCCTAGTGTAGGTGAATCCTTCCCTACGTGCTGTGCTACTAGTAGCTCATGTTATTGTATTGATAGTTCATGTTCCCTCTGTTGGCACTCTGGGCCCTATTGTAGGTGCAGCCTTCACTAGCTGTGCTAATAGTAGCTCATGTTATTGTATTGATAGTTCATGTTCACTCATGTTATTCACTGTTGGCACTCTGGGCCTTATTGTATGTGATGCCTTAACTAGCTGTGCTAATTATAGCTCATGTTATTGTATTGATAGTTCATGTTCACTCTGTTGGTACTCTGGATTCTATTGTAGGTGATGCCTTTACTACGTGCCTTCACTAGCTGTGCTAATAGTTGCTCATGTTATTGTATTGATAGTTCATGTTCACTCTGTTGGTACTCTGGGCCCTATTGTAGGTGAAACCTTCACTTGGTGTGCTAATAGTAGCTCATGTTATTGTATTGATAGTTCATGTTCACTCTGTTGGCACTCTGGGCCTTATTGTAGGTGAAGCATTCACTAGCTGTGCTAATACTAGCTCATGTTATTGTATTGATAGTTCATGTTCACTCTGTTTGCACTCTGGGCCTTATTGTAGGTGAAGCCATCACTAGCTGTGCTAAGAGTAGCTCATGTTATTGTATTGATAGTTTTTGTTCACTCTGTTGGCACTCTGGGCCTTATTGTAGTTTAAGCCTTCACTAGCTGTGCTAATAGTAGCTCATGTTATTGTATTGATAGTTCATGTTCACTCTGTTGGCACTCTGGGCCTTATTGTGGGTAAAGCCTTCCCTACGTGCTGTGCTAATATTAGCTCATGTTAATGTATTGATAGTTCATGTTCACTCTGTTGGCACTCTGGGTCCTAGTGTAGGTGAATCCTTCCCTACGTGCTGTGCTAAGAGTAGCTCAGGTTATTGTATTGATAGTTCATGTTCACTCTGTTGGCACTCTGGGCCTTATTGTAGGTTAAGCCTTCACTAGCTGTGCTAATAGTAGCTCATGTTATTGTATTGATAGTTCATGTTCACTCTGTTGGCACCCTGCTCTTATTGTTGGTGAAGCCTTCACTACGTGTTGTGCTAATAGTAGCTCATGTTATTGTATTGATAGATCATGTTCACTCTGTTGGCACTCTGGGCCCTAATGTAGGTGAGCCTTCACTAGCTGTACTAATAGTAGCTCATGTTATTGTATTGATAGTTCATGTTGACTATGTTGGCACCCTGGGCTTATTGTTGGTGAAGCCTTCACTACGTGCTGTGCTAATAGTAGCTCATGTTATTGTATTGATAGTTCATTTTCACTCTGTTGGCACTCTGGGCCTTATTGTAGGTGAGACCTTCACAACGTGCTGTGCTAATAGTAGCTCATGTTATTGTATTGATAGTTCATGTTCACTCTGTTGGCACTCTGGGCCCTAATGTAGGTGAGCCTTCACTAGCTGTACTAATAGTAGCTCATGTTATTGTATTGATAGTTCATGTTCACTCTGTTGGCACCCTGGGTCTTATTGTAGCTGAAGCCTTCACTAGCTGTGCTAATAGTACCTCATGTTATTGTATTGATAGTTAATGTTAACTTTGTTGACACCCTGGGCCCTATTGTAGGTGAAGCATTCACTAGCTGTGCTAATAGTAGCTTATGTTCTTGTATTGATAGTTCATGTTCACTCTATTGGCACTCTGGGCCTTATTGTAGTTGAAGCCTTCACTAGCTGTGCTAATAGTAGCTCATGTAATAGTATTGATAGTTCATGTTCACTCTGTTGGAACTCTGGGCCTTATTGTAGGTGAAGCCATCACTAGCTGTGCTAAGAGTAGCTCATGTAATTGTATTGATAGTTCATGTTCACAATGTTGGCACTCTGGGCCTTATTGTAGGTAAAGCCTTCACTATGTGCTGTGCTACTAGTAGCTCGTGTCATTGTATTGATAGTTCATGTTCACTCTATTGGCACTCTGGGCCCTATTGTAGGTGAAGCCTTCACTAAATGTGCTAATAGTAGCTCACGTAATTGTATTGATAGTTCATGTTCACTCCGTTGGCACTCTGGGCCTTATTGTAGGTAAAGCCTTCCCTACGTGCTGTGCTAATATTAGCTCATGTTATTGTGTTGATAGTTCATGTTCACTCTGTTGGCACTCTGGGTCCTAGTGTAGGTGAAGCCTTCCCTACGTGCTGTGCTACTAGTAGCTCATGTTATTGTATTGATAGTTCATGTTCACTCTGTTGGCACTCTGGGCCCTATTGTAGGTGCAGCCTTCACTAGCTGTGCTAATAGTAGCTCATGTTATTGTATTGATAGTACATGTTCACTCATGTTATTCACTCTGTTGGCACTCTGGGTCTTATTTTATGTGAAGCCTTTACTAGCTGTGCCAATAATAGCTCATGTTATTGTATTGATAGTTCATGTTCACTCTGTTGGTACTCTGGATTCTATTGTAGGTGATGCCTTTACTACGTGCCTTCACTAGCTGTGCTATTAGTAGCTCATGTTATTGTATTGATAGTTCATGTTCACTCTGTTGGCACTCTGGGCCATATTGTAGGTGAATTCATCACTAGCTGTGCTAAGAGTAGCTCATGTTATTGTATTGATAGTTCATGTTCACAATGTTGGCACTCTGGGCCTTGTTGTAGGTTAAGCCTTCACTAGCTGTGCTAATAGTAGCTCATGGTATTGTATTGATAGTTCATGTTCACTCTGTTGGTACTCTGGGCCTTATTGTAGGTGAAGCCTTCACTAACTGTGCTAATAGTAGCTCATGTTATTGTATTGATAGTTCATATTCACTCTATTGGCACTCTGGGCCCTATTGTAGGTGAAGCCTTCACTAGCTGTGCTAATAGTAGCTCATGTAATTGTATTGATAGTTCATGTTCACTCTGTTGGCACTCTGGGCCTTATTGTAGGTAAAGCCTTCCCTACGTGCTGTGCTAATATTAGCTCATGTTATTGTATTGATAGTTCATGTTCACTCTGTTGGCACTCTGGGTCCTAGTGTAGGTGAATCCTACCCTACGTGCTGTGCTACTAGTAGCTCATGTTATTGTATTGATAGTTCATGTTCACTCTGTTGGCACTCTGGGCCCTATTGTAGGTGCAGCCTTCACTAGCTGTGCTAATAGTAGCTCATGTTATTGTATTGATAGTTCATGTTCACTCTGTTGGCACTCTGGGCCTTATTGTAGGTGAAGCCTTCACTAGCTGTGCTAATACTAGCTCATGTTATTGTATTGATAGTTCATGTTCACTCTGTTTGCACTCTGGGCCTTATTGTAGGTGAAGCCATCACTAGCTGTGCTAAGAGTAGCTCAAGTTATTGTATTGATAGTTCATGTTCACTCTGTTGGCACTCTGGGCCTTATTGTAGTTTAAGCCTTCACTAGCTGTGCTAATAGTAGCTCATGTTATTGTATTGATAGTTCATGTTCACTCTGTTGGTACCCTGGGCTTATTGTTGGTGAAGCCTTCACTACGTGCTGTGCTAATAGTAGCTCATGTTATTGTATTGATAGTTCATTTTCACTCTGTTGGCACTCTGGGCCTTATTGTAGGTGAGACCTTCACTACGTGCTGTGCTAATAGTAGCTCATGTTATTGTATTTGAGCCGGTACAATTTAAAATCTGTTCGACGTTGTTTCCGTCTAGCGGTCTCTAGTAATACATCTAAGAGATCGTAATTTCCGCACGTCTGAAAAAGGAATGCGCCCGCATTGGAGAACTAATCCTTGTCTAAGAAACACGCCTTCGGCGATTGTTATCGCGACTAAATTGTTATGACGAGGGGACAGATATGATTTTGAGCCGACATAATGCCTACTGCCGACTATTCTATTGAAAATGTTACGTGTTAATTAATTCCTATTGATCTTCGAGGTTATAAACGCTGAGGAATCATGGCGAGATTCAGGCCTCTGCCTAGCAGTGGAGATTTCTTGTCATATGAGATAATTATTAAATGAAATATCATCAGAGATCTTCCAGAACGTCTCGGAGTCTCAGCTAAGTGAAATGTTGCCTTTGTAGCTCTGTATAATCGTGTTTTGAAGAAGATCATTATCCAATGCATTTTCCCCAAGTTTCAGTGTTAAAAGTTCCTTATTTCAAACTGCTAATGTAGGGTTAAACTGGAGACCGTTCGTGTTTTTCTATGAAGTCATTTGGTGTTTATTTTGTCCCCAGTTTGTTTATATACGTACGTAGTGGAGAATCAAATTGCTTGTTTATGGGTTTATTAATTTAAATGGGTGCTTTTTGTTGTTGTTTCTTTTCCGTATCTAGTCGAGTTTTATTTTAGTGCGTGTTACTTGCGTTTGTTTTATGTTGTGAAACGCGATTGTATTTATGAGAGATGTTTCTTACCAGTTCCTAACCCCTTGCAAGAGTATGGGATCTTTCAGGGACCTTTAGGGACTGGTATTCTTGAGGTTAGTTCGCGATTTTAATTATGGGTTTGTTTTTTTAATGCTTGTCATTCGTGCACTCCAAGGATGGCCGATTTGGTTTTATTTTTATCCTTGGAGACTGGGCAAGCATTATCTTTGTATGTTTCAGAAATATGTTTCATTTACAATCACGGTTCTAGTCTTGATATTAAGGGTTGGGTTTATGTCGTTTGTTTAAGTGGGAATTTGACTGAAGGTCGAGGGTCATGTTTAGTGTTGTTCTGTTTTGTTGTGACCTTCAGTCAGCAAGCAATGCGTGATCCCATTACGTTATTAAATCAGGTGTATTGGTTACTCTTCCGAGATGATGGAATGTGTGTTCGTTGTACGTGCCCGGGACTGCAATTGACGCTTATTTGGCATCCCGCAAGGTAACTGAACCTTGTGCTTTCGTTCGAAAGAAGTTTTATTCTACCAGTTCATGAAATCGTTTGGATTTATCTTCATTTGGGATTTGCTTGTTTTAATTTTAACTGAACTGATCTATGGTTATTTGCTGAGTTTGTATGTCACGGCACGTCATGTGAAGTGTAGCGCCTTGTAAAGTTGTGTTATTATTCTGTGTTTATTGACGGGTCATTTAAGGGTCGTTACTGTTGTTGGTTGTTTCATTGGGTTGCTTGGCGTGACATACAGTTTAATGTAAGGGTGGTCGGATAGACAGTTCGTGGGAGACACGATTTCATGTACTTCTAAGAATGATGCTTCTGACTACCTTCTAGTAGTTAGCCTGTGGTGGAACGAAACGCACTATTATCACTATCGTTAATTTCTTCCCCTCTTCTGAACGATCTCCAGCGACTTAGGCATTCTCCGCGTCGTCGACATTCTCCTTTTATAGATCTTTATTGTGTGTTTTACGTTTTATTGTTTTACTGTTTTATAATACCATGTACATATTTTATTACAGGCCCATCATCCCTCATCTTACCATTTCATGCACCCCTCACGTCCCCTTTTGCAATGTCTTGTTTTTTGATATTAAATTTTATTTTATTTTACATCCTCTACTCGAAAAGTGTAGTCATTTGATGGTCGGTGCTCCATCTAGTTCACCATGTGTTAAAGGTCTCGACTTAGGTCTCAGGTCCGCGTCCTCGACAACTTGCACTACTCCTCAGTATTGATAGTTCATGTTCACTCTGTTGGCACTCTGGGCCCTAATGTAGGTGAGCCTTCACTAGCTGTACTAATAGTAGCTCATGTTATTGTATTGATAGTTCATGTTCACTCTGTTGGCACCCTGGGCCTTATTGTACCTGAAGCCTTCACTAGCTGTGCTAATAGTAGCTCATGTTATTGTATTGATAGTTAATGTTCACTTTGTTGACACCCTGGGCCCTATTGTAGGTGAAGCCTTCACTAGCTGTGCTAATAGTAGCTCATGTTCTTGTATTGATAGTTCATGTTCACTCTGTTGGCACTCTGGGCCCTATTGTAGGTGAAGCCTTCACTAGCTGTGCTAATAGTAGCTCATGTGATTGTATTGATAGTTCAAGTTCACTCTGTTGGCACCCTGGGTCCTAGTGTAGGTGAAGCCTTCCCTACGTGCTGTGCTACTAGTAGTTCATGTTATTGTATTGATAGTTCATGTTCACTCTGTTGGTACTCTGGGCCCTATTGTAGGTGATGCCTTCACTAGGTGTGTAATAGTAGCTCATGTTATTGTATTGATAGTTCATGTTCACTCTGTTGGCACTCTGGGCCTTATTGTAGGTGAGGCCATCACTAGCTGTGCTAAGAGTAGCTCATGTTATTGTATTGATAGTTCATGTTCACTCTGTTGGCACTCTGGGCCTTATTGTAGGTTAAGCCTTCACTAGCTGTGCTAATAGTAGCTCATGTTATTGTATTGATAGTTCATGTTCACTCTGTTGGTACTCTGGGCCTTATTGTAGGTGAAGCCTTCACTAACTGAGCTAATAGTAGCTCATGTTATTGTATTGATAGTTCATGTTCACTCTGTTGGCACCCTTGGCCTTATTGTAGGTGATGCTTTCACTACGTGCTGTGCTAATAGTAGCTCATGTTATTGTATTGATAGTTCATTTTCACTCTGTTGGCACTCTGGGCCTTATTGTAGGTGAGGCCTTCACTACGTGATGTGCTAATAGTAGCTCATGTTATTGTATTGATTGTTGATGTTCTCTCTGTTGGTACTCGGGGCGTTGTTGTAGGTGAAGCCTTCACTAGCTGTGCTAATAGTAGCTCATGTTATTGTATTGATAGTTCATGTTCACTCTGTTGGCACTCTGGGCCTTATTGTAGGTTAAGCCTTCACTAGCTGTGCTAATAGTAGCTCATGTTATTGTATTGATAGTTCATGTTCACTCTGTTGGTACTCTGGGCCTTATTGTAGGTGAAGCCTTCACTAACTGAGCTAATAGTAGCTCATGTTATTGTATTGATAGTTCATGTTCACTCTGTTGGCACCCTTGGCCTTATTGTAGGTGATGCTTTCACTACGTGCTGTGCTAATAGTAGCTCATGTTATTGTATTGATAGTTCATTTTCACTCTGTTGGCACTCTGGGCCTTATTGTAGGTGAGGCCTTCACTACGTGATGTGCTAATAGTAGCTCATGTTATTGTATTGATTGTTGATGTTCTCTCTGTTGGTACTCGGGGCGTTGTTGTAGGTGAAGCCTTCACTAGCTGTGCTAATAGTAGCTCATGTTATTGTATTGATAGTTCATGTTCACTCTGTTGGCACTCTGGGTCCTATTGTAGGTGAAGCCTTCACTAGCTGTGCTAATAGTAGCTCATGTTATTGTATCGATAGTTCATGTTCACTCTGTTGGCACTCTGGGCCATATTGCAAGTGAAGTCTGCACCGAATATCGTGTTGAAACTGGATGTTAAGAGGCATTTGAGATACGAATGTTGCAATTCAGGTTGCTATTTTGGATTTTAATCATTATTGGTTACGGTTTGCTCCAAGTCTGTTGTATGATTGATGAGCAGTGGCGTAACCAATATTGAACAATGGGGGAATTGTAGTTACTCAAGCCAAATTCTACTGGCATTTCGTGGCGTAGCCGTGCTCGTCAAACGTTCACCACGGCTGGGAGGGCAGCTGCAGTAAGTCCGGATATTGCTGTTGGTTCGAATCCCGTTGCAGAAAGCTGCTATCCTGGGTGTTGTTTTCCGTGGTTTTACCACGATCTCTCCAGCAAATTGCCGAGATAGTACCTTACTTCAAGCCCCGTAGCGTCTGATATAGTTACACACACTACTACAGTCATCACAGCGATATCAGACAACATCAACACACACCCAACTACTCAGGGCTGATGATCAACAATTCTCAAGCCCCTCAAATGAATTAAACATGGAAACAACTCTACAAGTATTACTATTTCTCAACGAGATATTATTACACCAGAAAAGTTTCATGTGCTTTCGTCCAGTAGGTTTCTCTTCCAGTTGGTTCCAGTGATGCAGATAGATACGCCGAGAATATACGTCAATAGTAGGGCTGTCCATGGATACCACCACAAAGTATGCGAGACGAAGTGTTTTCACGACCCCGGGAGTAACTGTGATTGTGATTTGTGCGATCAGCCCTGTGACTGTTACCACGTGACCACCTGCAAAAACGAGTGAAATCCCTGGTAGACTTTTGTGCACAATACACAATGTATACAAATGTGGGGTACATAGATACCAACAAATCTTATGTAACCTTTATAACTTATACACAACTCGTGTGCATTACATTCTAATGTAGGTGTATTGATCTTGGTCTTTTTGCATTGTATTTGGAAAAAAATGAAGGATTTTTTTACGATATTCCTTGATTCCTGCAGCAGAAGTACACAGATCATGTGTGAGATGTAATTCTAGCTATGCAAAGAACATATTTGTGAGACACATAATTTCTCTGCAGGTTGAAAATGATAATACTGAGGATATTAAGCTTGAAGAATATCTAACACCAGAGATCATTCGATGCGTCAAAGAAGAGACACCATCTAAAGACCTGGAAGAGGTAAGTCACTTATCGGGTTACTACTTGATACCTTTTCACAATACATGACCTGTCTCCTTAGCACCGAAAGGTATTTAGGGATTCCGGAATTGAATTATTACAACTGTATCAATGACTAATAGAAGCTTTCGGCTGTAAGGCCTTGTGTTGTTCAGAAAGTACAAGCTATTTTGATGGATGCTGGAGAATTTCAGTCTTACCATTGGGAGACATCAAGTAGTGACCTCCGGTTGTTTACACGGATGCCCTGACCATGGAGCTAATGGGGGATGCATCTGAAATCTCATTGGCCAATCCCATGGTGTATTATTAGAATCAAGGCCAGTTTTCCAAAATGTCATTCATACTTTTCATGATTTAATGCACTAAATATATTTACAAGGCGCAGAAGTTATTTCAAATATTTAATCATTAGTCCTAATTACATTTTGTTTTAAGAAATTTATAGTAAAAGTATTTCCAGTCTTCAAGAAATTGCTCAAGGGATAAGATTACAGATATCCTTTGACAAAACTGAGATCATGCCTATGAAACCCTTAGATAGTCTATATAAATGATCATAAAATTAACCTAGTTCCTCAATTTAAGTATCTTGGAGAAATTATCGCACGTAACTTAAACGAAAAAATAACTTGGATAAATAGAACAAATAAAATGAAAAAGACACAATTTCTGGTCAACATATAATAAAAAGAATGCCTATCAATAGCTACTAAGATCCAACATAATTAAACTGTAACTCTCCCTGAAGCCACGTATGCTTCTGAAACACTGTTCCAAATTTAAAATGAACAAAGAACAGATCAGCTCCTCAAGACGGAAAGAAGAATCATTAGAGCGTGCATAAATAAAAATATCTGGTTGAGGGAGTCTGGAGGATTCTCACAAATGAAACTGTCTATCGTGAGATTGATCCAATCACCAGCACAATAAAGAAGAAAATAATTTCATATTTTTTTCACATCTTACGGCTTCCAGAAAACAGAATTGTACGCCAACTAGTGATGAGAAATCTAGGAAAGAAAACTGGAGAAAAATGGATCCAAGAAATCCAACAATATCTCAAAGCAGTTGGACTCGAGATAACAGATGCCGATGAGAAAAATAAAATTAACACCATTCTTAAAACTCACAAATTTTCTGCAGAAATGACACATAGAAAGCCTATGGAGATTTCAGATGGGTTGAGAAAATCCCGATCTGAACGAATGAAAAAGTACTGGAAAGAGCGTAAGGACCAAGCAGTACTACTATCAAAGAAGAAGTGATTGTGGAACGACTCAAGTGGTCCAATGTGACCAATCAAGATTATTAATACTAAGATAAAAGCATTTCTACTGAAAGGGGGTCCTCATTAATGCTAAATGCCACTAGTTTTGTTTTGGTTACACTATTCAACTTATTGAATGAATTTAGAACTGAGGAATTCAATGTCTCTTATACTGATCATCCGCTCTTGGATTATGCAAAGATTCGTGGACCATGGATTGAAATCACCTGATTTAGAGGACAGATTCCAAAGTCAATGAAAGAAGAGAAAATGGACCCAGCGGTTACGTCTCAAAACTCACGACTCAGGAGAGCACACTGCCTTTCAACCCAGTTTTAGAATGGGATTTCGTTTGTATTGTACAGACGTCACAGTGACGCAGGTTATCAGACAAATGCTGTGCCCACCCAAGTACATGACCACGATATCGCAAAGCCCCTAAAACAATTAACAACAACATCTTGATGAGAGAGGTGCCAATTACAAGAGGGCAAGCAGTTCTTGCTGGCCCTAACAATGGACCTTTTCCCAATGAACTGGCTTGGCCATGGCTGCCTATAACCTTATAGGTGGCTATGGCTTGGTTCGTGAGTTTTGAGACTGGCCCAGGTGCAGAAACCAGTTAGAACCTACGTTTACTAACCCTCATCTTGAAATTCGTGAATTTTGAGACTCGTGAGTTTTGAGACGACACGGACCCAGCACAGATATCCCTCGGAATTCCCAATTCTGAAAATTCCCAGTCGCAATTCCTTATGGGAAAAGTTATAGATCTACAGGGGAGAAAACTTTACCAAGTAGAATCATAAAATATGTCAGCCGTTGTTCAATAAAATGATTTTGAACAAACAAATTCTGACTAATTTAAATTCTCTAACTAATCGTAATTTGCACACGTCCGTATATGAAGGCAGCATTTGTTTCGCATAATCATATTGTACCCTATTAGTTGCCAACTGTGGTCTTTGAATTTTAACATGAAGAACTTGGAGGGTTTCAAAGGTCAATGCCAATTGAACTTGCTCTGTGCAAATATCTGTATTCTGGTCAGAGACCCACAAAGAGGAGGTGGGATTCAGTACTTCAGCAATCTTTGAAGTGTTTTTCTGTGGTTTTGCACTTTTACTCTAGGCAAATGCTGAAATGGTTATAACATATGGAAGTGATTGGCTTTTTCGCAATTCTGAGCATTGCAAGAACTAGCACTTGGTCTTAAGCACAAAGGCAATAAACACTAAGGGATATAAATTTAAGAGAATGTTCTAGGAACATGTGGAGATACTATTTGTTAATACTTAAATCCACTTACTTTTACTTGTTTTCGTAAGTGTGTATTAAAAAAATATTTATCTTACCATATTTTTTATTTCATATAGTTTTTAAGTTGCCTGTATGCATTTATTTCCACCCTGCCCATAAGCGATATTAAAGAGAATTTAAATGATCAAAATATGGTTAGAACATGGAAGGAAGTGAATTTGGCCATAGAAAACCATTTCAAGTTTGGCCAATGATGGGGATCTCACCAACTCATCTTCTGAGTATGCAGATAGGCTGATCACATAGTCTGGCGCAGTTAAGCTGCTTCGCTCTTAGTCTGTAAAGGTTGGCCAATGGTGGGGATCTCACCCACTCATATTTTGAGTCTGCAGATAGGCTGACTACATGGCCTGGCACATTTAAGCTGCATAATATTTGAATTGCTTTGCTCTTAGACTGTTCTAAGGCAGGGACTATCCTGTAAAGGTTGGCCAATGGTGGGGATTATACCCACTCATATTCAGAGTCTGCTGATAGGCTGACTACATGGCCTGGCACATTTAAGCTGCATAATATTTGAATTGCTTCACTCTTAGACTGTTCTAAGGCAGGGACTATCCTGTAAAGGTTGGCCAATGGTGGGGATCTAACCCACTCATATTCAGAGTCTGCTGATAGGCTGATCACATGATCTGGCACATTTAAGCTGCATAATATTTGATTTGCTTTGCTCTTAGACTGTTCTAAGGCTGGGACTATCCTGTAAAGGTTGGCCAAAGTAGGGTATTATACCCACTCATATTCTGAGTGTGCTGATAGGCTGACTACATGGCCTGGCACATTTAAGCTGCATAATATTTGAATTGATTTGCTCTTAGACTGTTCTAAGGCAGGGAATATACTGTAAAGGTTGGCCAAAGGTGGGTATTATAC
The DNA here is from genome assembly GCA_946902985.2 of Meconema thalassinum. Lineage (NCBI taxonomy): Eukaryota > Metazoa > Arthropoda > Insecta > Orthoptera > Tettigoniidae > Meconema > Meconema thalassinum. Next base: position 58,591 of record CAMPQE020000380.1, on the reverse strand, counting down.
CCACTCATATTCTGAGCCTGCAGATAGGCTGACTACATGGCCTGGCACATTTAAGCTGCCTAATATTTGAATTGCTTCGCTCTTAGACTATTCTAAGGCAGGGAGTATCCTGCAAAGGTTGGCCAATGGTGGGGATCTCACCCACTCATATTCTGAGTCTGCTGATAGGCTGATCACATGGTCTGGTGCAGTTAAGCTGCTCCGCTCTTAGACTGTTCTAAGGCAGGGACTATCTTGTAAAGGTGCGCTCCTAGACTGTTCTAAGGCTGGGACTATCCTCTAAAGGTTCAATGTTGGATTTATCTGTTAATACTGAAGATACAATGCAAGTGACATATTTCTAAATTCATAAAAACATTTGAAATAGACATCTCTGTTTGCCCTCCAATCTCCATCGGCCCGTATCTGCATTGTAAACTATTTGCTCCCATACACCAGTAGTCATATAATGCAAATAGTTAGTAGCATTATGTAGCAGCAGTATTGACGTGCTTCATTGGCTTACTCTAAATTCATTAGATAAATTTAATAGGTTGTGTTGTTTATTCATTTTTGCTACACACTTATTCTCAAAATCAGTGGTGGTACAAATATTGAGGACCTACTCCATGATACGTGGACATGTTAGATCCTATGACCTATTTAATCCCGTAGAAAATATTTAAAAATGTTTGTTTATTCTTCATCAATCCTTAAGACACTGGTCTCACTATATTCTCTCGCACTGACCTTCTTTTGGGTCCCTGAAGAAGTGATGGCTCGATGCTGTATTATGTTTCAGAATAAGGGAACACATGACCATTTATCAGTACAATATTCATCAGTAACATATATGATGGACATTATGAAAGTATTTATCTTTACACCAATTGAGCTGTGCTGTTGTTTGTGTATGATGTATAAAGTGGTAGTGAAAAAATAAAATATTCCTTCTCATTCCCAGGAAACACTGGATGCAGAAAGTGATACAAGTGGAAACCATTTAAATAAGTAAGTGGACAACATTTTGAGAAATTGAACATGAACTGGTTGTTATGAAGATTATGGAAGGGAGCAAAGACGAGCTATGAACAAACTTGGATTGCAGAGGAATGGGCACGTTTGATAAGTAGAGCTGGTAAAAGGGAGAGGGCAGAATACAGAGGTGTGAAAGAATTAGGTAAACAAAACGTGCAAATAAGCGAAAAATGAATGTGCGAAGGTTGTGTAGCTGCTGGCTGTTCTCTTCCTGGCTGAGCCAAACATTTATTCTGGTTTCGTTCGATCAGTCTCGTAGGGAAAAAGTGAGATGAGGTGGCTTCGATTACCACCCGAGCCATCCTGGATGTTGTTTTCCGTGGTTTCGCACTTCTACTCAAGGCAATTGCCGGGATGATTCCTAACCTAAAGCCACTACCGACTCCTTCCCAGTCCTAGTCTCGATTACAAATCCACTCATTAATACCGCCATCACAATTACACAGATTAGTAGACATATTACACACACACACACACATTCATGCACACAAACCCAAGTTCACGGGGCCAAATGACCGCGTTGTCGAAGACCCGCAATAACATAAACGTGCAAATGGAAACTTGTTCGAAGGTAGGAAAGAAAGATGCACCGTATTGAAGGATTAAGAATATTTTGGGGAAAGTAATGCAGGTGCAGTAACATTGGGGACTCTGATGGAAAACCTCTGATACATAGAGAATAAACGGTAGAGAGATGGAACCGATATATAGAGATTTTTATAGGACTAAGGAGTTTGAAAATGATGCAATGGAAGGGGAAATTCATGAACATATGAAAGGAGATTTAATATTGAGATCAGAATTTATTTGGGCACTAAAATACAGTACATGTAGAAAGAAACCGCCAGACATAGATTATATACTGAATTCCTGCGTTACGTTGTACCTGAAGGTCTGATCAGTTCATTTCACTTAGGATTTACGACAGGTGAGAGGTGCTCTCTGATTTTAAAAAAGTATATTATCAACCCTACATTTAGGAAAGGAGGAGCTAACAGATGTGCAGATTATCCCACAATCAGCTTGATGACTCCTGATTTAAAGATCCTGACGAGATTTATTTGCTAGAGGATGGAATGGCAGATTGAAACCGAGAAGGGTGAAGATCAGTTTGTTTCAAGAGAAGCGTAGGACCAAGGAAAGCTGTTCTAAGTCTTAGAGTGATATTGGAAGGAAAAATTAAGAATAATGAGAGAACGTTCATGGGATTATTTAGATTAGGTTGTTGATTATGTTGACTGGAAAAAATTCTTTAACGTTTTTAAAAGGAATGGAATAAAATGCAGGAATATGTGAGGGCCTACAGTCTTTATTTAATCCAGACGGCAGATTTTAGAGTTAAAGGACATAAGAGAAAGGCAGGCATTCCGAAAAGTGTAAGGTAAGGCTGTAACTTGTTACTTTTAGTTAGTTTTCAACCTATACATTTAAGAAGCAATCAATAAAATAAGAAAGAAATATCAAGTAGGAGTAGAGGATCAATGTGAAATTATTTCGACTGTGAGATTTGCTAACGGCATTCATTTGTAAACCGATTCAACAGAGGATTAGAATGAGTTTCAAAAGGGCAAGGACTACGTCTTGAAGAAAGAATTTATGATGGAATGAATAGATGTAACACAACAATAATGGAATGCTACATATCCTTATTAACATCGATTGGCAGGTAACACGCTAAAGAAATATGGTGACTCCTGCTACTTGAGAATCAAAATAAGCAGTGATTAACAAAGCAAGGAAGACCGTAACTATCGCCCACCTTTCTGAGTAGACCAATCGTCAATTCTAGCAAGAATTGTAAAGCTACGTAGAAATATACCTGGGAGGTACAGCCATTGGGTGATACTTCGGTGTGCTGTTTAGTGTTTCAATTAATAACACGCAAATTCCCTATGACTGGAAAAGAGCTACAATAGGTCCAATATTTTAGATTTCAATCCTTTCAATGATTGGAAATGGGAACTATAGGCCTGTTAGCTTCACATTCAGCCTATGTAAACTGTTGCAACACCTTATTTCTAATAACTTTTCCCCACTGTTTCCGCAAGTAATTGTGGCTTAATGATAGACAAGAGTACTCATGCGAGAGCCAAATGCAGTCACTCCTTCAGGATATTTATTACTCGCTAGACAGGAAGTGCAAGTTGACGCCGTAATTATAGATTATGAGAAGGCATTTGATGTCGTCCAACATGACGCACTACTTCAAAAATTAGTGGCTTCGAAGATTGAAAAAAAAAGAGTAACTTTATGAATTCAAGAGTTCTTGACTTGTCTCTCGCAAAATGTTAAAATGCGTAATTTATTGTTGGATTTCGTTTTGGTAACGTCAGGTGTCCCCCAGGATAATGTGATTGGACCCTTAATATTTATGGCACTTATGAACGACTTACCGAATGAGACTCGAAGTGACTGTCGTTTGTTTGCGGATGATTGTGTAATATACCAAAAAATTCATAGCTCCCAAGACAAACGCTCAGTTACAAACTGAACTCCGCTTGGTCCATATATGGCGGTTGATAACAGATTGAAGATAAAATGGTGGAAATGGTGTAGTCTCATGAGAATGAGGAGAGGCATAAGGCATAATTTACATTATAATATCGGCTGGGAAATACTGGTAGAAGAAGGCACGTGCAAATCCATGTGTATCTAATAAGGAATGAAATGAAATTGAGTAATCTTGTGGGTTGTATGGTCTCCAACGCGTACGAATCACTTCGTGTTGTAAGGGTATAACAGGCAGTAGTTTCACCGCAAAAATATTAGGATATTTGACCCTGGTGAGGCCAATCTCAGAATGCGGCTCAGAGGCTTGGGACCCATATCAAGCAGGGCTCATCAATGAGCTGGAGATGGTACAAAGAAAGGCTGTTAGGTTTGTGCTCAGCGATTTTAATCCTATAAGTAGTATTACTCGAATGATAGAAAGACTAGCGTGGGAATCTCTAGAAGATAGAAGGACGGACCGCAACTTGTTAGTCATCCTTATGATGGAATTCTGAAAAGGCAATTGAGTGCTAATTTGTGATAGTATTTGGTTGTGTCACAGACACAACTATTTAGCTCGATGGTGAACACAACACGAATTCCTCCTGACACGCGAACAGTGCCTGAATCGAAATCATTTACTTTTACTTCACACTTTTTAATGAATACTCGGAAATTTGACAAACATCTTTAAGTTATTCTGCACCATAATTTCGAAACTTTCTCTGTATAATTTGAAAAAACTGTGTGTATTGTTGGAACTAGTTAGCTTGTGAGTACTGGTCAAGATTTTGTGAGGCATCATAGATGGTATGAGATTAAGCCCTTTGTTGCAGAAAGTGAGTAGAAACGGTGAGGGGTGAGACGTTAGAGAGGCGCCTTGTATGGGAAGCCGGGAGTTGGAAAAGAGTGCGCTTAGTATCAACACCATATCATTTAAGTGTAGGAGGTAGATTATTTCTTACCACTGGTCATGCTGAATGTGGCACCAATTATAAATTTTCTGGATCTCGAAAGTACAATTATTTCATATTTCAGGAACATATAACATATCACTAACTATTTCAGGCAGATACATCCAGATACGGCGGATACTGCCGTAAAAAGATTTACACATTGGATACTACTGGAATACAATATATTAGGACAGCATCTGAAAGAAAATACCTTCAGAAACCTACATCCCACTGTGCGGAGAACAGTTTAACTCACGATACATCCGGTGCTTCAATCATTCAACGAGGAAACTTGAAGAAAGACATGTTGTTCCATAATGCTACAAAAGAGAAAATGCTTCCTCAAACAACCGAAAAGCCGTACTTATGTAGCATATGCATGGCGCGCTTTTCCCGTAAAGATCATTTGAAGAGACACATGCCTATCCATGGATAAGTTTAATACGAAATCAACCTTAAACACCCATATGAAGATTCGCAGTGATGACAAACCTTATTCATGTAGTTCCTGTACGGCTAAATTCACTTATAAGCCTAGCTTGGAGAATCATACTTCTCTCCATAGTGAAGAAATGCCGTATTCATGTGGTATATGCAAGTTAAGGTTCGGACGGGTACCTAGCTTGAAATCCCTTAAGTTCATTCATAGTGGTCACAGACCGTACTTATGTACAAAATGCAATGCAGCATTCACTCAGAAGACTCGTCTGACGAGACACATGTTAATTCATAGTATTCTAAGGCCATACACCTGTAGTTCATGTGAAGCAGGTTTTACTTATAAACACAATTTGAAGCGGCACCTAGCTGCTATGCATAGCAGCGTCTAACCAAAATCATAAAAAACAAGGAAGTATGGTTTTTGAAATAACACATAAGTACTCATCGTGACTGGAAGCCCATTCATGTTTTAAGGATGTCTTTATTGAGATATTTATACCAAAGTGGAATGATATATCGTTGTCACTAGGCATAATTCCTGTAGTTTCAGTCATGCTAAATTCTTTTAGTTAAGACGGTTTAGAGGGACACCAGTTAATTCATAGTTACCATGTTAAATTAACTTTCGATTCAATGCTAACGTATTTATTAGAGGGATGTATACAGGTATGCGTGTGATGGATAGGTTATTTATTCTTAAGATTAGTCTGTTGATCATACTTTTATCTGTACCGTTCAAAACCACATTCAAAACTGGGTTCTCCCTGAGACATTGAGAAACATATTAATCCTCAGTACCCAAAGCTATATTCATTTGAAACACTTGGAACATTATTGTGAGAGTCAGTTCAGTAGAAATTGGCCAGATTTCGCACATATTTTTGGGGGGTGAGATGTTTACTAAACTGTCTTGAATTGTGACCTGTGATAATCGATATTCGCCAATGGCTACATTCATGTAATAGTTGCGTGCAAGCAAAATGTAAGAATGACATGCAATAGTATCCAACAGGCAGAATCAACCAAATTAAGCGGAGTTTAATGTAAATGGAAATATATGAAATGTAGAATAATTATATTGTAGAAAAGGGTGACGATTCAGGTATTGCATGAAAATAATGTTTCCACATTTTGGCTGATAGGCAAAGATGTATAACTGGCCGTATTTAATTTTTTATATTTCGAAAATTGTATTCACCCACAGTTTCATATAAAGACAGGTAGAGAGAGACAGGAATGACATGTGCTCATTCACAGGTGATTGAAATGTGTCCATGAATAATCATTATATGTGTTTGAGAGTGGACATGGGAAAAACAATTATAACGAATATATCTAACTTAACTATCATTCATGAATAAGATGAAATAATATACTGTATGTCCTAAGATTATGATAATATGTAATTAATTTACTAGCTGAACATACATGCAATATTAAGGGTGTTTCAGGAGGAACAGTAAATATTTTAGGAGAAGGTTGTATAAATGAATTGCAATAAAAAATCCAAATAACATTTGTCACATTTTTATTGCGTCCCGAGATACCGACGTCGGTATGTAAACAGAGCAGTTGTCGTTTCGTGTGTTGGTACACGTAGTCTTTCTGCACGTATCGGTGTTCCATACTGTTTTAGATCCCTTAGTTGGGGGGTTGGTCAGGGCTAAAACATATATGTTAGTGTACTAATTTTGAAGGTGGTTCCTATAGAGGACAGCTTCCCGTAGCTGGGTAAGCTTACCAGTGTAGAGTGTTGTTTGGTGTTAAAATACTAGGGGGTGCTCCTATAAAGACGTAAGTGTCGCTTAGGGGATGAGCCTCGGGGCGCAGGTTAACGTACCTGCCTCCCAGATTGTTGGAATCAGTTATGTAACAGACGTGCTTGTGTCAGCTATGCCGGCAGCTTGCTGCCTACGCAGTCGAGTCGCTGCGGGGAACACAATGGAGCCTGAGCCAGCAATTACTTGGCTACTATGGTCACGGCCAAGCGTGACGAGAGTCAGGAAGGGTATTAGGATGTAAAGAGGCGTGTAAATAGTAAGACAAGTGTAGTTTACTGACCCAATGTTTATTGGTCAGTAAGTGTGAAATTGTAAGTCCCTTTTGGGGGAATGTGAATAATGTTACCAGTTAAGTGTACAAGTTTGTGGATGAGTGATACAAAGTAAAGGTATGTCTGAACACTTGCTGATGCTCACCTGACGATAGCAGCTGTAGTAGGGCCTCCGGCGACACATACTGTATGACAGATACAGCTCCCAAAAGGCGTCACTTCTTATAGGTCTTGCCGTTGCTCAGTCAGCATTCCACTGACGTAGCTGCCCTAGTTAGCTATTGTGTAGATGTTTATGAGTGTGATGCAAGTGTTTGGCTAGCCTCCCGAGCTGGTCGGCCGCCCTTGCTGTGTAAAAAGTACTGTTCTGGACTTATGATGTTTGCCAGTTAGGGGTGGTTTTAATAGATGATGGGGGGTGGCTTTCAGGGGGTGCAGCCCCCCGGGCCTGTACAAGTCTCCTCCTTTGATTAGTTCGCGGAACCTGGAGTGGGGGTGTTGATGTGCTGGATCGTTGTTGAATCCTCCTTGTACTTCCTCTTCTTTTCGTCTGGGTTGATGTCGTGTAGAGGTAGTGATGTCGTGTTGATGTAGCGATGTCGTGTAGATGTGAGATCAGCTTGTGTTCAGAGGGGTAGGTTTTGGGATATATGCATATACATGTGATAATTTAAAACAGTTCATAAAAAAGCTGACATTGAAATATTGAAAAGTACAACAACAACAAAAAATACTTGGTTTAGACATTATATATATATTGGTATTGTGCAGGGAGGAAAAAACCCAGGGCTGGACGGGTGATTGTGCCGTCCGGCGCTGTATTGGGGAAAAAATTGCTCCCTGCAATGTGAAAGATGGAAGAAATAGAAAAAAATAGGTGTCCCAAGGTATAAGTTAAAGGAATACGTAAAATATAATTTATTGTGCTGGGGTAAAACGGGACACCTTCACAAATTTGGACGTTAGAAGGAAGAAAAATGAAAGAAACAAAAGCATAATCGTTGTGTACATGTGTGTGATAAAAATATGTGTATTCACAATGTGTGGCTTCATTGGTAATAATTTCGTATGCGGTGCCATTTAACAATATTACAGTATTTTCTATTACATTATTTACTTATATCTATCTTAATTATTAATTATGTTATACCTAGACGTCCGTGTCTATTGTACCTTGCGTGCACGCTACCCTTTGTATTTATGTGCCGTCTCACGGCTACTCCTGTCCGGCCGTTTCCCAGTGCAGTTTAGTGGTCGTGCCGCTGATATATACCCCTATTCTGTGAATCATTCTCTGTGGGCGAATGCCTTCACACTTGACAGTGAGAGTCGCCGCCACAAATTGGTTGCCCCCTCATTGCCGTATGTTGCGTCGCATCTTTGACGCTTTGTTTTCTTTGTTTATGTTGATCTGTCAGCAAGCCTGATACCCCACAGGTATCAACCCTGCTGTTCAGATTTCTGGAGTGTAGCTGTAAAAGAATGGAGGTGAGTGTGTTGGATTGTGTGAGAATGAATACAAATTACAAATACAAATTAGTGAGTAAGGGTGGTACACAATAGTAGCATGGCACAAATATCATGTTGCTGCAGTATGGCAGTGAAATCATTGTCACCAGTGACATATGTCTGGTGACGCCGCCTGAAAAATGGAGAGGTTAAAAAAACATGTGAATATTGCATATTCTTTATGTCGGTTCCTGTGTCAGTGTGTTCACTGGCTAAAGCTCTTTTTCCTCTGGAATAAATGACTTGATTAGTGTTAACATTTGGCCACTATTAATGTCATGTTCTCCTTGCATATGTTTGTTTTACCTAATGTATGATAAGTAAAAAAAATGTTTGATATTAATAAGCCGAGTGGTTGAACTTATTCTATTGCCGAAATATGCTGTACTATCATTTAGCAACAGTGCTTATAAAATTTGCTTAATTCTAAATTGCGTACCAAAGTGCACTGTCTTACATGCTAAAATTTTGACCTGGGCGATCGCCTGAGGCAATTTACTTCCTCAGGGCACCACCCGCACGTATTCTAGAAACACCGGTTGTCTCTAGAACCGCCGGATTCCGCCCCCTTAATACTAGTTGTCGACATTTATGCTAGTGCTTACTAACTAGTAATTAATAGAGTTCCGGGCAACCACGGTGCCAAAAAGCAAACCGCTTCGCCCGTTGTACTTGCCTGTTCATTGCCGTTGCCTTTGCATATGTCGCCATTGATGTATTCCTTATTGTTGGGTTTTCCCACTTTAACCCCTGTGAGTGCTCGCCATGCTCCTCATTTAATCTCTCTGGCTGCCCGATGCGTCACCATTTAAGCTCTGGTGACCCGTTGTCAGCCATTTATGTGGGCGTTGGACATCGTCCGATAAAATAGTGTCATCCGGGGATTTAGCGTCCGGGATCCTCTTCGCCCATGTTGGCAGTAATAATAACATCCGGGAATGTAGCGTCCGGGGTCCTCTTCGCCCATGTTGGCAGTAATAATAACATCCGGGACTGTAGCGTCCGGGGTCCTCTTCGCCCATAGTGGCAGTAATAATAACGTCCGGGAATGTAGCGTCCGGGGTCCTCTTCGCCCGTATTGGCATTGTTGGGTTGGCCCACATGAACCCCTTTAGACAGCTCGCCGCATGTCTATTTAGTATCTCTGGCTGCCCGCTGCGTCACCATTTAATGTCTCTGGTGACCCGTTGTCAGCCATTTACGTGGGCGCGGGACCGAATGACCGCCTTCATTCCATATATATTATTGATTATCTGTTAATTCATTCTTCATTTGTTTGGCTGTCTTCACCTGTGCTACGCGGGGCAAGGACTTGTCGGATCTAGGGTTGATCCCGCTGAGCCCTAGGATCCTGCTTCACTCCTGCGAATAGGAGGCTACTTCCCGCCATGGAAGTTCTACTTACTTACATACTACCTAAGAGTCTAGTCCTAATTTGGTCGTCCCTTGGTTCCTCTCCTGAGTCCGGTGCGGAGTTGGCTATTTCTCCCCCCCCCCGTTCGTCAAAAGTCTCCCCAGCAGGTCTTGGCTTCGACGACCGTGGCACATAGTGGGTGTAACATCTCTTTGTCCCGGGAACAGGCTAGGTCCCCTGGGACTCCGAAGTTTGCCCGTGCCAGGCCATGAATGCCTCAACCTTGCGTAGTTCGTCTTTTTTGGTCTAGTCATTAAGTTAACTGGGGTAGGGCTCATCATCGCCTTCCCCAGCTCTGCTCCTGTGTGGTGCCTCTGCCCTTCTGCCTACGCTGTCATCATTATTCAGCGTGTCATCAGATTCCTGTTGTGTTATATGTAAAATAAAAAATATTGTGCTCTGTAAATAATTTACTGTGTAAATATGTAAATTTTTAAGTGTTCTGCGGTTGTAGAATCTTCTAAATGCATGGACTACTTCAGGCCTTCTCTAGCTACGTCGGACTTCCAGCGGTAATGCTTTGTTAATTTTCTTGGAAGCGTTAGTAGGGTTTATGGCGTTAGGTTCCCTGTTATTAGGATCCGGGGGGTGTTATTTGTTGACTAGGCTTAAAGCAAGGTAGGAGGGGGTTGCGCATCTTTGGGCTTCCTGTTAATGGTGGCCTGGAGCCGGTGATGTTATCAGGATGCTTCTACAGTGAGTGGACGGGGGTAGGTATTTCCCGGGTTTGCAAAAATATAAAAATTCCATGCAGGTTCAATAATAATAACCCCTGGTATGTGGGTGGGATTATTCCATGCGTGATGACGGACATGAGGCGTATCCGCTCTCATTTTAAGGATAGGCGTAGGGCAAGGTATAATAACACTATGTCCCTTTCATGCGGGATTATTTATATAAAAAAATGTTATCATGGTTTTGGCCTCATTTCTTTCTTAGAGATGCGCATTACGCTTAATTGTCGTTTTTCCGACCCACCCCTAATACTCGGGCGGAAGCATTGAGGTCCAGGGCGTAGTGCGCCCTCTCTTTAAACGCATGAAGTCTATCAACCCCGGTGTATATTTAGGCATGTGGTTTAGCTGTCTTGATGTGTTTATGTGTCTGTGTTGGCTAATGTCGTGAGTGGGAAGGTTATGGAAGGATGAAGGAGGTGTAGTGGTAGCCTCTAGGTGGGATATTGGCTATCTGGCTGGCCCTATCCACCTGTGCTTCTGTCATCCTCACTTGGTCAATATCTGCTTTCTATCCGCTCCTTGGGATAGTAAAGTATGGTGATGCTGTGACGTCACGGCCTAATCTGGTATCTCATTTGTAGTGTTAATGTGATACGTGATCGTAGTGTGACTGGTCATGTCCTGATCGCCTATGATGGTTTTGGGATTAAAAAGTAAAAAGAGCAGTAGTTATTGGGGAGGACTTTTCCCCCCAGGGAATATGTCCGTATTCGCCCCTGATTAGTGAGCGCGTGTGTGGGACTATGTTCCGCTACATCACGCGGGCGGGTGGGATGTTATCGCCTAAGTCCTATCGTGTGTCGCGTGCATGGGCAGGAGGTGCGTATGGCTTGTCAACATTTTTGTAAATATGCTCCTATGCCCCTATGATAGGTCCGGCCTAATCTGTCTGTACATTACTAAATGTTATGTCTGTTGTAACAATAGTGTCTGCCGACTGCAGTGTTGCAATGCTTCTGGAATTCGCAAGTCAGCGTTTCGCTTATGTAATGGCAGGCTCTGACGTTACGTATGTCGTCTGTCGGAACGTGACTTTTGCGAATGTCGAAGTGTTGTCACTGTTTGGGATTCCGGGAGTGCCAGTGTGCTAATCTGTCCCGTTTTTGCCTACCGATGTTGTGTACATTGTTTTCCGCAAGACTTCTGCCTTGTGTAACTATGTGTAATCCATGTCTGGGAAGTCTATTGTGATCCCCTTGGAGGCCTAGAATTTTCGGTGCGCCCTCTTGTTGGGAATTCCTGGGTCGCCAAAGCCGAGGTAGGCTGTTGTAGCGAGTACCCTGGGGCGAATCTATGCTGGGGCCAATTTCAGTGTAACTGGGATTCTGTTATTTTTGTTTTCCACGGCGTCCGATTTTTTTGCTGGGCATTCGGACCCGCAATTCCATGTAGTTCTCCGTGTTCTATGTCTGCGTTGTCTGCTGGGATTTGATTGTCCCCAGTGTGGCTTTTGATTGTGTTTTTCGCGCCAAAAATCCCGTTGGTTAATTTTTTTTTGCACGACTGTGTTGTGTGGTCGTGAGTTCGCACCCGCCTTGGTTTAAGGTGCTGGTGTTATGATTTTTCGTACTGTATGTCCCCTGGTACGTGTATCGTGAATTTGAGACGCGCAGATGAAAATACGCTTTGGTGTGAAAAATTTGGTTTTTTTTGGAATGCTCCTCGTAGTGTAATTTTGGGAGTTATAGGGTTTTGGACCTGGCGTGAATGATGCGTGTGTTCCGCCAGGCCTGGAGGTCTCTTAGTTTGTCTGTGCTAGCGAAGGTCGCCCAGTCACGCGTGTGTTATCGCTGACGGCGATGTATCTAATTACATTGGTGTGTGCACTCTCTATTACTTGTCTGACAATGTTCCTGTGTTCAGCACGTGTGTATGTGGAAGCCTGATTGCTCTCTCCGTTATTGTGTGGTGTGGCTTTCCGTAATGGAAAAGAACCTTCCATTAAATACATTCGTGTCCCTAAGTTTTGTGTTAATGTAAGCGTGGGTCGAATATATCCCTGTTAGTGGTACTTGGCTGTGTCTATGCACGAGTGTCTCCGGGCCGCTAGTCGCGTGTTTGGTGACTAGGTGTCAGAGGTGATTTGATTGTTTTGTGCGTATGTATATCTGTTAGTGTAACTGTCCTTTATTATTTTATCCTCCCTTTGGATAGTTACCCGACCTTGCATTCCTAGTATCCAGGAGGTTGCGGGTTCGAGACCGTCTTTGTCCAGGATAATTATCCCTGTTACCTTTTAGGCTAGTGTCTTCGGGACAGTTTTGCAGTGTTGGGTTCGTATTCCGGTGAGGTCAGCGGGGTCCGAAGGCTATTTCTTGGCCTTCTTTTCACGTCTGCCAGTGGGATCATTTCCCTTCCTTTTGACAGCGTTCCCGCCTTTACGTGTGGGTGTGGGAGCTTTGCGTGTATGATATGCCTTCATACGGCGGGCGTGAATAGTGTCTTTAATGAGCTTGCGTCCATGGCGCACGTTAACGATATAGTTAAGGTCAGATACCTTCCTGCAGACTTTGGAGGGACCTGACCAACGTGGCAGGAGGAACTCAGACATATTTTCTTACGGGCCGAATTGGAAACCATAACCAATTGCCCGGGTGTGTATTCCACGGTCTTTCTATGCCGCTCGTACCGTTCTTTTTGTTTTCTCTGCGCCGCGGCTATGTTCTTTCTAGCGTCCATGCGAGCTATCTGCAAGTGCTCTAGCCGGGTGGCATTGCCCGTGTGAGTGTCCTGTGGGATGCATATATTGTCTATGGGACTTCTGGGCGTGTATCCGTGCAATAGGAAGTGTGGAGAGTGCTTTGTAGCCGTGGATATGGAAGTGTTGTAACTAATAGTGACGGGTTGCAGATAATCATCCCAGTCTGTCCCTGTGTCCCCTGTAAATTTAGCTAGGGCTATTCCAATTATTTTATTCATACTTTCGGTGAGACCGTTTGTTTGTGGGCAAAAACTCGTGGTCGTGTATGCCTTAATCCTGAGTATCTCCAAAAACCGTTGGAGCACTCTCGAGGTGAAAATAGTACCTCTGTCGGATAGTAAGGTTTGGAATAGGCCGTATCGTGTAACTATGTCGAATAAGAATTCAACTATGCAGTTCGTGTCTGCTTTGGGAACAGCCTTCGTAATCATGTATCGGGTGAGATACTCGGTGGCAACCAGTATGTATTTATTGCCTTTCTGAGATGTCGTAATAAGGCCTTTAACATCTATCCCGACTCTGTGAAATAGCTCTCCTACGGGAATAGGGTTGAGTAGTCCATGAGGCTTGCCTGGCCTTGTTTTAAATAGCTGGCAAGTATGACATGTCTTTACGAAGGTGTCTATGTCAGCCTTCATGTTTACCCAATAATACTTGTCCCGGATTCTAAGGTATGTTTAATGCGTGCCCAAATGTGCCCCTGCCAGTGGGCTATTGTGCTGTCCGATCATTATATTCTCTTTCAATGACTCCGGAACCGCTATTGGTGCATTATCGTGCATGGCTGTGGGCTTAAATTTCAGTACCCCGTCTTTGTCTAGGAAAAATCGCCTAGACAGCCGTGCTGTCTTGGAGTCCACCTTATCCAAGTTTTCTAGTGCCATTAGAATCTGTTTCAAGTACGGATCACGTTCTTGCTCCTGCATGATGTTAACCACCGTCAGGGAAAAAGTGGGCATGTCGTCCCAATCATGGTCCTTACTGTCAACCGGGGGGTCGGCTACTGGCAGCCTAGATAACCCATCTGCATCTAGGTGTGTAGCGCCTTTCTTGTGCTTGACCACGAAGCTATAATCATACAGGCGGAATATAAACCTGTTGAGCCGCGAATTTGGGTTCTTAAATTTGTCCCAAAAAAGCAGGCTCGCGTGGTCAGTCACAACCGTGAACTGGATACCATAGAGGTATACCCGAAAATAGTTCACTCCCCATGAAAATGCCAGCATTTCCCGCTCTGTGGCAGAGTATCTAGTCTCAACGGCCGTTAGTTTCCTGCTAGCATAAGCCACGGGCCGTATGCGCCCTTCTGCATCTTCCTGCAATAGGACCGCCCCCAGCCCGTACTGGCTGGCATCCACGTGTAAAAAGGTGGGCCTATCACTAGGGAAGTGTTGCAGTAATGGTGGTGAGGTCAATAGTTGCTTCAGTGTGTTGAAGGCATCTATGTGTTCCTGTTGAATGCTGAAGGGCGTCTTTTCACGTGTGAGCTCGGTTAGGGGGTGGGCGATGTGCGCAAACCTGTGGATATACTTGCGATAATAAGAGGCCAGTCCAATAAAACTGCGCAATTGTTTCAAATTTGTGGGCAATGGGATGCCCGTTATTGCGCCAGTTTTCGCTGGGTCGGGAATAATGCCCTCTCTGTTTACAATATGGCCCAATATGTTAATCTGCTGTCTGGCAAATTGACATTTCGCAGATTTAAGCCTTAGTTTGGCTTTTCTAATCCTTGCGAATGCCTCCTCCAAATGTACGATGCTCGTCAAATGTGTTGGAGAAGACCGTTATGTCGTCCACGTAGACTAATACGGAACGCCATTTTAGACCTGAAAATGTCTTATCCACTAGCTTTTGGAAGGTTTGGCTGGCGTTACGGAGGCCCATTGGTAACCTTGTGTAGGTATATAGCCCGTTCTCTGTAACGAACGCCAGCTTGTGCCTATCCGGTTCATAGACGGGGATTGAATAGAACCCACTATAACAATCCATCGAACTGAACCAGCTAGCCCCGCCAAGGGCATCCAAATAAGTGTCCGCCCTTGGTAGTGGATAACTGTCATTTTCGACTAACTTATTGAGCCTACGGTAATCAGTACAAAACCTGTGGGATCCGTCCCGTTTTTTGGTCAGCAAGACTGGAGCGCTGTAGTTCGAAATAACGGGGACAATGACCCCGGCCTCAAGCATCTCTGTAATCTGAGTGTCGATGGCATGTCTCTCCTTCTGGCTCACCCTGAAGGGAGGCCGGTGTACTGGCCGGTCACTGGTGAGTGTGACGTGGTGTTCGATAAGGTCTGTCACTGCGAGATCCTTCATCGAATGGCAAAGATATCCCTGTTGGCCTCCAGGAGCTCCGTGAGCCTTTTATTTTGCTCCGATGTCAGGTCCTGTCTGTGATTCTGGTTGGCCGCCTTATCTGTGTGTGTGTCTGTGTGTTGGCTAATGGTGTGTAGTGTAGAGGCCTGGTGCTCGTGGATTTTTCGCTCCGCTCGAATCCCATCTGTATTCCTGGTGTATATCATGGGATGTGTAGTGAGCCTTTGGTCATGCTATAAAAGCATCTTACCGCTAGCAAAATTTATGCTAGCCTCATACTAAGCGAGGAAATCCATGCCAATTATGGCTGACACAGAAAGATGTTCTATAACGAACATGGGGTGTGTTGTGGCAAAATGGTCTAACCTGAGATGTATGTTTGCCACCCCCGCGTTTTCTAGCGTCTGAGCATTGGCCGCTACGAGTCGGATGTCACCCGTGACACCGTGTATTTGCCCTTCGGTAACGTGTCTTCTGTTTACACAACTTACCGCTGCCCCAGTGTCAATTAGGGCCTGCACCCTATGGCCGTTTATGTTGGCGTGTATCGTGAGGGCCGATACCTGGAATCCATTGCCCTGCACAGATGTGTTGTGTAGGGTGTATGTTGTTGTTGTTGCTACTGGCGTAACATCTGTGCTGGGAAGGCATGGAGCTGTCCGCTTATCGTATCTGGCACGCATCGCCTCTCGGCTTACTTCCTGTCCCGAGTACTTTGGCTCGGTCAGCAAAGTGTGCTCACCAAGTACATTGCCTGTTCTCTTAACCGCCCGCGCTGTGAAAAGAGAAGTCTTCTGGCGAACGTTTAATGTATTTACCGTTCCCAGCCTTTGTGTAGGTGTGTTGTTCTTTTCTCTCTCCTGGGGAGGTGTGTCTGCAAATGTGACCCTGCGCTTGCCTTTGTTACCCCGTTTTTTGTTCCGGGCGGTCGCGAGTTCGACTCCTGTTGCTGGCTTCCCAATGCCAAGTGAGCTCGCGTCCTGCGCCTGTGTGGGGTCACTTCCCGCCCTGTGTTGTGGTGTAGAGGGTATGGTTTCCTGTTCGGAGGGTGTGGGTTTGCCTCCGTCCTGTTTGTGCGTAATTGTGAGGGGCGTATAATGCCCCGCCTTAGGGTTCCCTGTAAAGAGTATGTGTAGGTCCCTGTCAAATCCCTCAGTGGTAAATAGTGGGGGCGAGTGCACATCAGTGTATACGTGGATGTTTGCTTCAAGCACCTTGCCGAGAGCGGTCAACTCTACGGCGCTGGCATAGGTGCCGTCCCTACCCATGTATTTTTTGTAATCCGCCCCGGTCTGGAATGGGTTTTCCCGATCGTCCGACACAAAGTCTCGGTACTCTTTCCAGTTGGCCAGGATGTGTTGGACCGTTTTCTGCCTGAATTCCTTATGATGGTCCTCGGTATGCCGGACTAGGAAGCTAATAGTCCTAAACAGGCAGTTGCCGTCTCCTTGTACGGGGTGTGTCTGGAAACGGCCCGGGGGCGGATCGTCAGCCTTGGTTTTAGCTGGCTGCTTTTTCCCCTTACTCTTACGAGTTTGTTTGGGGGAGGGGCCTTTCTGGTGTTGTGCTGGGGGGGGGGGAACCTCAGCCGCTTTATCAGCTGGCCGAACCTCCCCGTCTAGGCGTTTTTTTGAAACGTAGGTGTGCGTCTCCCTGTACTGTATGTGCGACCGCCCCTCGGGTTGGCTGCGCCAACTCCCCGCCTGCGGTGTGTAGCTGGGTGTGGGGATTATTGCCCCCTGTTTGTCCGGCGGGGTGCCTCATCCCTGAACTCCCTCGGGTGTTCGTCGGGGAGGGGGTAGTGTTCCGGGACCATTGTGTATGTAACTGTACTGTCCCGACCTTTTGTGGGTTTTCTTGCCTGTCGGTTATTGCCGGTGGACCGTTTTCCTGTCTCCGCCAGGGTGGGGTGTATGTCTGCTGCTGCGGGGGCGGGTTTTCCCGTCGATTCCCCTTTTCCCTGTATTGGGAGGCTGCATACCCCTGTCTGGTTGGGGTGGGTTTCCTCGATGGTCCCCATTTCCCCTGTACTGTGGGGGTGCATAACTTTGCCTGCGTGGGAGCGGGTTCTCCCGATACTCCCCATTTCCCCTATATTGCGGGGCTGCATAGCCTTGCCTGCTTGGAGGCGGGCTGTTTCGCCGGGGGATGGTGTGCTCGTACTCTTCAGGGTAGTACTCCTGTGTGTACGGGGATGGTGGTCGCCGTGAGGGGTATGTCGGCTCTGTGTCTGTGTACGATACCGGTGAGTACCGCGGAGGGTAGTGTGGCCTGTCCTGTGCGTGTGGTGTTGTCAGCCGCTGTGGAGACTAGTAATTTTCCTCCCTCCCGTAGTGTCTCCTCTCCGTGTACCCCCTATCCCTTTCAGGATAATAGCGCTCTTGTGTGTCTACGTGTTCATCCCTTAGCGGTCTCCCGCCTGCTTGGATGGCAGCTATGGTCAATTTCTCCATCCTGTCCACTTATTCATCCATTTTTTGACTATTGTCGTCCTTTTGTGGAGGAAAGTGTTGATTCACGGCTTTCTCCGTAGCTTTTTCCGTGATCTTTTTCCCTTCCTCTATGGTCTTTATGTTGTTCAACATGTGTTGGACCGTGGGGTTGTTCATAATACACAACTTGTCCACGATGGATGGTCTGAGGCCCTGCATTAGCAGCTTGACTTTCTGCTTATTAGTCATAGCTGCGTTGTATTTATCGCACATTAACAACTTTGCGTTGACGTACGACTGGGCACTTTCTTTAGGCCCCTGTGACCTCTGTCTGATTTGGTCATACAGGTCCTCATCATCTGGTATGAGCTGGAATTCACTTATCAACAATAAAGTGATTTCCTCCCATGTGGCATTTTCTAAGTTGTCCTCATGAAGCTCATACCATGTCATGGCCGCCTTTGTGAGGTATGCAGGGAGGAGCCGCTTTCTTATATCATCGCTCCAGCCATTGACCCGAGCCGTTCTATTGAAGGCCTTGAGGTATTCTTCGGGATCCTGGCCTTCCCCCGTGAACTTTGTGGGGTGGATCATGGAGTATTCTATGTGTCTGTTCATCTCGTGTTCGGCTGTGTCCCGATGGCTGTGTAGTGATTGTGGTCTGTCTATGCTGTTCGCACCGCTATCGTGTGCCGAGGTGTTAGTGTTATTCAGAGGGGAATTAGCCTCGCTCCCCGTGTACGACACTTGTGTTACGTTACCAGGTGGCTCGTCACCTGATATATCGGTACTGATTGATGGTGTGTTGTCGTACTGTGTGGATTTGACTACGTGTACAGTCCTGTCTAAATCCTGTTTCTCCGTTTCCAGAATAGTGTGGATGTCTAGAACTGCCTCTGTCGTGTGATTGTCTGCTTTAACAGTGTCTGTATCTAGTAACTGTGTGATGCGCGCGAGCAGATTATCAGTCTTCTGCTCTGTGATTTGCAGTTGCTGCAACAATAGGGGGTGGAGTGTTGGCAGGCAATCTACTTCACTAGCGCTGGATATTGGTGATTCTTGTCTGTGTTCACTGGCCTGGGATCGTGCAAAGTGTGTGACTTGTGCTGCCGCTGCAGGGTGTTGAGCGCGGATCTCTGATGCCTTGAATTCGAGATCCCTAAGAAGTTGTACTGCAGTCTGGTCGGTTATCAAGTCACCGTTCTTAATTTTTAGCTTCGGCAGGAGTGGAGTCGTACTAGCCGACTGGTGCGCAAAGTCTCTTAGTGTGGTTCTAAATGTGGTCATTTAATTTCCACTGATTTTGCACTATGGGGCGGATGGGGGTGGGTGTAATAATACAAACTCCAGTGTAATAGAGAAAAAGTGTGGGACGTAATATGGGATTTAAAAAAAATTATAGTCTCGCTTGGCTGTATGCGGTACGGGCCGTTTCTACCACGAGAACTCGTTGTATGAGCCCTTTTTTTTACTGTGCGTGGTACCCGGCCTCCACCATTTGTTTTAGATCCCTTAGTTGGGGGGTTGGTCAGGGCTAAAACATATATGTTAGTGTACTAATTTTGAAGGTGGTTCCTAGAGAGGGCAGCTTCCCGTAGCTTACCAGTGTAGAGTGTTGTTTGGTGTTAAAATACTAGGGGGTGCTCCTATAAAGACGTAAGTGTCGCTTAGGGGATGAGCCTCGGGGCGCAGGTTAACGTACCTGCCTCCCAGCTGGTTGGAATCAGTTATGTAACAGACGTGCTTGTGTCAGCTATGCCGGCAGCTTGCTGCCTACGCAGTCGAGTCGCTGCGGGGAACACAATGGAGCCTGAGCCAGCAATTACTTGGCTACTATGGTCACGGCCAAGCGTGACGAGAGTCAGGAAGGGTATTAGGATGTAAAGAGGCGTGTAAATAGTAAGACAAGTGTAGTTTACTGACCCAATGTTTATTGGTCAGTAAGTGTGAAATTGTAAGTCCCTTTTGGGGGAATGTGAATAATGTTACCAGTTAAGTGTACAAGTTTGTGGATGAGTGATACAAAGTAAAGGATTGTCTGAACACTTGCTGATGCTCACCTGACGATAGCAGCTGTAGTAGGGCCTCCGGCGACACATACTGTATGACAGATACAGCTCCCAAAAGGCGTCACTTCTTATAGGTCTTGCCGTTGCTCAGACAGCATTCCACTGACGTAGCAGCCCTAGTTAGCTATTGTGTAGATGTTTATGAGTGTGATGCAAGTGTTTGGCTAGCCTCCCGAGCTGGTCGGCCGCCCTTGCTGTGTAAAAAGTACTGTTCTGGACTTATGATGTTTGCCAGTTAGGGGTGGTTTTAATAGATGATGGGGGGTGGCTTTCAGGGGGTGCAGCCCCCCGGGCCTGTACAATACATAAGAGTGGCGGACATTACGTATGTACGGGTTGTGATCACACCTTCGAGCAAGAGATGCTGAGAGACGATTAGAACTTTGTCGTTAGATACGTGCAATTCGCCAAGTAATCCCATTTGTAATCTTCACTGATGAAGCCACGTTCACTCGTAATGGCATCAATAACACACTTGTAATGAACATCAGTGGTCAGGAGAAAACCCACATGCCATTGTGGACAAACATTTTCAGGAACGCTTCTCTCTAAATGTGTGGTGTGGGTTGATTGATAATCAGTTGATTGGGTCTGTTGTGTTACCGCATCGTCTAATAGGACCCCATTATCTTCACTTTCTCGGAAATGAACTTCCAGCATTATTGGAAGAGATTCCTTTGCCTGCAAGAATGCGTATGTTCTTCCAGCATGACAGGGCTCCTGCACGTTCTAGTCGTCTGGCGATACAAGATCAATACCTAACATTCCCCGGAAGATGGATAGGGAGATATGGGCACGTTTCTTGGTCACCAAGATCCCCGGACCTTGCCTTTTTGGATTTTTGCCTGTGGGGATGCTTGAAAAGCGAAGTTTAAAAAGGGAATAAGTTAACACAAGAGGAGAGTTGGTCGTTCGGATTATGCATAGTGGAGCCCTCGTCAAAGAACGACAAGACGCCCTCCGAAGAGCTACACGGGGTGAGAAGTGCAAAATGCATTGGTGGTGGAATTATTGAAACTTTGAACGTCATCATTTGCCTCCGCTTTACATCTGTTTGGGTTAGATACTACCAGCTATATATCTGTACGCAATAAAAATGGGACACATGTTATTTGAAATTTTGTATTGCAATTCATCTATACTACCACCTCCTAAAATATTTACTCTTCCTCCTGAAACACCCTGTATATATTGAATTGATGGCAGTTCTTGCATATGAGTGAAAGTAATGTGGTCATAATTACCGATTTTGACTTTTGGTCATCACGGAGAGGTTATGAATCATGATATTACAGAATGATGATGGAAAATAATAGATGAGTGTGATGCGCGTATCGAAAATTGTAAATAATTTTGGTCATTATGGTCCCAGTCTACTCCGAAATCCCATTGGGATCGATTGCCGACATCAACCAACGCATGATTCCATTGTAGAAAAAACTGCAGAGAAGACCAGGCATTGTGCCTATTCCCGTATGGTTACGAGATGCATTGGCCCGGCTAGAAGGCATTACATCCCGCCTGGAAGAAATTCTCGTCTCCTTATTTACGTCTGTACATTGTAATCCGGTTTGGGCATAAATATATTTTGTTCTAGCTCGGTAGGAAGAAGATCCTTTGACTTCTGGGGTTTGCCAGGATCGTTGGTAAGTGGGTTATTTTTCTAATCCAACTCCAAAAATGCACAGACCTGACCAACTTAACCAAACTACAAAAATCTAACTAAAAAATAAACACAAGTAATTCTGTAAAACACATCATTTCACGTCATTTGTTCCACTCAATAAAACTGGCATAGGATGAATAGCACTCTTTATAATGTTCATGCAACACCTTGAGTTTAAGTTCAATTAATTTAATTGTGTCATGTGCCTAAAATCTTCTGGTTTCTTTTCCAAACGTGTGGACAAATAAAATGTAACGCCTTTTCAAGCTTTGGGAAATAAACAACAATTCAAAAATGGAATTATTATTTCCGGCAGATGTTAGTCACCTAATTTCACTCGTAATGATTGCTCGACAATGAGTATACTGACACTGTATTATTTCACACTAAATATCAGCTTCTCGGTGACTTAACACTTATTTCAAATATGTTTAAAATATTTAATTTTTATTTTTACAATGCCTCTCCCGATTATTCCTATCTTTATCTATTTAGCTGCTGTTATATATTTAGTATTGTTACACGCTGCTTCCCTGAATACAAAATTCGTGTTCATTTTTATCGTGTAACGCACAATTAATTATCTATGGTCCTTCCAAATATTTATATTTTTAATCGAGTGGCACAAGTAATTGGGGAAGGAAAGATGAAAGCAATGGTGTTTGCAGATGATTTGGGGAAACAAGGAGGAGGTACAGGAGCAGTTGAACGTGTGGGAAGGAATAATGCAAGGATAAGGGATGAAATTTAGCATATATAAGAGTGAGATGGTGATCACAACAAGGAAGAAGGAATGAACCACAACGGGAATAACAATTGGTGGGGAACAGCTGGAGAAATTGGAGAGGTTCAAGTATCTGGGAAGCCTGATACAAGATAATGGAAGAAACGATAGAGAACTAAATGATCGGGGGCGACAAGTAGAAGCATTCCGGAGGAGTGTGAGAAGCATGATATGGAGCAAGGATGTCCCTCAGAATAGCAAAAGGGTCATATATTGGACGTACTATGTCCCTATCCTGGCGTATGCCTTGGAGACCTGGGTTATGAAAGGAAGGGAGAAGAGTAAAATACAGGCCAGTGAGATGAGGTTCTTAAGAAGTGGTATTGGAGCTACAAGGATGGACAGAATAGGAAATGAGAGGACCAGAGAATTAATGAAGGAGGAACAATTAAAGGATGGTATAGAGAGGTCTAGACTTAGATGGTCCGGACATGTAAAACGAATGGAGGAGAAGAGGATACCCAGGAGGATACACGAGAGGAAGTGGGTAGGAAAGAGACAGAGAAGGAAGACCATGAGACAGGCAGCTGAAGGGGGTTGAAGAAGAGAGGAGAAGACTGGACAAGGGTGGAGGCTGAGAGATGGTGGGAAGACAGAAGACGTTAGAGAGAGGCTTGTGTTCCAATCAGACCCGGCCAGTGGCTGGAAACTGTGCAAGATGATGATGATGATGAATCGAACAGCACTTTTACAGAGCACGATAAATCAATACTTCAATTCTTGCTAAACGTCTTCTTTCTCTCGGCCCAGATTTGTTTTCTCATCTCTGATCTCTGCTTCCTGATTTGTTCGCTGTTACGTGGCTGATTTCTTGTTCATCCTTGAAGATCACTTTTCAAAGTTTGCCTCTAAATGAATCCCTAGAATGCGTATCCTTACTGCCAATGTTGGCTTCCGTGAAGTCATTGTATGTCTGTAAACGCGCTGATTGTACTTTAAATTTGAAATTTTTATAAAAAAAAATTGATTTGTCATCCAGTCGTTATTCATTCTATTTAAATGCCCGGAAATGTACAATATTTTTTGCGCATCATGTGTAATAAATTTTCTACATAACTGCATATTTTTGGTTAGATTGTGGTCAGTTGAATTCTGCTCCAGTTGTCCTTGGGCCATGTGTTCTTCAAACCAGTCTTCGTTCTCTGATCACGATTTTGTTTATCTCACCTCCCCACTCTATCAAAGTTCCAACGTTCACCACTAGATGTCAGTGTCGTCTGGCATCGAAAGTTGGAACTACATTAAATTGAACAAAACTTGTAGCTCACCCTATGGGTGTCCGCTTGAAGCCGCTACAGTCTCTGGCGAGCCGAACATGTCTTCGGGCACTCCCGGCACTAAAGCCAAACGCTATATAAATAATAAATAAATAAACCTCCCCGCAGTAGTTGTAATGTTTTTGCCTCAAGCCTCACCGCTGTTTTGTAATGTTTAATTTTCTTGTACAGTATTTCTGAAATCCTACGATCATTTCTTTACTCTGACCTCTAAACTGTTTTTCTTTTTCATTTCACACAAATATTGAAACGATTTGACTGTGCGGATTTTGTTTTGATTTACGATTATTTTATCAGAAAAATATTTATTTTAACGTTAGTTATAAATTCCTACTTGGGGAAGGAGATTTGTTAACCTATATTTCCCGCTTGCTCTATTAAGTTTTCTATTTGAATTTTGGCTTTCCCAGGTGCCCTTAATCAGAGCAATGTTATCCAGGAATGCAAAGCAATCTATTATAGATGCTATCTTTTTGGTTTTCCAATGAAATGCCTTTAGTGACGGATTTTCTCCATTCCTTTATCACCTTCCCCAGAGCACAGTTAAAAAACAAAGGAGGTAGTCCATCTCCCTGCTTTTATAAGAAAAGTTCTGGACATTTCTCCACAGAATCGAACTTCAGATGAGGTTTTTGTTAATGTATCATGTATGATATTTATTGTTTTTGAATCTAATCTGAATTCTTCTAAACTATTGGTAAGGGATTCTCCATTAATGGAATTATAAACTTTCTTGTCTATAAAAAATAACCGTTTTGGCTTCTTTCTGGGTTGCCTTATTTGTAAAATAGTTTTAAGATTTAGTTTACCTAAAAACACCTTGATATTCTCCTATTTGCCGGTCCAATTGTAGTTCTGCACACTTGGACAGTGCTAACAACAGACTTGTATGTCATCGGCACAAGTGAAATGCCTCCATAGTTATTTGGATCAGTGTTTTGACCTTGCTTATGCATTTCGTCATTCTCCCAGATTGTATCTAATAAATGTTTAAGTTTAAGATGATCTTTACCTGCTGCCTTATTATTTTTGGGATCATATGCTGTATTTAGTTTTATTTAAATCCGGCACAAGAGAGTCAGCGATTTTCGTAAAATCATTACTAAATGGAAACTTGAATTCCACGTTAAAACAATCATGTAAATCATCTACTGCAATTTTCCTGTTTAGGGTGAGCAATTTAACTTGTTGTTTAGATCACGATTAGCAGGTTTTGTGGTGTGAATTTGGTCAGTTATTTCTTAACCCTAGAGCACACGCGTGGGGTCTTTCCATCCCACAAGTTATTTTATTGTAATTTACAAACTACCGTATTCATTCACGATTGTAAGTTATATTTTGCAAGATTGGCCCTCTCTCTATCACTTAGGGGTACATACTCTTTGAAATCCTGGATCGTTCTGATAATAGCGGATTCAGTGGCATAGTTGGTTGCATGCTGAACTGTTGTGCCCAAGATCGCGGTTTCAAACCCGGCCGAAGTCGTCGGATTTTTAAGGTCAAATTCATCCTCCAGGTTGGTGTTTCCCAAGGACTCAGTGAAGGAACTCACCACTACCGCCTCTACGGGCAGTGTCCTAGTGCTGGGAACATCTGGTCCGAATGGATACAACTGGGGAGGTGAGATCAGCACCTCGCCCAGGCGGCCTCACCTGCAAATCTAACAGGGGCCTCATCAGGGATGGGAAGGGACGGGTAGAGTAGAATGGATAGTCAAGGAAGGGGAAAGGAGGCTGCCTTGGCCTTACAGTAGGTACTGTACTGTACCCGAAATCACTTACCAATACCTCGTGAAATCCCTCTATGACTACTGGATCGTAGAACCTGAATATACCCGGCTAAAGAACCCCGAAGTCCTACCACCAAGTAAAGGAGTAATAGGGTAACAAATTCATCCTCCAGGTTGATGTTTCCCAAGGACTCAGTGAGGGAACTCACCACTTGTTGTTTAGATCACGATTAGCAGGTTTTGAGGTGTGAATTTGGTCAGTTATTTCTTAACCCTAGAATGACCATGGCTTCAAAAGAAAATTTCTAGCTCAAGAACACGAAAAACTTCTCAAAAGAGAACTATCTCAAAGGGCGGTATACTCTGAAAATACCAAGCGATGGCCTTCTTTACACGATCTCCAATCACTTCGTTAAAATATCGCACAATAAATTTTAAAATGAGAAAACAAACTTTATTCATAAAGAACATGACATCAATCAAAAAAAAAAATACCTGCCATCAAAACGACCAAAAGAACAGTGACTAAAACTGTCACAAGAAAATCCATGAGTGGATTATTAACATCACCTTCCCGCCGGGGTGATCATAATAGATATAACTTGCAATGTAATGACAAAATTCTATAAGTCAATCTCAGAATCACAGTAAGAAAGTTTAATAATAGACTGGACGTCGAATAAACATGAATTAGCATGCAAGAATCTTAAATATATCATCTGTAACGATGCTCTAATGCTGTGGCATTCGTCAAATATTATGTACAATAATTTACAAAAATGTATACAGAATTGTGTTTCTGGACACTCAAAATTGGTCCCAATGTTGACTTCAATCATATCATTCGCACTAGTTCGATTCATAGCAAATAATCTATAAATTAGGTTTGATTTCACCAAGTGATCAACCTAAGTGAAAAATTAATTGTCAACGTTCTTGTTTCATATAAATGACAAGATCATAAAAATTTGTAAAGGCTTCATTTAACATCTGTGGTAATATCATCGATAACATACACAAATTATCCAAACATTGCTCAGAATCAGTTAATATTAAAAACACGTAGGCCTGATCCAGAAATGATCAACAGCTGACTATGTCTCTACAGACATGAAATACAGGAAAAACCCACCTGGGTTTATACTACACCAAACACCGGGTGTTAGACTATTTGGAGTCTAATAATGATTGGCACTCACTGGCTCAATCTTCTATACAAAATTGATTCAACAAGCATAATACCACAGCATAATCAAGTATATGTGCCTGTATATGCAACTGTGCATCTTAATACAGGTGACCACAAAATCACAGAATGATCTGCATTACACCTAGAAATAGGTTATAACAACCTTCAAATATCTGTTACCAAATCTAGTTACTTTCACAAAAGAACCTGTATTCGTGCTTGAAAATAAGCAACTAACCTGGATTCTATCTGTCTGACAATAAAGAATACATACATACATACATACATACACTTTGTTCATTGATATGGAATCAAAGTATTCCATTAGCCTATAAATCTTGCCTTACAAGAGTATACATCAGTATAGTGCTTATATTTATTGACTTAAAGTCATTCCTCCCTGGGAATAATTCATTCAAAAACATGGATGGTGTTCAAAAATGCTGTACTAGTTTCACACACACTATTGCACTAAATGCAATCATTTACGTTACGTTTATAAAATATACATGTCTCAGTATAATATCAAATATTAAATTACTCTCAAATTACCTATTGCCAAGTAGAAAGTTAAAACGATCCTTCTCCAAACTAGGATCGCCTCCAACTTTAGTGAATTCAGAAATATTAATAGATAACACCTACACTATGAGCGCAGGTCAACTTCGCTGGTTAATCCACTGACTGAAAATAATCCAGAAAAGTGAATCAAAACTATCAAGGCAATAAACATTAAAAAAACTTCCAAGTTTCAAATCGATGCGAGGAAAAACGAAGTTCCTAATTCAAACACGCTGTAGAAATATCAAAAGAGTACATGCAAATATGTACTAGCCACTAATAAATGTCCATCAGTGTCCTGCACTGTTAAACGAAAACGCAATTAAAGTTATTCTTATACAAAAATCTGGAGATCTTCCCCTAACTATGGTCTTCTTGGCAATTAAAACACGCGTATCTAATTAAATGACTACTGTGAATTTACTCATAAGTTAAATATCAAATCTATAAAATACACAAGGGATGAATTCAATAAGTGCTCAATAATCCCGGATATACAGCAAGTCAGTTTCGACAGAAACATCGAACCTAAATTCGTGCATGTCCATTTACACTACTAAAGAAAAATGTATGGCAATTGTGATTGCTAACAAATGCTCCACTAAGATACGATAAATGAGATGTCTTCCCATTGCGTTGCCTCTTGAAGCGTCCTAAAAAGGATATAAATATCTGGCTAGAATCAGACAAACTATACTTCCTCCTTGGATCTCCCAGTAGAACCCAGGAACGCACCATACTCGACCGGCTGTCGGTTGGCATCTCGCTCCCTCATCGTTCAAGCCAGGATTGTCCGCACAAGCTCGCGAATATGCACAGTTCCAGACAGAGTCCGTCATCATGTTATAGCTCGCAATAGCATTCGCCAACAACCACTAAAGCATTCCGAATGAAGGATCTATTCCTTACAGGATGATACAGTTCGTAGATTGTGTGCTGCATCTCGCTATTGTCTCACGTGCAGTTACCCCATACAATTCAGCCTGCCATACTGGGAACTATTATTACAAAATGAATGTTCCCTACTGACGTCTCGAACAAAAATATGCCTCTTAAAAGTAGCATAATGCACTGGAAATAAAGTCTTGATGCCGGCATGTGTTCTCTTCGAGAATGCACACTACCATATCTCGTGAATCTCCACGCTAGAATCATGTAATGGTGGCTTGGATCGTGGACACCGCTGGGCATGGAAATATCAGTGCCAACTATAGATTGATCTGTATATCCCAATTCGACTAGATACACATGGGTTTAACTAAAAGTTTAAACTCCATTGCTATACTGTAACTGCGTTAAAAAAAAGTCACATGTTATACGTTCACTCGTGAATTCACCACACTCTGACCGGCATAAGTACAACTCGCTTCGTGGTCGGGCCTAGCCGGAGAAAATTGCTGGCCGACTGTACACGTAGATATTTCAAACGGCGTGGAGTTCGCGGAGTGCTACCAGCCAAGTGCTGTAAGACAACTGTTGAATAACGAGTGAGTGTCTCCTCCACCGTGCACATCGCCGAGGGAGGACACCATCCCTCTCTCCTCCTTGTTATATATCGATATGTCAATATATCGTTTGTAGCTTGGATTAAATACATGTTATTACTTCAATTCACTGGCTAAGTTCCAGTTTACCTGTATAATAGCCTTCTGCTATGTGAATACACATTCTACAATCTTCATGATATCTTTAATAGCTCTTATTTTCTTCAAAACAATAAAAACAATTCTCTAGCATGGGTCGATGCGTGACATTATGTCATTTATGAATTTATTGATTGGCTCGAACTTCGGGCCGTCCATTCGGAAATGCTCGTAGCCTCCCTTAAGGAACCGAATGACACTTATTACAACTTCTCAGCTGCATAGGATGACTTGTCTTGAGACTTCAATTACGTCACGCCCCCTGACGTAACTGTACACATTACCTGGACTAAAAACCTTACAAAAGACGGTACAGTACCATTATTTTGAGGTTTACAAGTTGTAATATTTACGAGCATGGCACTGTGGCGTGGTGAGAAGCCGTTCGACTTGCATGTGCGACGGTCCCTCCCAGCTGGGTTTGCCCAAGCCCAGCTTCCGAGTATTTCCGAAGGAAACCGAAGTTAAAGCGACGAGAACCCAATCGATTATGACGTAAAACGCATCGATCTCAGCACCTAAGAAAGATTTATATTGATTAAATGATATTAAAAGCCGTTTACGAGGTATTGTGCATGTCAGAATGCACATCTATATGGCAGAAAGCTATTTCGTATGAATATTTGGTAATCTGTAGAAGATCTATGGAATAATATGTATATATTTCTACCTGAGGCGATAATCATCGATCTGAGTCGCTAGGAGTGGGGTAGATTGATGTCTTCCTAAAATCTACACTCACGACAGCGGAAGAGAACTTGTTGGGAAGTCGGTCGGGAACATTTAGACGGCGGAGTGAAAAGTGAATTCGTTCGCACGCCGATATCTAAGTTCAGTGTTAGCCGCAAAGACTTAGAACTATCTTTCAACACTTGAACTGATAGAAAACCTTATCGAAATGGGACTTAAACATTATGTTCAGCCCTTAACATGCAGATTAATGGACTTGTATATTATTCAGTTACGAGACGCGCGGAGTAATCTGTTTGATCAATCTCCATGCTTGTAAGACGCCATTGCGTTCTAGCGTGCTATAATGTTTCAACGAGATATGGCTGTGATTTAATCTTCTATGAACACAAGCCGATATAAGGAGTACTTTTACTCAGTGAACTATTCCCTTTGTGTACGACGTATTATTACCCGAGACGTCGGAGGGAAGGTTTAAAATGACTATCGAAGCCGTAATTATGTCCGGCTAAAGTGTGATAGGAACACTAAATTCAAGGCAATAGTGGAAGCATCGTGTAACTACTTTTTATGCCATGCTTTCTGGAAACGTACTCCATGCAACTCCAAACTTTTCAAGCATGAGTCGAAGTAGTATAGCGACCATTACGAACATGGAATTGACTTGAGGTGCCTGCGAATGCCTGTGCGTTGTAATGAATTGACGAACTTATCCCGGGAAAATCGTGTTCACCTACCCGGGTGCGGAGAAGTTTCGCGAGGCCTTGGTGTGACGCAGAGCTGTGCCGAAGGAAATAGGAACATGGGATGTTGCTAGGTTCGAGCCCTGACGTCTGTAGAAGGAGCATACTGTGTCTTGGTACAGCCTAGAGGCTACCAGGACAAGCTTATATCCATTTTATACAGCTACAAAAATCTTCGCAAGGTACTGGAACGTCAGTTTATTATGATAGCTTAGTCGGACATTTCAAAGCAATCACAATTGCCATATTTTCTTTTTGTAGTTAAAATGGTTGAGCAATGGCCCTGGTTCGATGTCTGTTCAAGACTGACCTTCTGTTCAACCAGGGTTTTGGTTCGAATAACGAACGCATCCATTGTGTACTATTAATTTTCGTAATTAGCTTTTGAGTAATTTTAGTATTTAACTAAATTGATATGCATATTCTCATTGTTGTGAATATTAACCGGTAGGGGAAGAATTTCGTATTTTTGTGAAGAATAATAGTTAAATGTGTTTACTACAAACAGTGTTAGAATTTTGATAGACTTTTCAAGTGTCTTGTGTACACTTTGTTTTTCATTTACGTTTATGTTAACGAGCTTCTGGATGAGGTGCACTGATTCGCATATATCATTTGGATATACTGCTGTTACTTAAAGTCAGTTGATACGTGAGTCTTTGATCTTTTCTCAATTCATTTGAGAGTGCACTTGGCTTTTGGGAGCGAGATTTTTTGGCGGATATATCTAAGGAGTCAACAGTCGTTTAGCCTTAGTTGTTAACCTGGACCCATGGTGTAGGCGTTATCTGTCAGTATTTTCGAGTATGTTTGAGTTAGGGGTGATCTCGTTTTTGGGAAAATCAATCTCGACTTCTATTATAGCCTTCTATACTGAGTGAAGTTAGACATTATGAAGTTATGCTGTCGAATGAATTAAGAAGTAAGATAAATTAATATATTGCTAGTATTGCAATAGTTTGTGGAGATATAACAGTGAGTTTGATGAACATCCCATTTTTTGAAAGCAAATCCAAGGGAAGACTTACTGCAAGTCTATAAATCTAGTTGTAACTCATGACATGTCGTATATTTGTGAGGCGAGATTTTTAAGCTTTTGTGGTATTTATCCGAAATCCACTATAACAATTTTCAGTAACTTGCTACAGCTTTAATTATTTTTCTCAGCACGATT
Source organism: Meconema thalassinum (assembly GCA_946902985.2). Lineage (NCBI taxonomy): Eukaryota > Metazoa > Arthropoda > Insecta > Orthoptera > Tettigoniidae > Meconema > Meconema thalassinum. The sequence continues at coordinate 27,000 of CAMPQE020000380.1, read as the reverse complement.
CTAGGTATAATGATACTCGGATTAATAAAACAGTCAAATAAGTTTTGATGGTCACCGATTGAGGGTGCCCATATATTATGTATATTAGGCATATCTGTAGATAGTGCGTGTTGTAATTGTTGTTTAAGAGTATTATGCTTGTTGATGCTTTCTCATTTAAAGGATTGAGCCAGTCAGTGCCAATCGTGTTCGGACTTACTGAAGTCTTACACCAGATGTTTGTTGAATTAAACCCAAGTGTGGATGTATTAGGATGACCTAGGAGACATGGTCAGCTGTTCATTAATATCAGGATAGACCTACGTGGCACAACAACTGGATCATCAGTTCTTAATATTATAATTGGAGTTTGAATAACGATGCCAGAACAATTACGCAAATTATGATTCATTTTTATTACGTATTGGATTAAACTAAGCTTAATCGCTCGATGGAAGTAACCAGAATTTAAATGAAATAAATCAATTATTGGAAGAAATATAAGCAGATGCGATTGTCGTAAGCAACTCAGTTTGAGAAATCCTTAAGGAGGTTTTCACATTCATGTACAGTATATAATATATTTAAATATTATACAAATAATTGAACAGCGTTGAATAATATTATTAACAATAATATTGAAAAATGTTTAAGATAATAAAAGTAAACTATTATGATTAGGATAATCATATCCTGGCGAAGTGGATCCAATGTTTTCTTTTTATGGGATCATTCAAGGAATTATTGATTTAGGAAATTGGAATTTGTATCCAATTGTGGGCACTTAAGTTTTAGTTGAACCACGTGCCACTTTCATTATTTAAATCCAAAGTTTTTTGTTGGATTATCAAATTCTATATGACGACAATGCCATTTTAGCCTATTTTCATTTTATGAAAAAATAGGCTGACGAGATCACCTTTTGTCCGTGTGTCTGTGTATGCATGTGTGTGTCCCCCATATAACTTCTAAACGGCTGGAGAGATTTCAATGAAACTCGGTAAGATCATAGCACCATTCTTGCCCACCCCGACCGTGCCCTCGAAATGTTATTGTGTCTCACCAATCCAACATGGCAGCTGTGCAAAATATTTCACCAGCATTTAGTATCTATGAAACTATTACCGATATCACCCTGGAATTGTGTACGGTGATAAAGGACACTACTAGAAGTTCACCTATGGGACTTTCAAAACCTGGTAACTACAAAACCAACATGGCGGTCAAGCGAATTTGAGACTTTTAAATAGACTTTTCTCGCGATTTAACCATCCAACCGTAATGAAACTTGGTACGGCAAGTGACTATACACATTGTAATGCACTGACGTCTAACTTAGTTCAATTGTTTTCATCACCTCAAAATGGCGGCTGTGCGAAATATTTCACTAGCATTCTATATCTCCGAAACTATTACATATATCACCCTGAAATTTTGTACGGTGATAAAGGGCACTGCAGCTGTAACCTTAAAAAATCTGTAAAGCACAAAACGAACATGGCGGCCAAGCGAATTTGAAACATTTTCATGGACTTTTCTCCTGATTAAACCATCTGAACGCAGTGAAATGTGTTAAGTAAATGTTAATTTACGTGTTGTAATGCACTGGCATCTAATTTAGTTCAATTGTTTACATAACCTCAAGATGGCGGCTGTGCGATTTTTTAAATTAAGCTTTTATATCTTGTCTGGTCATCATGCGATCGAAGTGAAACTTTGAATAATGAAGCTATGCAATATTTTTCCTTTAATGGTACTGTACCCGTAAATTCGGAAAGTTGCCTGTCGGATTGCTAATTTCTAAAAGGGGTCCGGCTAAAAACGCCATCAGAAATTCCTAAATTAATAAATTATTTAATACATTCACACGCTCTCCTCTCTAACAACACACACACTACTGAAGTTACTATACTGTCAGTTATACAGAAATAAATTTTGAACGGCCTAAGCCTATTACAAACAATAAAACGTTTTACAACAATTCCGGCGTGCTTAGCGTTCCTATGAAGCTATTAAAACTGGCACGCGCCTTGCTTTGCACATGTGGTCAGTCGACCCATTCATAGATTGACACACATTCAATCAGCCGGTAAGCTGTTTCCATTCATAAAGCTGCGGCTTGCTAACAACTATTTCCATTTTATGTAAAATACTGCCCTTGAATTATAACGGGGTACACTTCTCCCTTTGCATTCGCTGTGACCACGCTGGTTGCGTGTACAGTAGCACTGTTTCAAATTTATATTTTCTCTTTACAAAACTGGCCATATCTCAAACAATTCTCTGTCAAATAAACTCAAATATTAACACTACAATCCATGCATTCCCTCACATTGTTCTAGACCAACGGAGTGGTTAATACACACTTAACAACGTAAAAACACTCGCTCCAAAAACATTCATTCTAAAATACACTACATTTCAAAAACTTATGATCAAATAATTATTGCTAAATTATTATCTTAATTAAATAATTGTGAAAAGTATTTACGAACACTGTATTCGTTATGTTTAACTTTGTATAACGATCGATATCCATACGTTATATATTAGAGTCGTAGCTCTTTCAATCAAGTATATAAAATATGATCCTCACATATAGTTTCTTCATCACTCACCAATGTTAATATACTGCAACACCCCGTCATAATTGCGTTTTGTCAATATCAGTCTAATGCGTTCAATCAACAAAGTTAAAATGCACGTAGATACTCAAATCCGTGTTTTAATAAAATGTTTAATAGAAGTATTAGTTAACAGAAGTTGACAACATATTTCCCAAATTAATTTCCGCTCATTTACACTCTCATCATGACTTCTAAGCCGTAAATTCACATATATCGGAGTTCTTAACACGACTCCATTGCTATAATGCCACGTTCTTACCAAAACAACTATACTTTTGTAACTTCCCTCAAATGCGGGAACAACCTCGCATTAGCTCAAACATTTCTCCACGTAGCCTCATATACACCCTGTATATGGTATGACAACTCTCATGTACTATGTTGAACAATTCCTTAACACATTAATTGTTACCAACATCTCTTCTGTAGAACTTGCATTTAAATAACTGCCATATTCCTCAGCACTGAAACACTCAATTGCTGGCATACTGAACACTTCGTTCTGTTTTTAAAAGAGACCTCCATTTTTAGACGTATTGTGTAGGACTCCATGAGTCTACTTTATAAAATGTTACTTAATTGTCCACTAAACTGTTACATATACATTTAATAAAAATACTGTTATGTTCCACCACTCTTATCTAGCTTTAAAATTACACGTCTTTGCAATGTCATGTCCACAATATGACGTGACACCATATATTGTGTATAAATAAGCACACAATAGAATTCAATCTTGACTGGGATAAACTAGCTTTGAATTCCCTGTCGTATGATAAAAATTATCTTCTATAAAGATATATCTCCTAATAAAATTAAATGACTAAAGCTCTGAGCTTTCTCAAATAAAGTAAGGATTGTCAATTCGGAAAAGTGTTCCCATTCTATACAAAGAATGTCTATGAGTATATGACGTCTATCGTATCATGACGAATATTTCTTGTCAGATCGACGTAAAGTTCATAGTTATTATGATAACACAACAATATATCAGTCGTAGTTTCTTCTGTTCTTGAAGCATTTCTTACAAAAAGATGCCCAAATTAAATTACTAAAAGGAATGTAATTGGCATCCACGACTAAATGTCTGCATCCTTAATTCAAAATAAAATTGAAAAACGTCGAAAGTTAAAATGACTGGTCTTAAATAAGGAATACTGATTCCTTAAACAAATAAACATGTCAGTTCAGAAACTGAATCGTAGGATGTAAATGTGAAAATGATGAATGACGATCATCTCACATGATCTTGTAGAATAAAATCTTGTTACACACATGAAGTATAAATATATATGGAAACATGGAGAAAATATGGAGTAAAACCTTTGCTCTGAATGTCATTATAACGCTCTTACAACATAGGAAAATAACACTTCTACCTTATCAGACGATATCTCGATGATCTGGTTAAGTATTTGGAAAATACTTAGATGATTCCTCAATCCAAGATATTGAGTTGGACCCCAGTCCGTTTCCTCGAACCAGCGACCTCGGATAAGGAAAGAATTTCCTCTCCGGTAATCACCAATCTCCGTCTGGAATCGAACAGCAACCTGCCGTTCATAGATCTTCCTTGTTGCCGGATCCTCCCTGGCATATTGACAGATCTTCTTATGATGAATCTACATTCTCCGTCGTACATACGGGGTGAATCTTAATTATACCGATAAAAAATCAGGGACACTCCGCAATCGGATTGGTTGAGAAAATGTTTCCCTTTGAGAAAATGAGGTTACTTTGTTACTTCCGGGCGCGCGATTCAAATTGACAAGCTCGCCGTATACGCTGAAAGAGAGTGCAAGCCGCTGGCCACTGGTGTGCTTCAGGCAAGGGAAGGGAGTGTGATAGAAGGAGCAGAGATGTGCTGCTTGGAATGCGCGAGTGTCCTCGTTCACCTCGCACAGAATTGTCCTTGTCGCTTTGAGGCAATACAAATTTGTTTACTAAGCCCCGCCAGGGGCTCATATCTGAGACGTGAGTTGGCGTTCACGGGACCCCAGCTGAGTCCGGCATTACTTCCACTTACTTGTGGCGGGCTCCTCTCTGTTATCTTCCCTGTCGGCCTCCCTTGGTCAACTCTTGTTCTCTTCCAACCCCGACGGTATTAGGCTGTCCGAGGCCGAGGGAGCCTCTTTATTCCCGGCCTTAATTGGCCCTTCACTCATCTTTCCGGATCCCTCATTCTTTGAGGGTTCCGCCTTCTTTTTCTTCTAATTTTGTACGTATTTTCTTTACCAATTACGTTTTGTACGTCTTTTCAATCTAAATTTCGCTTGTTCTTTTTTCAATCCAAATTGTATTTTGCACGTACTTTCAATCTACAGTAAATTGTATTTGGTAAGCATTTTGATTTTCACTTGCATTTTGTGATTATTTTGAATTTCAATTGCAACATGTAAGTATTATCAACCTCAATAGCATTTTGTAAGTATGGTCAATCTGCGTTGCATTTTGTAAGCCTTTTGAATCTACATTGCATTTTGTGGGTATTTCGAATCTAAGTTAACTTGTATTTTGTAAGTATTTAGAATCTAAACTCCATTTTGTGCGTCTTTTCCATCTCAATTCCACTTTGTATTTTTCCTTTAACTTGCCTTTTGTGAGTGCTTTCAGTCAAAGTTACATTTCTTACGTGTTTTCAATCTACATTGGTTTTCGTTATGGTTTCCATTTCATTCTCCTTTTCGCTATCACCCAGACCATTAGGGGCCGATAACCTCGATGGTAGGCCCCTTAAAACAACAATTATCTTCATCATATGTTTACTAAGCAGCCGTAATCGCACACACTGTACAAGGACACACAGTAATAAAGACACACCTGTCAGTCATGAAATGTACCCGATAGTTTCTCTTCTCGTCTGTTCGTATCAATAACTTTCTTTATTATTTGACACAGATGCCGCTGTATGATCGTGCATTCATTTACATACAACACTGTAAATGGAATTGAATACTGAACGAAACAAACAATACACCCAATGGTTCGATTACAGTAAATGTTCAATATGCCCCGCTCCAACTTCGATGCACATTTCGCAGCGGTGTATTAGTGACATTTGGACTCTGTTCAGGATATGTGGTGTGTTACGAATGTCTTGAAAGCTGCCTGGATTCTTGTTATAAGTTCATCTTGTCTTTCTACGGGGTTCACATACCCTAAAGTCTTCACGTAAACCCACAAGAAAAAGTCCATGGGAATTAAATCGGCCGAGCGCGGGGGCCATTTAACTGGCCCACCACGGCCTACTCATCTTCCTGGATAATGAGCATTTAAGTGTCGTGTTACACGGCGAGTAAAATGCGGTGGAGCACCATCATGACACAACCACACTCGCTGCCGAATACCCAGGGGCAAATCTTCCAGTAAGTCAGGCAGTGATTCTGCCAAGAAACGGTAGTATTCCTCACCATTCAGACGAGGAGGAAGGACATACGGCCCGATCAAATAGTCACCAACAATGCCGGCCCAAATTTTAACACTAAACCTATGCTGAAATGAGCGAACCACTGTCCCATGGGGGTTTTCATCCGCCCAAAAATGCCGATTTCTGGAATTTTCCACGCCTTCTCTCGTAAATGTAGCTTCATCCGAGAAGAGGAGCGATGACAAGAAGTGTGGAATATTTCCATGGCTGTTTCAGACCCACCTTGCAAATGTTAGGCGTTGTGGGTAATCCAGAGGTGTTAGTTCTTGCACCGATTGATAGCGATAAGGGTACAATTGCTGGTCCTTCCAAACCTTCCACACCGTCATATGGGAAGTGCCAACATTCCTCGCGACAGACCTCGTACTGGTTGAAGGATTATAATTTATTTCTTCAAACTCTGGGGTCCGTACCGTCGACGTCCTGCCAGCGTCGTGCATCTGAGGCACGAAGCTCCCTCCTTCACGCAGTCGCCTGTCAATTGACATGAAGGTTGAATGATGAGGTTGGTGGCGATTAGGGTGACGGAGGCTATAAATCCGCACGGCTTCTCTCCCGTTGCCATTTGCTGCGCCAAAAGCTAGGTGCATATCAGCCATTTCTTCGAAAGTGTACCGAAATGGAGCCATTTTCACCAATTTATGCCGCAAATGTAGTAGCCAATGTGTACAGAGCAAACTGAACACTGTTCTCTGTGGCCGAGTAGCGAGTGTGTCCGCGCACTAGCATATGCCTGTCTCATCCCTTCTCTTGCCTGAAGCACACCAGTGGCCAGTGGCTTGCACTCTTGCTCAGCGTATACGGCGAGCTTGCCAATTTGAATCGTGCGCCCGGAAGTAACAAAGTAACCTCATTTTCTCAACCAATCCGATTGCGCCATTGTCTTCTACATAACACGCCGAGTGTCCCTGATTGTTTTGTCGGAGTAATTAAGATACACCCTGTATAGTTTAATGTCATTGTCGCGTAATATTGTACAAAAATTCATATAGATGGTTTCTGAAGTATTTCTATAGCTCGTAGAAGTTATATTAAGTTCGTGAAATGACGTTAATGCACGAGATGTAATTGTACATGACGTCTACATTCAGAAGTATTCTGCTTAACGAAGCTCCATGTTGCATCTATATCTCTGTTTCAAATATGTCCCTGCCGCATACAGTCCTTAGTTCATCATCTCAAATATGTGACAAATATCGAATAATAATTCTCGATGAACATAAGCAGTCATAATGAAATAATGTTAGTATGCTGCTCCAATGTTAAAGTCAATCGCTCTTACTCACCTGGACTTTGTTCGCTGCAATCTCGTTCCAACTAATAATGCTTTAGAGCTCTGCGTCCACCACTTTTGTTATATACTTCTAAAAAGTTAATATCTTCGGAAGTATTCTGCTTGTGACGTTCAAATTTCGTAGAATAATAGTATGCGCTCTGTACTATATATATATTCAATTAGCTGAAGTATAATCTCAACTATCAATGATAAATCGCAACATCAAGTCTCTTGAGAACTTCGCCTAGTTTGTATGCACGGGGATCTCCAAGTATCTACCCTGCAATCGCGCTATCTCCACGAGTAGTCGAACACCGTACTCGGATAAAGCCTTCGGGACCTCGGTTACCCCGGAATACACCTCTATACTCTTCAAAGTTTGTAGGAAAAAGAACTCGGATGCTTGGCGTTCCCTCTCCAAGTCGAAAATCTGGCCGCCATTTCTGCCTCCCTCCAGAAATTTAGCACGCACTTTAAAAATGCTTAATACTGCGTAATTCCTCCTTTTGGCGACTTTCAGAATATCTGTAATATTTTCTTTTAATTTTCTTATCATTACCAATGAATAAAATATCCTTCTTGGGGCCTAAATGTAAAATTTCTCCATATAATATAGTTGAAGGTAATCCCGTCTTCAATAAGACCTCTCTTCATTGGCTGGGGGCTTATGTCTAATGATATAATTTATAACAATATTTATAATAATCCATAGCTAATTCAATGTTGCTATGACAATTTCAAGCTTCTAGAATCTTCTATTGCGCAACATATCACGTGATTGGAATCTCCCTGCCTGCTCGAGACACTAACATGAATGGTTTGCGTCAGATTCCAGGATTTATATTGCCATGTTAAATTATATCAAAGGCTCGAAAAATATTCTCATTTTAGTCCCAAATAATTCATTTTTCGGGGGCAATACGTCTTGTTACAGAAAAAAGGCTGAAAAGCTAATAGCTAAACCAACATTCATTGACAGAACAATTTATGGTCCTAACCTAGCTGCTTTCCACATGGCTAAACGTAACATTGTATTCAATAAGCCTATATATATTGGAATGTGTATACAGGATATTTCCGAAACTCTAAGGTATTCCCACCACTATGATATCCTGCTGCCCTATTATGGGATGGAAAATCTTAAACTTATGTATATGGATACGGACTCGTTCATTTATTTGGTTAACACCCAAGATCTATATCAAGACAAGTTGGATTTCCTAGAACACCTGAACATATCAGATTATCCTACTAATCATGTGTGTTACTCTTTATCAAACAAGAAAACGTTGGTAAAATTTAAAGACGAGGCTTGTGGACAAATTATTAAAGCATTTGTTCGATTTAGGGCTAACATGTATGCTTTAGACATAATTGGCAAAGAAATCAAAAAGATTAAAGTTATTAGCAGAGGCGTTGTCAAAAAATTGTATAAGTTTTCGAGATTATAAGGATTGCATCGTGAAAAACGAGATGAAAGGAATACCAATGAACATTATTGCTTCTAAACAACATGACATATCATCTATAAGCCTAAACAAAATTGCTTTGTGTCCTGGTGATGATAAAAGAGTAATTTATTCGGATGGTATAGGTACACATGCCTATGATCATTACTCAACCGTTAACCATGCTTAAAGGGTCAATTTATGAATATCAAAATCCTCTACCTCTATCTAGCAAATACATAAACCAAAACAATTTAGGAAATAAAGCAATAGCACTAAAAATATAAAACTGCTCCAATCAAGCAAAAAAAAGAAAGAAAAAAGGTATTCATACTTAAGAATAAATAAAAATAGAAAACAAATTTATAACAAAAGAAAAAGTATTATGTGTAAATATTGTACATGTAGTTAAAAATGAATAAAATATTGTATGGACACTGCTTGTACATTTTAATTACTACCCACCTGCCACTCCCAATCCAACTGTTAACCAACAGTAATCTTTAGAAATTACCCTTAGTTTGCTAAAACTAGATAGTCAAAAGCATAGTATAACCCATTTATTACCTATATGCTTTGGGATCAGCCTTGTTATACGTAATGAAAAATCGTGTTTCGCAAATATGAACCTTGAACAAGGACTACATCAAAAACATGTAAACAAAATTGGGAAATCCATGTTTCAAAATTGACAAAATTCAAAAAAGTTAGACTGACATTTCTAAAAACTGTACATTGGAAATTGACAAATTGCAATGTGTGAAATATGAAAATGAAAAGAAAAAAATGAATAAAAGCTTTTACGTTTTAAAACTTAACTGAGTTTGTAATCTTAAGCTCATTGTGTGTAGCGAACATGTTGCACAGACGCCACAGTGCAGGTCTTAGCTTTACGTTACTCTATATAAGACTAGTATAGATATACAATAGTTGCGCGTGCCCTTATATATTTGGGTGTGTGCATTAGCCTTTTGGCTTAGCTTTAAAGGTTAGCTTAAGTTAGGTGAGGTTTATTAAGTTATGTGAGGACAAGTTTGATGAACTGAGGTTAGGTAAAGTTAGGTTAGGTTAAGTAAAGTTAGATTAGGTTAGGTAAGGTTGGGTTAGGTATGTGACCTTGTAGTATACAATTTTCGGAAAATCTAAAATCAAAAACTAAAGTCTAAATAGTAAAATCTAAAAATGTAAAATCAAAACAAAACTAAAATCTTAAAATATAAAATATAAAAATAAAAATCTTAAATCTAAAGTGTAAGAGTAGAAAATCCTTCATGCATTAATTTAATCTTTAAATGAGGTTTCTGTGTGTTAGGTTAGGTAAAGTTAGGTTATGTTAGGAGGTTAGGTGAATTTAGGTTAGGTAAAGTTAGGTTAGGTGAAGTTAGGTTAGCATGCTATGTGTAAGTGGTTGTGTGTAGTGACCATTTTGTGCATTAGCCCTGTGCTAAAAATAAATTATTATTAAATAAATACAAATTTTTTAGTTAAAAAAAGTTAGGTCTGTGACCATGTAGGTTGGTCTTTTTCACAAAATGTAAAAACTAAAATAAAAAATAAATACAAATTTAAAACAAAGCTAAAATCCAAAAACTATAATCTAAAATTTAAAATCTAAAATGTAAACATAGAAAATCCTACATGAAGTTTTTGTTGGGTTAATGACCTTGCAGTTTAGTGTTTTAACACAATACAAAATAAAAATAATAAATGATATATTAAATTAAAATTAAAAATTATTTAAACTATATACATAAATAATTAAATAAAAATAAATAATCAGCAAATAATATATACTTAATAACAAATAAAACATGCAAATGCTGGGATGGCTCCTAACCGAAGGCCACGGGCGCCTTCTTCCCAATCTTATCCTCAATTTACATACACACCAGAACATCCATAACAATAACCCAAGTTAACACACCAATTGCTTAGAACAAGTTAGGTATCTAAAGGAGATGTCCAAGCTCTTCAATGAAACAACAACTGAAAACTTCAACCCATTTAGATGTGATAGAGTAGAAAAATCATCTGACATTGTCACTGACTTTGATAGCTATGGCCACCACAGCCACCTCCTTCCTTATCCTTACGATCGATAAAACACACCCACAATCATCAGCAACACATGGGTTACCAGACATACAAATACCTCTCGATAACAGAATAACATAGGTTATCTGACCAAGTATGATATCCAAACCCCATTAATTGAAACAACAACAAGTAATAACCCTTGCATGTTATTTGATTCTTCAAAACAACTGAGGTGTTGTAGGAAAGCAAAGACAGCAATCTCCACGTTGGAAAATTTTACATTAGAGCAAAAAATCTTTTAGAGGTGTTCATGGAATGAGAAATCGATCAAGAACTATTTGATTACGTGGATTGACATCAGAAACGCAACTTTACATAATACTTTTATTGTTTAGCAACTGTGAGACAAGATAATAATGATTTGGAGATTGTAGCTTTTGCTTCTCATATGTGTACGGTATTTGCTGACTTTGCACCTCAGATGAGAAAGAAACCTACGTTCTTAGCCGACCTCTGAATTTATTTGAAGGCTTCATATTAAAATATGGATTACAAGAAATTGTTATATGTGCAATAGAGAATACACTCAAAAATAGTGTTTTACAAAATCGACACTCCCGCTTATTTTTTGTCCATCTTGTTGAAACTACAGAAAAATTAGGACGTTATCTTATACACACAATTCTGGAGACTCTTCTATTATTCACATGCACAGTCCTTATTATCTGCCAGTTCTCACTGAAGTGAATTTCAAGCAGTCGTTTGACATCAGCAATTTTCTTAGGATTGGTCAGGATATGTTGTTGTGGTTTCGGAACCATTTGAGCAATATGGGTGTCCCTTCTTTGTGATGTATATTAAAGGAGCCTTTGTCTAACATGTAGAAGTGCTCTCGTTTGCTGTTGGTAGGTCTCCTGAGATTGCATCTCTTTCAGGGAGGAAACTGGAAATGCCAAGCATTTAGAGGCTTCAGTATCCTTTTTGATTTTATATTCCAATCCAATATTTTACAGTGTTCTGTTCCTACCTTCACTATTTTGGATTTTATGAGATTATTTCGATGTACTCCTCAGGGTTTGCTATTACCTGTCGTTTTCAAATATATTTTGAGCACAACCCGTAGATTGTCAGGCGGGATATAAGAGTGACCTCGAAAATACATCTCAACTTCCTGGACACATGTGGGTAGGTGAAGTAGCCATTTGCAACCATAGCAACAGGGTTTATTTTTCTTCTGCCCTCCAAAGCCGTCGGAAAGAAACGGACTTTCTTAGTTCCTTCCAGGTCAAGTTTCTTCAGAGAATTGAATAAACAGGAAGCAATTTCAGTAGATCCTTTTTTATGAACATTCTCAGTCCATACATAACTGGTGCAGTTTTGAGAGTATGTCCAGTGTTATCCATGTGTATCTAATAAGGAATGAAATGAAATTGAGTAATCTTGTGGGTTGTATGGTCTCCAACGCGTACGAATCACTTCGTGTTGTAAGGGTATTAACAGGCAGTAGTTCCACCGCAAAAATATTAGGATACTTGACCCTGGTGAGGCCAATCTCAGAATGTGGCTCAGAGGCTTGGGACCCATATCAAGCAGGGCTCATCAATGAGCTGGAGATGGTACAAAAAAAGGCTGCTAGGTTTGTGCTCAGCGATTTTAATCCTATAAGTAGTATTACTCGAATGATAGAAAGACTAGCGTGGGAATCTCTAGAAGATAGAAGGACGGACCGCAACTTGTTAGTCATCCTTATGATGGAATTCTGAAAAGGCAATTGAGTGCTAATTTGTGATAGTATTTGGTTGTGTCACAGACACAACTATTTAGCTCGATGGTGAACCCAACACGAATTCCTCCTGACACGCGAACAGTGCCTGAATCGAAATCATTTACTTTTACTTCACACTTTTTAATGAATACTCGGAAATTTGACAAACATCTTTAAGTTATTCTGCACCATAATTTCGAAACTTTCTCTGTATAATTTGAAAAAACTGTGTGTATTGTTGGAACTAGTTAGCTTGTGAGTACTGGTCAAGATTTCGTGAGGCATCATAGATGGTATGAGATTAAGCCCTTTGTTGCAGAAAGTGAGTAGAAACGGTGAGGGGTGAGACGTTAGAGAGGCGCCTTGTATGGGAAGCCGGGAGTTGGAAAAGAGTGCGCTTAGTATCAACACCATATCATTTAAGTGTAGGAGGTAGATTATTTCTTACCACTGGTCATGCTGAATGTGGCACCAATTATAAATTTTCTGGATCTCGAAAGTACAATTATTTCATATTTCAGGAACATATAACATATCACTAACTATTTCAGGCAGATACATCCAGATACGGCGGATACTGCCGTAAAAAGATTTACACATTGGATACTACTGGAATACAATATATTAGGACAGCATCTGAAAGAAAATACCTTCAGAAACCTACATCCCACTGTGCGGAGAACAGTTTAACTCACGATACATCCGGTGCTTCAATCATTCAACGAGGAAACTTGAAGAAAGACATGTTGTTCCATAATGCTACAAAAAAGAAAATGCTTTCTCAAACAACCGAAAAGCCGTACTTATGTAGCATATGCATGGCGCGCTTTTCCCGTAAAGATCATTTGAAGAGACACATGCCTATCCATGGATAAGTTTAATACGAAATCAACCTTAAACACCCATATGAAGATTCGCAGTGATGACAAACCTTATTCATGTAGTTCCTGTACGGCTAAATTCACTTATAAGCCTAGCTTGGAGAATCATACTTCTCTCCATAGTGAAGAAATGCCGTATTCATGTGGTATATGCAAGTTAAGGTTCGGACGGGTACCTAGCTTGAAATCCCTCAAGTTCATTCACAGACCGTACTTATGTACAAAATGCAATGCAGCATTCACTCAGAAGACTCGTCTGACGAGACACATGTTAATTCATAGTATTCTAAGGCCATACACGTGTAGTTCATGTGAAGCAGGTTTTACTTATAAACACAATTTGAAGAGGCACATAGCTGCTATGCACAGCAGCGTCTAACCAAAATCATGAAAACAAGGAAGTATGGTTTTTGAAATAACACATAAGTACTCATCGTGACTGGAAGCCCATTCATGTTTTAAGGATGTCTTTATTGAGATATTTATACCAAAGTGGAATGATATATCGTTGCCACTAGGCATAATTCCTGTAGTTTCAGTCATGCTAAATTCTTTTAGTTAAGACGGTTTAGAGGGACACCAGTTAATTCATAGTTACCATGTTAAATTAACTTTCGATTCAATGCTAACGTATTTATTAGAGGGATGTATACAGGTATGCGTGTGATGGATAGGTTATTTATTCTTAAGATTAGTCTGTTGATCATACTTTTATCTGTACCGTTCAAAACCACATTCAAAACTGGGTTCTCCCTGAGACATTGAGAAACATATTAATCCTCAGTACCCAAAGCTATATTCATTTGAAACACTTGGAACATTATTGTGAGAGTCAGTTCAGTAGAAATTGGCCAGATTTCGCACATATTTTTGGGGGGTGAGATGTTTACTAAACTGTCTTGAATTGTGACCTGTGATAATCGATATTCGCCAATGGCTACATTCATGTAATAGTTGCGTGCAAGCAAAATGTAAGAATGACATGCAATAGTATCCAACAGCCAGAATCAACCAAATTAAGCGGAGTTTAATGTAAATGGAAATATATGAAATGTAGAATAATTATATTGTAGAAAAGGGTGACGATTCAGGTATTGCATGAAAATAATGTTTCCACATTTTGGCTGATAGGCAAAGATGTATAACTGGCCGTATTTAATTTTTTATATTTCGAAAATTGTATTCACTCACAGTTTCATATAAAGACAGGTAGAGAGAGAGAGGAATGACATGTGCTCATTCACAGGTGATTGAAATGTGTCCATGAATAATCATTATATGTGTTTGAGAGTGGACATGGGAAAAACAATTATAACGAATATATCTAACTTAACTATCATTCATGAATAAGATGAAATAATATACTGTATGTCCTAAGATTATGATAATATGTAATTAATTTACTAGCTGAACATACATGCAATATTAAGGGTGTTTCAGGAGGAACAGTAAATATTTTAGGAGAAGGTTGTATAAATGAATTGCAATAAAAAATCCAAATAACATTTGTCACATTTTTATTGCGTCCCGAGATACCGACGTCGGTATGTAAACAGAGCAGTTGTCGTTTCGTGTGTTGGTACACGTAGTCTTTCTGCACGTATCGGTGTTCCATACTGTTTTAGATCCCTTAGTTGGGGGGTTGGTCAGGGCTAAAACATATATGTTAGTGTACTAATTTTGAAGGTGGTTCCTAGAGAGGACAGCTTCCCGTAGCTGGGTAAGCTTACCAGTGTAGAGTGTTGTTTGGTGTTAAAATACTAGGGGGTGCTCCTATAAAGACATAAGTGTCGCTTAGGGGATGAGCCTCGGGGCGCAGGTTAACGTACCTGCCTCCCAGATGGTTGGAATCAGTTATGTAACAGACGTGCTTGTGTCAGCTATGCCGGCAGCTTGCTGCCTACGCAGTCGAGTCGCTGCGGGGAACACAATGGAGCCTGAGCCAGCAATTACTTGGCTACTATGGTCACGGCCAAGCGTGACGAGAGTCAGGAAGGGTATTAGGATGTAAAGAGGCGTGTAAATAGTAAGACAAGTGTAGTTTACTGACCCAATGTTTATTGGTCAGTAAGTGTGAAATTGTAGGTCCCTTTTGGGGGAATGTGAATTATGTTACCAGTTAAGTGTACAAGTTTGTGGATGAGTGATACAAAGTAAAGGATTGTCTGAACAATTGCTGATGCTCACCTGACGATAGCAGCTGTAATAGGGCCTCCGGCGACACACACTGTATGACAGATACAGCTCCCAAAAGGCGTCACTTCTTATAGGTCTTGCCGTTGCTCATTCAGCATTCCACTGACGTAGCTGCCCTAGTTAGCTATTGTGTAGATGTTTATGAGTGTGATGCAAGTGTTTGGCTAGCCTCCCGAGCTGGTCGGCCGCCCTTGCTGTGTAAAAAGTAGGTTAGGTTGTAGAATCTTCTAAATGCATGGACTACTTCAGGCCTTCTCTAGCTACGTCGGACTTCCAGCGGTAATGCTTTGTTAATTTTCTTGGAGGCGTTAGTAGGGTTTATGGCGTTAGGTTCCCTGTTATTAGGATCCGGGGGGTGTTATTTGTTGACTAGGCTTAAAGCAAGGTAGGAGGGGGTTGCGCATCTTTGGGCTTCCTGTTAATGGTGGCCTGGAGCCGGTGATGCTATCAGGATGCTTCTACAGTGAGTGGACGGGGGTAGGTATTTCCCGGGTTTGCAAAAATATAAAAATTCCATGCAGGTTCAATAATAATAACCCCTGGTATGTGGATGGGATTATTCCATGCGTGATGACGGACATGAGGCGTATCCGCTCTCATTTTAACGATAGGCGTAGGGCAAGGTATAATAACACTATGTCCCTTTCATGCGGGATTATTTATATAAAAAAATGTTATCATGGTTTTGGCCTCATCTCTTTCTTAGAGATGCGCATTACGCTTAATTGTCGTTTTTCCGACCCACCCCTAATACTCGGGCGGAAGCATTGAGGTCCAGGGCGTAGTGCGCCCTCTCTTTAAACGCATGAAGTCTATCAACCCCGGTGTATATTTAGGCATGTGGTTTAGCTGTCTTGATGTGTTTATGTGTCTGTGTTGGCTAATGTCGTGAGTGGGAAGGTTATGGAAGGATGAAGGTGGTGTAGTGGTAGCCTCTAGGTGGGATATTGGCTATCTGGCTGGCCCTATCCACCTGTGCTTCTGTCATCCTCACTTGGTCAATATCTGCTTTCTATCCGCTCCTTGGGATAGTAAAGTATGGTGACGCTGTGACGTCACGGCCTAATCTGGTCTCTCATTTGTAGTGTTAATGTGATACGTGATCGTAGTGTGACTGGTCATGTCCTGATCGCCTATGATGGTTTTGGGATTAAAAAGTAAAAGTAAAAAGAGCAGTAGTTATTGGGGAGGTCTTTTCCCCCCAGGGAATATGTCCGTATTCGCCCCTGATTAGTGAGCGCGTGTGTGGGACTATGTTCCGCTACATCACGCGGGCGGGTGGGCTGTTATCGCCTAAGTCCTATCGTGTGTCGCGTGCATGGGCAGGAGGTGCGTATGGCTTGTCAACATTTTTGTAAACAAGCTCCTATGCCTCTATGATAGGTCCGGCTTAATCTGTCTGTACATTACTAAATGTTATGTCTGTTGTAACAATAGTGTCTGCCGACTGCAGTGTTGCAATGCTTCTGGAATTCGCAAGTCAGCGTTTCGCTTATGTAATGGCAGGCTCTGACGTTACGTATGTCTGTCGGAACGTGACTTTTGCGAATGTCGAAGTGTTGTCACTGTTTGGGATTCCGGGAGTGCCAGTGTGCTAATCTGTCCCGTTTTTGCCTACCGATGTTGTGTACATTGTTTTCCGCAAGACTTCTGACTTGTGTAACTATGTGTAATCCATGTCTGGGGAGTCTATTGTGATCCCCTTGGAGGCCTAAAATTTTCGGTGCGCCCTCTTGTTGGGAATTCCTGGGTCGCCAATGCCGAGGTAGGCTGTTGTAGCGAGTACCCTGGGGCGAATCTATGCTGGAGCCAATTTCAGTGTAACTGGGATTCTGTTATTTTTGTTTTCCACGGCGTCCGATTTTTTTGCTGGGCATTCGGACCCGCAATTCCATGTAGTTCTCCGTGTTCTATGTCTGCGTTGTCTGTTGGGATTTGATTGTCCCCAGTGTGGCTTTTGATTGTGTTTTTCGCGCCAAAAATTCCGTTGGTTAATTTGTTTTTGGCACGACTGTGTTGTGTGATCGTGAGTTCGCACCCG
Source organism: Meconema thalassinum (assembly GCA_946902985.2). NCBI lineage: Eukaryota > Metazoa > Arthropoda > Insecta > Orthoptera > Tettigoniidae > Meconema > Meconema thalassinum. The sequence continues at coordinate 9,323 of CAMPQE020000380.1, read as the reverse complement.
CCTTGGTTTAAGGTGCTGGTGTTATGATTTTTCGTACTGTATGTCCCCTGGTACGTGTATCGTGAATTTGAGACGCGCAGATGAAAATACGCTTTGGTGTGAAAAATTTGTTTTTTTTTTTGGAATGCTCCTCGTAGTGTAATTTTGGGAGTTATAGGGTTTTGGACCTGGCGTGAATGATTGCGTGTGTTCCGCCAGGCCTGGAGTCCTCTTAGTTTGTCTGTGCTAGCGAAGGTCGCCCAGTCACGCGTGTGTTATCGCTGACGGCGATGTATCTAATTACATTGGTGTGTGCACTCTCTATTACTTGTCTGACAATGTTCCTTTGTTCAGCACGTGTGTATGTGGAAGCCTGATTGCTCTCTCCGTTGTTGTGTGGTGTGGCTTTCCGTAATGGAAAAGAACCTTCCATTAAATACATTCGTGTCCCCAAGTTTTGTGTTAATGTAAGCGTGGGTCGAATATATCCCTGTTAGTGGTACTTGGCTGTGTCTATGCACGAGTGTCTCCGGGCCGCTAATCGCGTGTTTGGTGACTAGGTGTCGGAGGTGATTTGATTGTTTTGTGCGTATGTATATCTGTTAGTGTAACTGTCCTTTATTATTTTATCCTCCCATTGGATAGTTACCCGACCTTGCATTCCTAGTATCCAGGAGGTTGCGGGTTCGAGACCGTCTTTGTCCAGGATAATTATCCCTGTTGCCTTTTAGGCTAGTGTCTTCGGGACAGTTTTGCAGTGTTGGGTTCGTATTCCGGTGAGGTCAGCGGGGTCCGAAAGCTATTTCTTGGCCTTCTTTTCACGTCTGCCAGTGGGATCATTTCCCTTCCTTTTGACAGCGTTGCCGCCTTTACGTGTGGGTGTGGGAGCTTTGCGGGTGTGATATGCCTTCATACGGCGGGCGTGAATAGTGTCTTTAATGAGCTTGCGTCCATGGCGCACGTTAACGATATAGTTTAGGTCAGATACCTTCCTGCAGACTTTGAAGGTACCTGACCAACGTGGCAAGAGGAACTCAGACACATTTTTCTTACGGGCGGAATTGGAAACCATAACCAATTGCCCGGGTGTGTATTCCACGGTCATTCTATGCCGCTCGTACCGTTCTTTTTGTTTTCTCTGCGCCGCGGCTATGTTCTTTCTAGCGTCCATGCGAGCTATCTGCAAGTGCTCTAGCCGGGCGGCATTGTCCGTGTGAGTGTCCTGTGGGATGCATATACTGTCTATGGGACTTCTGGGCGTGTATCCGTGCAATAGGAAGTGTGGAGAGTGCTTTGTAGCCGTGGATATGGAAGTGTTGTAACTAAAAGTGACGGGTTGCAGATAATCATCCCAGTCTGTCCCTGTGTCCCCTGTAAATTTAGCTAGGGCTATTCCAATTATTTTATTCATACTTTCGGTGAGACCGTTGGTTTGTGGGGAAAAACTCGTGGTCGTGTATGCCTTTACCCTGAGTATCTCCAAAAACTGTTGGAGCACTCTCGAGGTGAAAATAGTACCTCTGTCGGATAGTAAGGTTTGGAATAGGCCATATCGTGTATGCTGTTCGTGTCTGCTTTGGGAACAGCCTTCGTAATCATGTATCGGGTGAGATACTCGGTGGCAACCAGTATGTATTTATTGCCTTTCTGAGATGTCGTAATAGGGCCTTTAACATCTATCCCGACTCTGTGAAATAGCTCTCCTACGGGAATAGGGTTGAGTAGTCCATGAGGCTTGCCAGGCCTTGTTTTAAATAGCTGGCAAGTATGACATGTATTTACGAAGGTGTCTATGTCAGCCTTCATGTTTACCCAATAATACCTGTCCCGGATTCTAAGGTATGTTTTATGCGTGCCCAAATGTGCCCCTGCCAGTGGGCTATTGTGCTGTCCGATCATTATATTCTCTTTCAATGACTCCGGAACCGCTATTGGTGCATTATCGTGCATGGCTGTGGGCTTAAATTTCAGTACCCCGTCATTGTCTAGGAAAAATCGCCTAGACAGCCGTGCTGTCTTGGAGTCCACCTTATCCAAGTTTTCTAGTGCCATTAGAATCTGTTTCACGTACGGATCGCGTTCTTGCTCCTGCATGATGTTAACCACCGTCAGGGCAAAAGTTGGCATGTCGTCCCAATCATGGTCCTTACTGTCATCCAAGGGGTCGGCTACTGGTAGCCTAGATAACCCATCTGCATCTAGGTGTGTAGCGCCTTTCTTGTGCTTGACCACGAAGCTATAATCATACAGGCGGAATATAAACCTGTTGAGCCGCGAATTTGGGTTCTTAAATTTGTCCCAAAAAAGCAGGCTCGCGTGGTCAGCCACTACCGTGAACTGGATACCATAGAGGTATACCCGAAAATAGTTCACTCCCCATGAAAATGCCAGCATTTCCCGCTCTGTGGCAGAGTATCTAGTCTCAACGGCCGTTAGTTTCCTGCTAGCATAAGCCACGGGCCGTATGCGCCCTTCTGCATCTTCCTGCAATAGGGCCGCCCCCAGCCCGTACTGGCTGGCATCCACGTGTAAAAAGGTGGGCCTATCACTATGGAAGTGTTGCAGTAATGGTGGTGAGGTCAATAGTTGCTTCAGTGTGTTGAAGGCATCTATGTGTTCCTGTTGAATGCTGAAGGGCGTCTTTTCACGTGTGAGCTCGGTTAGGGGGTGGGCGATGTGCGCAAACCTGAGGATATACTTGCGATAATAAGAGGCCAGCCCAATAAAACTGCGCAATTGTTTCAAATTTGTGGGCATTAGGATGCCCGTTATTGCGTCAGTTTTCGCTGGGTCGGGAATAATGCCCTCTCTGTTTACAATATGGCCCAATATGTTAATCTGCTGTCTGGCAAATTGACATTTCGCAGGTTTAAGCCTTAGTTTGGCTTTTCTAATCCTTGCGAATGCCTCCTCCAAATGTACGATGCTCGTCAAATGTGTTGGAGAAGACCGTTATGTCGTCCACGTAGACTAATACGGAACGCCATTTTAGACCTGAAAATGTCTTATCCACTAGCTTTTGGAAGGTTTGGCTGGCGTTACGGAGGCCCATTGGTAACCTTGTGTAGGTATATAGCCCGTTCTCTGTAACGAACGCCAGCTTGTGCCTATCCGGTTCATAGACGGGGATTGAATAGAACCCACTATAACAATCCATCGAACTGAACCAGCTAGCCCCGCCAAGGGCATCCAAATAAGTGTCCGCCCTTGGTAGTGGATAACTGTCATTTTCGACTAACTTATTGAGCCTACGGTAATCAGTACAAAACCTGTGGGATCCGTCCCGTTTTTTGGTCAGCAAGACTGGAGCGCTGTAGTTCGAAATAACGGGGACAATGACCCCGGCCTCAAGCATCTCTGTAATCTGAGTGTCGATGGCATGTCTCTCCTTCTGGCTCACCCTGAAGGGAGGCTGGTGTACTGGCCGGTCACTGGTGAGTGTGACGTGGTGTTCGATAAGGTCTGTCACTGCGAGATCCTTCATCGAATGGGCAAAGATATCCCTGTTGGCCTCCAGGAGCTCCGTGGGCCTTTTATTTTGCTCCGATGTCAGGTCCTGTCTGTGATACTGGTTGGCCGCCTTATCTGTGTGTGTGTCTGTGTGTTGGCTAATGGTGTGCAGTGTAGAGGCCTGGTGCTCGTGGATTTCTCGCTCCGCTCGAATCCCATCTGTATTCCTGGTGTATATCATGGGATGTGTAGTGAGCCTTTGGTCATGCTATAAAAGCATCTTACCGCTAGCAAAATTTATGCTAGCCTCATACTAAGCGAGGAAATCCATGCCAATTATGGCTGACACAGAAAGATGTTCTATAACGAGCATGGGGTGTGTTGTGGCAAAATGGTCTAACCTGAGATGTATGTTTGCCACCCCCGCGTTTTCTAGCGTCTGAGCATTGGCCGCTACGAGTCGGATGTCACCCGTGACACCGTGTATTTGCCCTTCGGTAACGTGTCTTCTGTTTACACAACTTACCGCTGCCCCAGTGTCAATTAGGGCCTGCACCCTATGGCCGTTTATGTTGGCGTGTATCGTGAGGGCCGATACCTGGAATCCATTGCCCTGCACAGATGTGTTGTGTAGGGTGTATGTTGTTGTTGTTGCTACTGGCGTAACATCTGTGCTGGGAAGGCATGGAGCTGTCCGCTTATCGTATCTGGCACGCTTCGCCTCTCGGCTTACTTCCTGTCCCGAGTACTTTGGCTCGGTCAGCAAAGTGTGCTCACCAAGTACATTGCCTGTTCTCTTAACCGCCCGCGCTGTGAAAAGAGAAGTCTTCTGGCGAACGTTTAATGTATTTACCGTTCCCAGCCTTTGTGTAGGTGTGTTGTTCTTTTCTCTCTCCTGGGGAGGTGTGTCTGCAAATGTGACCCTGCGCTTGCCTTTGTTACCCCGTTTTTTGTTCCGGGCGGTCGCGAGTTCGACTCCTGTTGCTGGCTTCCCAATGCCAAGTGAGCTCCCGTTCTGCGCCTGTGTGGGGTCACTTCCCGCCCTGTGTTGTGGTGTAGAGGGTATGGTTTCCTGTTCGGAGGGTGTGGGTTTGCCTCCGTCCTGTTTGTGCGTAATTGTGAGGGGCGTATAATGCCCCGCCTTAGGGTTCCCTGTAAAGAGTATGTGTAGGTCCCTGTCAAATCCCTCAGTGGTAAATAGTGGGGGCGAGTGCACATCAGTGTATACATGGATGTTTGCTTCAAGCACCTTGCCGATAGCGGTCACCTCTACGGCGCTGGCATAGGTGCCGTCCCTACCCATGTATTTTTTGTAATCCGCCCCGGTCTGGAATGGGTTTTCCCGATCGTCCGACACAAAGTCTCGGTACTCTTTCCAGTTGGCCAGGATGTGTTGGACCGTTTTCTGCCTGAATTCCTTATGATGGTCCTCGGTATGCCGGACTAGGAAACTAATAGTCCTAAACAGGCAGTTGCCGTCTCCTTGTACGGGGTGTGTCTGGAAACGGCCCGGGGGCGGATCGTCAGCCTTGGCTTTAGCTGGCTGCTTTTTCCCCTTACTCTTACGAGTTTGTTTGGGGGAGGGGCCTTTCTGGTGTTGTGCTGGGGGAGGAACCTCAGCCGCTTTATCAGCTGGCCGAACCTCCCCGTCTAGGCGTTTTTTTGAAACGTAGGTGTGCGTCTCCCTGTACTGTATGTGCGCCCCCCCCCCCCCTCGGGGTGGCTGCGCCAACTCCCCGCCTGCGGTGTGTAGCTGGGTGTGGGGATTATTGCCCCCTGTTTGTCCGGCGGGGTGCCTCATCCCTGAACTCCCTCGGGTGTTCGTCGAGGAGGGGGTAGTGTTCCGGGCCCATTGTGTATGTAACTGTATTGTCCCGACCTTTTGTGGGTTTTCTTGCCTGTCGGTTATTGCCGGTGGACCGTTTTCCTGTCTCCGCCAGGGTGGGGTGTATGTCTGCTGCTGCGGGGGCGGGTTTTCCCGTCGATTCCCCTTTTCCCTGTATTGGGAGGCTGCATACCCCTGTCTGTTTGGGGGTGGGTTTCCTCGATGGTCCCCATTTCCCCTGTACTGTGGGGGTGCATAACTTTGCCTGCGTGGGGGTGGGTTCTCCCGATACTCCCCATTTCCCCTATATTGCGGGGCTGCATAGCCTTGCCTGCTTGGAGGCGGGCTGTTTCGCCGGGGGATGGTGTGCTCGTACTCTTCAGGGTAGTACTCGTGTGTGTACGGGGATGGTGGTCGCCGTGAGGGGTATGTCGGCTCTGTGTCTGTGTACGATACCGGTGAGTACCGCGGAGGGTAGTGTGGCCTGACCTGTGCGTGTGGTGTTGTCGGCCGCTGTGGAGGGTAGTAATTTTCCTCCCTTCCGTAGTGTCTCCTCTCCGTGTACCCCCTATCCCTTTCAGGATAATAGCGCTCTTGTGTGTCTACGTGTTCATCCCTTAGCGGTCTCCCGCCTGCTTGGATGGCAGCTATGGTCAATTTCTCCATCCTGTCACCTAATTCATCCATTTTTTTACTATTGTCGTCCTTTTGTGGAGGAAAGTGTTGATTCACGGCTTTCTCCGTAGCTTTTTCCGTGATCTTTTTCCCTTCCTCTATGGTCTTTATGTTGTTCAACATGTGTTGGACCGTGGGGTTGTTCATAATACACAACTTGTCCACGATGGATGGTCTGAGGCCCTGCATTAGCAGCTTGACTTTCTGCTTATTAGTCATAGCTGCGTTGTATTTATCGCACATTAACAACTTTGCGTTGACGTACGACTGGGCACTTTCTTTAGGCCCCTGTGACCTCTGTCTGATTTGGTCATACAGGTCCTCATCATCTGGTATGAGCTGGAATTCACTTATCAACAATAAAGTGATTTCCTCCCATGTGGCATTTTCTAAGTTGTCCTCATGAAGCTCATACCATGTCATGGCCGCCTTTGTGAGGTATGCAGGGAGGAGCCGCTTTCTAATATCATCGCTCCAGCCATTGACCCGAGCCGTTCTATTGAAGGCCTTGAGGTATTCCTCGGGATCCTGGCCTTCCCCCGTGAACTTTGTGGGGTGGATCATGGGGTATTCTATGTGTCTGTTCATCTCGTGTTCGGCTGTGTCCCGTTGGCTGTGTAGTGATTGTGGTCTTTCTATGCTGTTCGCACCGCTATCGTGTGCCGAGGTGTTAGTGTTATTCAGAGGGGAATTAGCCTCGCTCCCCGTGTACGACACTTGTGTTACCTTACCAGGTGGCTCGTCACCTGATATATCGGTACTGATTGATGGTGTGTTGTCGTACTGTGTGGATTTGACTACGTGTACAGTCCTGTCTAAATCCTGTTTCACCGTTTCCAGAATAGTGTGGATGTCTAGAACTGCCTCTGTCGTGTGATTGTCTGCTTTAACAGTGTCTGTATCTAGTAACTGTGTGATGCGCGCGAGCAGATTATCAGTCTTCTGCTCTGTGATTTGATTTTACTTCACTAGCGCTGGATATTGGTGATTCTTGTCTGTGTTCACTGGCCTGGGATCGTGCAAAGTGTGTGACTTGTGCTGCCGCTGCAGGGTGTTGAGCGCGGATCTCTGATGCCTTGAATTCGAGATCCCTAAGAAGTTGTACTGCAGTCTGGTCGGTTATCAAGTCACCGTTCTTAATTTTTAGCTTCGGCAGGAGTGGAGTCGTACTAGCCGACAAATGGTGCGCAAAGTCTCTTGGTGTGGTTCTAAATGTGGTCATTTAATTTCCACTGATTTTGCACTTTGGGGCGGATGGGGGTGGGTGTAATAATACAAACTCCAGTGTAATAGAGAAAAAGTGTGGGACGTAATATGGGATTTAAAAAAAATCTAGTCTCGCTTGGCTGTATGCGGTACGGGCCGTTTCTACCACGAGAACTCGTTGTATGAGCCCTTTTTTTACTGTGCGTGGTACCCGGCCTCCACCATTTGTTTTAGATCCCTTAGTTGGGGGGTTGGTCAGGGCTAAAACATATATGTTAGTGTACTAATTTTGAAGGTGGTTCCTAGAGAGGGCAGCTTCCCGTAGCTTACCAGTGTAGAGTGTTGTTTGGTGTTAAAATACTAGGGGGTGCTCCTATAAAGACGTAAGTGTCGCTTAGGGGATGAGCCTCGGGGCGCAGGTTAACGTACCTGCCTCCCAGCTGGATGGAATCAGTTATGTAACAGACGTGCTTGTGTCAGCTATGCCGGCAGCTTGCTGCCTACGCAGTCGAGTCGCTGCGGGGAACACAATGGAGCCTGAGCCAGCAATTACTTGGCTACTATGGTCACGGCCAAGCGTGACGAGAGTCAGGAAGGGTATTAGGATGTAAAGAGGCGTGTAAATAGTAAGACAAGTGTAGTTTACTGACCCAATGTTTATTGGTCAGTAAGTGTGAAATTGTAAGTCCCTTTTGGGGGAATGTGAATAATGTTACCAGTTAAGTGTACAAGTTTGTGGATGAGTGATACAAAGTAAAGGTATGTCTGAACACTTGCTGATGCTCACCTGACGATAGCAGCTGTAGTAGGGCCTCCGGCGACACATACTGTATGACAGATACAGCTCCCAAAAGGCGTCACTTCTTATAGGTCTTGCCGTTGCTCAGTCAGCATTCCACTGACGTAGCTGCCCTAGTTAGCTATTGTGTAGATGTTTATGAGTGTGATGCAAGTGTTTGGCTAGCCTCCCGAGCTGGTCGGCCGCCCTTGCTGTGTAAAAAGTACTGTACTGGACTTATGATGTTTGCCAGTTAGGGGTGGTTTTAATAGATGATGGGGGGTGGCTTTCAGGGGGTGCAGCCCCCCGGGCCTGTACAATACATAAGAGTGGCGGACATTACGTATGTACGGGTTGTGATCACACCTTCGAGCAAGAGATGCTGAGAGACGATTAGAACTTTGTCGTTAGATACGTGCAATTTGCCAAGTAATCCCATTTGTAATCTTCACTGATGAAGCCACGTTCACTCGTAATGGCATCAATAACACACTTGTAATGAACATCAGTGGTCAGGAGAAAACCCACATGCCATTGTGGACAAACATTTTCAGGAACGCTTCTCTCTAAATGTGTGGTGTGGGTTGATTGATAATCAGTTGATTGGGCCTGTTGTGTTACCGCATCGTCTAATAGGACCCCATTATCTACACTTTCTCGGAAATGAACTTCCAGCATTATTGGAAGAGATTCCTTTGCCTGCAAGAATGCGTATGTTCTTCCAGCATGTCAGGGCTCCTGCACGTTCTAGTCGTCTGGCGATACAGGATCAAAACCTAACATTCCCCGGAAGATGGATAGGGAGATATGGGCACGTTTCTTGGTCACCAAGATCCCCGGACCTTGCCTTTTTGGATTTTTGCCTGTGGGGATGCTTGAAAAGCGAAGTTTAAAAAAGGAATAAGTTAACACAAGAGGAGAGTTGGTCGTTCGGATTATGCATAGTGGAGCCCTCGTCAAAGAACGACAAGACGCCCTCCGAAGAGCTACACGGGGTGAGAAGTGCAAAATGCATTGGTGGTGGAATTATTGAAACTTTGAACGTCATCATTTGCCTCGGCTTTACATCTGTTTGGGTTAGATACTACCAGCTATTTATCTGTACGCAATAAAAATGGGACACATGTTATTTGAAATTTTGTATTGCAATTCATCTATACTACCACCTCCTAAAATATTTACTCTTCCTCCTGAAACACCCTGTATATATTGAATTGATGGCAGTTCTTGCATATGAGTGAAAGTAATGTGGTCATAATTACCGATTTTGACTTTTGGTCATCACGGAGAGGTTATGAATCATGATATTACAGAATGATGATGGAAAATAATAGATGAGTGTGATGCGCGTATCGAAAATTGTAAATAATTTTGGTCATTATGGTCCCAGTCTACTCCGAAATCCCATGG
>CAMPQE020000379.1:0-55105 GCA_946902985.2 Meconema thalassinum | reverse complement strand
AACTAGCCGAATGTTACCTATATCTAGCTAAATATGCTCTACACTAGCTGAGTAAACCCTACACCTAGCCGAATGTTACCTATATCCAGCTAAATAAGCTCTAAACTAGCTGAGTAAACCCTAAAACTAGCTGAATGTAACCTATAACTAGTTAATATGCTCTAAACTTGCTGAGTTACAACTAAAACTAGCCGAATGTATCCTATATCTGGCAAAATATGCTCTAAACTAGCTGATTAATACCTAAAACTAGCCGAATGTTACCTATATCTAGATAAATATGCTATAAACTAGCTGAGTAAACCCTAAAATTAGCTGAATGTAACCTATATCTAGCTAAACATGCTCTAAACTAGATGAGTAATACCTAAAACTGACTGAATGTAACCTATATCTAGGTAAATACGCTCTAAACTAGATGAGTAATACCTAGAACTGACTTATTAATATATTTATTGCAGCTAAATAGCCATACACAAAGAAAAGAAATAATACATTTATATACACTGTACTCGCGGGCTTGGGCCTTGGTTTGCATATTCTTTAATTGTTTTTGTTCTTTGGTGCAGAGTTCTAGGTGGTAACGGTCACACATGTATCCAGAGATATGTAAGTGCGAACTATGTGGATACATGTGTGAACGTTACCACCTAGAACTGACTTAATGTAACCTATAACTTGCTAAATATGCTCTAAACAAGCTGAGTAGTACCTAAAACTGACCTAATGCATCCTATAACTAGCTAAATATGCTCTAAACTAGCTGAGTATTACCTAAAACTGACTGAATGTTACCTATATCTACCTAATATGCTCTAAACTAGCTGAGTAAACCCTAAAACAAGAAGAATGGAACCTATCACCAGCTAAATATGCTCTAAACTACCTGAGTAATAGCTAAAACTATCCGAATGTAACCTATGTCCAGCTAAATATGCTCTAAACTAGCTAAGTAAACCCAAAAACTAGCTGAATGTAACCTATATCTAGCTAAATATGCTCTAAACTAGCTGAGTAATACCTAGAACTGACTTAATGTAACCTATAACTTGCTAAATATGCTCTAAACTAGCTGAGTAATACCTAAAACTGACCTAATGCATCCTATAACTAGCTAAATATGCTCTAAACTAGCTGAGTATTACCTAAAACTGACTGAATGTTACCTATATCTACCTAATATGCTCTAAACTAGCTGATTAAACCCTAAAACAAGCAGAATGGAACCTATCACCAGCTAAATACGCCTCTAAGCTAGCTGAGTATTACCTAAAACTAGCTTAACGTTACCTATATCTAGCTAAATATGCTCTAAACTAGCTGCGTAAACCCTAAAACTAGCTGAATGTAACCTATATCTAGCTAAATAGGGTCTAAACTAGCTGAGAAAAAAATTAAACTAGCCGATTGTAACCTATATCTAGCTAAATTTGCTCTAAACTAGCTGAGTATTACCTAAAACTGACTGAATGTTACCTATATCTAGTTAATACGCTCTAAACTAGCTGACTAATAACTAAAACTGACTGAATGAAATCTATAACTAGCTTAACATGCCCTAAACTAGCCGAGTAAACCCTACAACTAGCCGAATGTTACCTATATCCAGCCAGATATGCTCTAAACTAGCTGTGTAAACCCTAAAACTAGCTGAATGTAACCTATAACTAGCTAAATATGCTCTAAACTAGCTGAGTAATACCTAAAACTAGCCGAATGTATTATATATCTGGCAAAATATGCTCTAAACTAGCTGATTAATACCTAAAACTAGCCGAATGTTACCTATATCTAGCTAAATATGCTCTAAACTAGCTGAGTTAACCCTAAAACTAGCTGAATGTAACCTATATCTAGCCAAATATGCTCTAAACTAGCAGAGTAATACCTAAAACTGACTTAATGCATCCTATAACTAGCTAAATATGCTCTAAACTAGCTGAGTATTACCTAAAACTGACTGAATGTTACCTATATCAATCTAATATGCTCTAAATTAGCTGAGTAAACCCAAAAACTAGCTGAATGTAACCTATATCTAGCTAAATATGCTCTAAACTAGCTGAGTAATACCTAAAACTGACTGAATGTAACCTATATCTAGCTAAATACGCTCTAAACTACATGAGTAATACCTAAAACCGACTAAATGTAACCTATAACTAGCTAAATATGCTCTAAACTAGCTGAGTAATACCGAAAACTGACTTAATATATCCTATAACTAGCTAAATATGCTCTTAACTAGCTGAGTAATACCTAAAACTGACTAAATGTAATCTATATCTAGCTAAATACGCTCTAAACTAGCTGAGTAATACCTGTTGTTGTTGTTTAAGTCTTCAGTCTTTTGACTGGTTTGATGCAGCTCTCCATGCCTCCCTGTCCTGAGCTAATCGTTTCATCTCTACATAGTTACCACACCCTACATCCGAGGCAATCTGTTTAACATATTCTAACCTTGGTCTACCCCTACAGTTCTTGTCCTCGACCCTTCCCTCCATAACTAAGCTTGCTATTCCTGGGTGTCTTAGTATGTGTCCTACCAACCTATCTCTTCTCTTCATTAGCAGTCGCCAGAAACATCTCTCCTCTCCCACTCGTCTTAATACCTCTTTGTTTGTAACCCTATCTACCCATCTGATCTTCATCATTCTTCTGTAACACCACATTTCAAATGCTTCAATTCTCCTCTTTTCTGCTGCACCAATAGTCCAAGTTTCACTTCCATAGAGCGCCACGCTCCAGACAAAGGCTTTCAAAAATGACTTCCTAATACCTAAATCTATATTCGATGTCAGCAGATTCCTTTTTTGTAGAAATGCTTTCTTTGCCTGAGCCAACCTACTTTTTATATCCTCTTTGCTTCGTCCATCACTGGTTATTCTGCTTCCTAAGTAACAGAAGTCTCCTACTTCCTTCAGCTTTTCACCTGCCAATTTGATCTCCATAGAGGTTTCTGATTTATTTCGGCTGCATTCCAGTATTTTTGTTTTACATTTATTAATTTTCATCATAAATTCTTTCCGTAAGACTGAGTCCATACCAATCAAAAACTCATTCAAATCCTCAGGCTTGTCGGCCAAGATGACGATGTCATCAGCAAATCGCAGAGTTGAAATTATTTCTCCTTGAATCTTCACTCCCACTTTAAATTTTTCTCTAATTTCCTTCATTGCTTGTTCAATGTAAAGATTGAAAAGGATGGGTGATAAGTTGCAGCCTTGCCTTACACCTTTCTGAATACCAGCTTCTCTCTCATGTCCTTCAACTCGAATGACTGCTGTCTGGTTTCTGTATAGATTGTATATCACCCTCCTATCCCTGTACTTTATTCCAATCGATTTCAAAATGTCAAACAATTTAGTCCAATCAACGTTATCAAAAGCCTTTTCTAAGTCTACAAAAGCCATGAACGTTCTCTTATCTTTCCTTATTCTACCTTCCAAAATCAGCCTAAGACTTAGTACAGCTTCCCTTGTTCCTACATTTCTCCTGAAACCAAACTGGTCTTCACCCAACTCCGTTTCTATCTGGCTTTCAATCCTCTTGTAAATTATTCTAGACAGGATCTTTGAAGCATGAGTAATCAAGCTGATTGTACGGTAATCTTCACATCTGTCAGCTCCCACTTTCTTTGGTATAGGGATGATTACATTCTTCTTGAAATCAGGGGGTACCTCACCTGTCTCATAAATCCTACACACCAAGTGAAATAACTTGATCAGACCTTCATCTCCTATGCAGCGAAGCAACTCAATCGGTATATCATCTATGCCTGGTGCTTTGTTCCTGCTTAAGTCTTCCAAAGCTTTATCAAATTCTGATCTCAATATTAAATCTCCTTTCGCATCCACATCAATTTCCTCCTCCCTTTCCATTACATGATTCTCAATCTCCTTTCCCTGATACAAACTCGCTATGTAAGCTTTCCATCTCTCAACCTTTTCTTCCCTATCTGTTAGAGGCTTTCCATTTGTGTCCTTAATATTACAGCACTTAGTCTTCTTTTCCCCAAAAGTATTCTTAATCCTTCGATAAGCTGTGTCTACTTTTCCTAATTTCAGACAAGTTTCTATACCTGCACATTTCTCTTTCAACCATTCTTCTTTCGCTTTCTTGCACTTCTTGTTAACCTCATTTCTCAGACGTTTGTATTCTGCTTTCCCCTTTTCATTTCTTACATTCTTGTGTTTCCGCCTTTCATCCATCAATTCTAGTATATCCTGAGTGATCCACGGTTTTCTACCTATTCTTTCTTTCCTACCAATGTGTTCTTCTGCGGATTTTGTTATTTCATTCTTCAAAAGTGCCCATTCGTCTGCAATTGAAGTTTGTTTAGGGCTTTTCATTAGACCTTCCTTTATACTCTTCTTGAATCTTTCGTTTACATCCTTCTCTTTCAGTCTGTCTATTGCCCACCTTTTTGGCTTTTGACTTTTCTTCAGTTTCTTCAACTTTAATCTGCATTTCATTACATCCAGATTGTGGTCAGAGTTTATGTCAGCACCAGGATATGTTTTGCAATCCAAAATCTGGTTTCGAAACCTCTGCTTGACCATAATGAAGTCGATTTGGTAACGCCCTGTATCTCCTGGTCTCATCCATGTGTATATTCTTCTATTGTGGTTATTGAATAAGGTGTTAGCTATGACCAACTCATGCTCGGTGCAGAATTCTACCAACCTGCTCCCTCGATCATTCCTTTCACCTAGTCCAAAATCTCCTACTATCTTCCCTTCTCTCCCTTTTCCTACCACAGCATTCCAATCTCCCATTACTATAACATTTTCATCACCCTTGATATACCTCAGAATTTCGTCTATTTCTTCATAGACCTTTTCAACATCCTCATCATCAGCTTGACTGGTAGGCATATAGACTTGTACCACTGTGGTGCAGGTAGGTTTAGTATTGATTTTTGCTACAATAATCCGTTCACTATATTGCTCATAATATTCCACCCGCTGTCCAAGTTTCCTACTCAATATGAGGCCAACCCCTGCTTGGCCATTGTTTGATTTAGTGCTAATGACCCTATAGTCTCCTGACCAAAAGTCCAGTTCTTCCTGCCAGCGCATTTCACTAATCCCAACCAAATCCAACCTCAACCTATCCATTTCCCTTTCTAAGTTTTCTAACCTTCCACTTCCTAGCAGACTTCTAACATTCCACGCTCCGATCTGTAGAATGTCAGATTTCCTCTTTGTCACTTCTGTGATGTTAACCCCCTCTCGAGTAGTCCCCACCCGGAGATCCGAACGGGGGACTAGTTTACCTCCGGATTGAAATTTTACAAGGGAGGAGGCCATCATCACATGTAATTATGCATAGAGAGGTGCATATCCTCGGGAATAGCATACGGCTGTAGTTTCCCGTTGCTTTCAGCCGTGCAGCAGGACGCAGTGTAGCCATTATTTGGCTTATATTATCAATATCTTAACCGTCTATAAGACTAGTAAAGAATTGATTTATTCTGAAAGGCTGCTACTCCCTTTCAGAATAAGTAAAGAGCAATTCTACTAACAAAAATACTAACCTTCTACTGTACTAACAATTAAATACCAAAATTCTACTAAAGAAAAAATACTAAAGTTCCCCCAACAACAAATACTACCACTAAAACAGTCTGTCACCAGGCACACTCACATGCACCCTTACTCATCACAGTCTACTGAAACAATGAACTATAACTAATAAACAATGCAACTGCTACCAGACACACTCACACACCACAGTCTAATAGAACAATGACATATATCTAATAGACAAACTAACTACCTACTTACAACTAAAACTAACTACATACTTACTGTACATTTAACTGGGGAAAATAAACAATTACAGTACGGTTCAAGTACATAAGATTTTTTTAAATTTTGATTTTATTGAAAACCAATTAATTCTGGCGATTAGTTTGGCAAATATGGAAAAATGAAGACAATAGCAATGCAGAAGTGAAAGTGACTGGGGTTGGGGTAGGATGGGAGCATTGGCCTTGACGTGCGTGAATAAGATGGCAATGCGCGCCGGTACATTACGACTGACACGCACGATGGAACATGGCGCCCGCCATTACCGTTTATTTTTGGCGTACCCCTAACCGGTTCGTTGCGTACCACCAAGGGGTACGCGTACCCCAGGTTGGGAACCGCTGATCTACGTCATAGATAAGTTGTATCTACACACATGCATCATATTCAGTTCAAGCCACAGTTGTGTCTTTGAAGGGGAGAGTCTGGGCTGACGGACGCTCAGCGGTTATATTACACTAAGCTGGATTATATGACATTCCCATTTGGATGTGGTTCTGTGTTCCGACTCGAGTTTAACTCCTGCCTTACAAAGCCTGTCTCTCATAGCCGGTGCTCACCTCACTTTACGGCTTAATAACATATCCAGAACTTCAGGAGCAAGGGATTAAATACTATCTCACACTGCCATCTGGAGTCTACAGCGATGTTGCCATTTTTAGGGCTAAACACTAAATATGTTACTGGATGAAAAAGTGTTAAGGAAAAACGGGAAGAATAGATCACTAAACCAAATGTCAAATGAATTTATTTATTCAATTCATTTGAGTCTGTTTTGCCTTTCAGTGTCCAGACTGGTTTGCAAACGCGTCGCCTCCATGATGCCCTATTAGGATAGAAATAGAAATAGAATACAAATTGATAGAAATATATAGAAATAGAATACAAATAGAATACAAATAGAATACAAATAGAATACAAATAGATAGAAAGAGAATACAAATAGAATAGAAATAGATAGCAAGAGAATACAAATAGATAGAAACAGAATACAAATAGATAGAAATAGAAAACAAATAGAATACAAATAGAATGGAAATACGAGTAGAATACAAATAGATAGAAATTGAATACAAATAGATAGAAATAGAATACAAATAGAATACAAATAGAATGGAAATAGAATACAAATAGATAGAAATTGAATACAAATAGAATACAAATAGATAGAAACAGAATACAAATAGATAGAAATTGAATATGAATAGAATACAAATAGATAAAAATAGAATACAAATAGATAGAAATAGAATACAAATAGAATACAAATAGATAGAAATTGAATACAAATAGAATAGACCTACAAATAGAATACAAATAGAATAGAATACAAATAGAATACAAATAGAATAGACCTACAAATAGAATACAAATAGAATAGGAGACAACTCTGTTCCAAATCTCGGATAGCCAGAGAATGGGGGCGAGAGTACTATTTATGTAACCATCACCATCACATTAGTTATAGTGATTCTCTAATAGCCTAGTAGAACGGTGGCGTAGTTGGTAGCATGCTGAGTTTCTATGCCCAAGATCACGGGTTCAAACCCGGCCCAAAGTCGTCGGATTTTTAAGAGCGTATGCCTTCCTTCGGAGGGGAAGTAAAATGGCAGTCCCATGTCATAGATTGATGGCATGAAAAAGAACCTTCCACTAACTACACTTGTGGAAGCTAAAATGTGTAGGTTAGTTTGATAACGCTATATTAGTTCCAACGTTCACCGCCAGGTTCTGGCTTTGATGGCATCTAATAGCCAAGTCCGCAGCTAAGTGTCGAGGACGGTAGCATTTAGTAGCAAAAGTAGAAACTACTTGAAAAATTGATCGTCTGCAGTCCTTCTACCTCAATCACAGGTAACACACACTAATACAGCCATCACAATTAACACCGGTTATCAGACATATTCTACACACACTCAAAGTACACGGGGCTACATGAGCGCGTTGTCTCAGCCACTAAACTAAGGAACCAACCAACCAGTCTAGTACAAAAATCTTGCTCAGTAAGATTAATAAATTGAAACATGAGTTTAAGAAATAAGTCACATGGTATTAAATGTTAAAAACAATTATCAAAACACTAATAATGGCTATTAATTATGTACTACCATAACAGACAGCGGTAGCTACGCTCGCTAACGCGCTAGGCCATGGGGCAAAGCTATCTGCGGACTCGGTAGACGTGGGTTCGAGCCCCACCGTCGGCCGTTATGTAATGATTTTCTGTGGTTTCCCCATTTTCAACTCCAGGCAAATGATGGAACGGTACCTTCTGACAGGCCACGGCCGCTTCCTTCCACATCCTTGCCCGGTTACTTTCATATTCATTCATTTCATCACGTTAACTCCTCTCCTAAGGTTGCGTCAGGAAGAGCATCTGACCGAAAAAGAACAACCGCCACATTAGACATACTTGTACATCGCATATCATCCCCAACCCTGTTGAAAACTGCAATAAAAGGGGGTATACCTACACATTCAATGTTATTATAATTGATAGAGGATATCCTAAACTTTAACTGTGATAGTTTACGATAACGTCTCCTGTACCCTTATATTTGTTTCACATGCAGCCTTGATGCGTTTCTCATCTGTAGTCAATGAACACCAATAGCATTTCCAAAGACGTTAAGGTCGTTGTCGAATATTGCCACCCTTGCTTATTTTGGTGACCTACTTTGTGAGATGATTAGCTAACCATAACATATTCTTTGCAAGGAAGAAACAATAAGTTTAGCACAGACATATTTTGAATAAATTGTCCGACTTTAACCCATATCTGCCCACTGTCGACAATTGACGACATGAAGTTTTAGGATATTGCTGTAATCAGAAACACCATTTTTAGCCTATTTTCATTTATGAAAAAAAAGTCTTATGAGATCACCTTTTGTCCGTGTGTGTGTGTGTGTGTGCGTGTGAGTGAGTGTGATTCGTGTGTGTGTGTGCTCCCCCACCCTAATAACTTCTAAACGGCTGGAGCGATTTTAATGATACTCGATAAGTTCATAGCACCATTCCGGACGACCCTGACCGTGCCCTTCAAATTTTGTTATGTCTCACCAATCCAACATGGTGGCTGTGCGCAATATTACACCAGCATTCGATATCTCCGAAACTATTACCGATATCACCCTGAAATTTTGTAGGGGGATAAAGGAAACTACTAGAAGTTCACCTATGTGACCTTTGAAAAACTGGTAACTACAAAACCAACATGGCGGCCAAGCGAATTTGCGAATTTCAAACGCAATGAAACTTGGTACAGAATATGTTTATGCACATTGTAATACACCGACATCTAACTTCGTTCAATTGTTTACATAACCTCAAGATGGCGGCTGTGCGAAATATTTCACCGGCATTCTATATCTCTGAAACTATTACCGGTATCACCCAGAAATTTTGTACGGAGATAAACGTCACAACTTAAAGTTCATCTATGAAGCTTTCAAAAACCGGTTAACTACAAAACGAACATGGCGACCAAGCGTATTTGAAAGTTTTTAAAAGACTTTTCTCGCGATTTAATAATCCAAACTTGGTATAGCAAATGTTTATACACATTGTAATGCACTGGTATCTAATTTACTTCAATTGTTTACATAACCTCAAGATGGCGGCTGTGCGATTTATAAAATTAAGTTTTTATTTCTTGTGTCGTAATCATGCGATCGAAGTGAAAGTTTGAATAATGAACCTACGCAATAATTTTCCTTTAATGGTACATGACTATGGCCTATACATATAACAATCTAACATGGCGACCATCCGAAATATTTAAACGGATCTCAATATCTACCAATCAAACTGATTGGACTTTCAATAACCTGGTGATCACAAATCCAACATGGCGGGGACGCGAAGTATAAATATTCACATGGACGTTTCTCGCAATTTAACCATCCGAGTGCAGTGACACTTGGTACAGTAAATCCTTATACAAATGTTCATCTAGTGGCATCTAATTAATTTCAATTGTTTCCATAACCACAAGATGGCAGCTGTGCGAAATTTTAAAATCTCGTTTTTACTTCTTGTGTCCTTATCATGCGATTGAAGTTTGAATACTACACGTACACAATAATCTTCAAGTAGACTAACAGTACATAACTCTAAGACCTACATATATAAAAATCCAACATGATGACCATCCGCAATATTTAGTCGGTTCTCAATATCTACGAATCTATTACAGCAATCAAACTGAAATTTAGTATGTTGATAGTGGCAATTAACATAAGGAGGATATAGCCAATGAAAATAGGTTTTAGTTCTTCTCGGAACTACTAGATTCTATTAACATTGTTTTCATTAGTGTTTTCATTACAAGTTTTATTTGACTCCAAAGTCAAGGCAACAGATGTTGGTCATTCTGTTTATGACATTGCAATACGTGACCGGCAACGGTGGCCGAGAGAGAGAGAGCGTGGGTTCGATTCCCACCACGGCCGTCATGAAAATGATTTTCGTGGTTCCCCATTTTCACCACCAGGCAAATGCCTGGACGGTTCCTTTTAATAGGTCCACAGCCGATTTTCCTCCGAAATCCCTTCCCTGACCCACCGTGAAAAGAAAATTAATGGCCATTGGCTGCACAAATAAAATAAAATATTGCAATACGTGAACTGAACAATATAATCTCCGCCTCTCAGGCAGATGAATTACTTAACAGCACAAGAAGAATTTGCCGCCACAGGGGTTGCGACTCGAAAAAAAACCAAGAGAACTGTGCCTCTGATGTTGAAGTTTAGACGAAATCTAATTATCTGACTCGCGAACTGAAGCGAGAAGTCGTGAAGTGCCTGGAATGATTGATGGGATTAGGCTATCGGGAGCACGCGGTAGGGAAGCAAAGGGGACTTTAAACTTCACTGCCAGAGTCATATTCAGAGATCTTTATTTCGAGATGGAAGAAGCTTAAGAAAGACGTCCGTGAGATTTCAGAACTGCTGTAGGGGAAAGTGATAAGTTGATAACAATCTGAAATAAAAACTTGAATAATTTTTTAATGTTTTCTTTATTTGAAGACTGCCAATTTGATAATACTTAACGTAATTACACACAATATGTAATTAGAGAAAATGGATTTTAAAATAATTAACTTTATAGAAAGATTTGAAGCCATTTTTCAATGTTGCCTTATTGATAATTGCAACTTTTCAGTCGGTCAACACAATAAGTCCAATACTGGGACATGCTAAAAATAACTTGAAAAAATCACATGTGACTAAATACAGGGTTATTATTTATATATCAGCACCGCCACACGTACACTCGGCTGTTGCCCGACCGAGGCTGATATAATTGCCGCGCGGTGACAGATGCAGCTGACGAGATGAGTGCGCATAGAGATAACCAGGGGAATTACATCATCCGTGGTCGGCCGAGGCACGGGCAACAGCCGAAAGGACGCGCGACGGTGCTGATATATACATATAACCCTGTATATACAGTACCTGGCCAGATTAGTATTATTATTATTATTGTTATTTAATAATATGACTGCGCGAGTCATAAATCGTAAACGCATTTCCGAGGAAACGTCGAGATCTTTGCTATAAAGAACAAACTTATACATTATCAACATTGAATTAACTACTAGCGGAGCCGTGCGAGAACACTCGCATAATGGGTTGTGTGAGCCCCATGTGTACAGACTACCCGCACGGCTCTAGTGCTATACGGGCTGTACGCGACAGTTCTGGCAGGGGCCATCGTCTTGTTTATTTGTTTAAAAATATTTTATAAACAAATCGATATATTTCCGTTGATTTCTCAAGAAATGCAAGACCCCTCCTGTGCCATTGAGACAAATTGGAAGATGTAATACCTAAAACTAGCTTAACGTTACCTATATCTAGCTAAATATGCTCTAAACTAGCTAAGTAATACCTAAAACTAACCGAATGTATCCTATATCTGGCAAAATATGCTCTAAACTAGCTGAGTAAACCCTAAAACTAGCTGAGTGTAACATATATCTAGCTAAATATGCTCTAAACTAGCTGAGTAATACCTAAAACTGACTGAATGTAACCTATATCTAGGCAAATAAGCTCTAAACTAAATGAGTAATACCTAGAACTGACTTAATGTAACCTATAACTTGCTAATTATGCTCTAAACTAGATGAGTAATACCTAAAACTGACTGAATGTAACCTATATCTAGGTAAATACGCTCTAAACTAGATGAGTAATACCTAGAACTGACTTATTAATATATTTATTGCAGCTAAATAGCCATACACAAAGAAAAGAAATAATACATTTATATACACTGTACTCGCGGGCTTGGGCCTTGGTTTGCATATTCTTTAATTGTTTTTGTTCTTTGGTGCAGAGTTCTAGGTGGTAACGGTCACACATGTATCCAGAGATATGTAAGTGCGAACTATGTGGATACATGTGTGAACGTTACCACCTAGAACTGACTTAATGTAACCTATAACTTGCTAAATATGCTCTAAACTAGCTGAGTAATACCTAAAACTGACCTAATGCATCCTATAACTAGCTAAATATGCTCTAAACTAGCTGAGTATTACCTAAAACTGACTGAATGTTACCTATATCTACCTAATATGCTCTAAACTAGCTGAGTAAACCCTAAAACAAGAAGAATGGAACCTATCACCAGCTAAATATGCTCTAAACTAGCTGAGTAATAGCTAAAACTATCCGAATGTAACCTATGTCCAGCTAAATATGCTCTAAACTAGCTAAGTAAACCCAAAAACTAGCTGAATGTAACCTATATCTAGCTAAATATGCTCTAAACTAGCTGAGTAATACCTAGAACTGACTTAATGTAACCTATAACTTGTTAAATATGCTCTAAACTAGCTGAGTAATACCTAAAACTGACCTAATGCATCCTATAACTAGCTAAATATGCTCTAAACTAGCTGAGTATTACCTAAAACTGACTGAATGTTACCTATATCTACCTAATATGCTCTAAACTAGCTGATTAAACCCTAAAACAAGCAGAATGGAACCTATCACCAGCTAAATACGCTCTAAACTAGCTGAGTAATACCTAAAACTAGCTTAACGTTACCTATATCTAGCTAAATATGCTCTAAACTAGCTGCGTAAACCCTAAAACTAGCTGAATGTAACCTATATCTAGCTTAATAGGGTCTAAACTAGCTGAGAAAAAAATTAAACTAGCCGATTGTAACCTATATCTAGCTAAATTTGCTCTAAACTAGCTGAGTATTACCTAAAACTGACTGAATGTTACCTATATCTAGTTAATACGCTCTAAACTAGCTGAGTAATACCTAAAACTGACTGAATGAAATCTATAACTAGCTTAACATGCCCTAAACTAGCCGAGTAAACCCTACAACTAGCCGAATGTTACCTATATCCAGCCAGATATGCTCTAAACTAGCTGTGTAAACCCTAAAACTAGCTGAATGTAACCTATAACTAGCTAAATATGCTCTAAACTAGCTGAGTAATACCTAAAACTAGCCGAATGTATTATATATCTGGCAAAATATGCTCTAATCTAGCTGATTAATACCTAAAACTAGCCGAATGTTACCTATATCTAGCTAAATATGCTCTAAACTAGCTGAGCTAACCCTAAAACTAGCTGAATGTAACCTATATCTAGCCAAATATGCTCTAAACTAGCAGAGTAATACCTAAAACTGACTTAATGCATCCTATAACTAGCTAAATATGCTCTAAACTAGCTGAGTATTACCTAAAACTGACTGAATGTTACCTATATCAATCTAATATGCTCTAAACTAGCTGAGTAAACCCAAAAACTAGCTGAATGTAACCTATATCTAGCTAAATATGCTCTAAACAAGCTGAGTAATACCTAAAACTGACTGAATGTAACCTATATCTAGCTAAATACGCTCTAAACTACATGAGTAATACCTAAAACCGACTAAATGTAACCTATAACTAGCTAAATATGCTATAAACTAGCTGAGTAATACCGAAAACTGACTTAATATATCCTATAACTAGCTAAATATGCTCTTAACTAGCTGAGTAATACCTAAAACTGACTAAATGTAATCTATATCTAGCTAAATACGCTCTAAACTAGCTGAGTAATACCTAAAACTAGCTTAACGTTACCTATATCTAGCTAAATATGCTCTAAACTAGCTAAGTAATACCTAAAACTAGCCGAATGTATCCTATATCTGGCAAAATATGCTCTAAACTAGCTGAGTAAACCCTAAAACTAGCTGAATGTAACATATATCTAGCTAAATATGCTCTAAACTAGCTGAGTAATACCTAAAACTGACTGAATGTAACCTATATCTAGGCAAATAAGCTCTAAACTAAATGAGTAATACCTAGAACTGACTTAATGTAACCTATAACTTGCTAATTATGCTCTAAACTAGCTGAGTAATACCTAAAACTGAATTAATGCATCCTATAACTAGCTAAATATGCTCTAAACTAGCTGAGTATTACCTAAAACTGACTGAATGTTACCTATATCTACCTAATATGCTCTAAACTAGCTGAGTAAACCCAAAAACTAGCTGAATGTAACCTATATCTAGCTAAATATGCTCTAAACTAGCTGAGTTATACTTAAAACTGACTGAATGTAACCTATATCTAGCTAAATACGCTCTAAACTAGCTGAGTAATACCTACAACTAGCTTAACGTTACCTATATCTAGCTAAATATGCTCTAAACTAGCTGCGTAAACCCTAAAACTAGCTGAATATAACCTATATCTAGCTAAATATGCTCTAAACTAGCAGAGAAAAACCTATAACTAGCCGAATGTAAACTATAACTAGCTAAATTTGCTCTAAACTAGCTGAGTAATACCTAAAACTGACTGAATGTAATCTATATCTACTTAATATGCTCTAAACTAGATGAGTAATACCTAAAACTGACTAAATGAAACCTATAACTAGCTAAATATGCTCTAAACTAGCTGAGTAATACTTAAAACTGACTTAATATATCCTATAACTAGCTAAATATGCTCTTAACTAGCTGAGTAATACCTAAAACTGACTGAATGTAACCTATATCTAGCTAAATACGCTGTAAACTAGCTGAGTAATACCTAAAACTAGCTTAACGTTACCTATATCTAGTTAAATATGCTCTAAACTAGCTGCGTAAACCCTAAAACAAGCTGAATGTAACCTATATCTAGCTAAATATGGTCTAAACTAGCTCAGAAAAAAATTAAACTAGCCGATTGTAACCTATATCTAGCTAAATTTGCTCTAAACTAGCTGAGTAATACCTAAAACTGACTGAATGTAACCTATATCTAGTTAATACGCTCTAAACTAGCTGAGTAATACCTAAAACTGACTGAATGTAATCTATAACTAGCTTAACATGCCCTAAACTAGCCGAGTAAACCCTACAACTAGCCGAATGTTACCTATATCCAGGCAGATATGCTCTAAACTAGCTGTGTAAACCCTAAAACTAGCTGAATGTAACCTATAACTAGCTAAATATGCTCTAAACTAGCTGAGTAATACCTAAAACTAGCCGAATGTATTATATATCTGGCAAAATATGCTCTAAACTAGCTGATTAATACCTAAAACTAGCCGAATGTTACCTATATCTAGCTAAATATGCTCTAAACTAGCTGAGTTAACCCAGAACTAGCTGAATGTAACCTATATCTAGCTAAATATGCTCTAAACTAGCAGAGTAATACCTAAAACTGACTTAATGCATCCTATAACTAGCTAAATATTTTCTAAACTAGCTGAGTATTACCTAAAACTGACTGAATGTTACCTATATCAACCTAATATGCTCTAAACTAGCTGAGTAAACCCAAAAACTAGCTGAATGTAACCTATATCTAGCTAAATATGCTCTAAACTAACTGAGTAATACCTAAAACTGACTGAATGTAACCTATATCTAGCTTAATACGCTCTAAACTACATGAGTAATACCTAAAACTGACTAAATGCAACCTATAACTAGCTAAATATGCTCTAAACTAGCTGAGTAATACCTAAAACTGACTTAATATATCCTATAACTAGCTAAATATGCTCTTAACTAGCTGAGTAATAACTAAATGGCGAATGCTACCCTCACCAGCATGCGACTGTGGAGCACCGCGGCAAACTGTTGAACACATTAGGGAGGACTGCACAATCAGAGCATATGAAGGACGCTATGAAGACTTCCTGTTGACAACCCCAAAATCCATTGAATATATACAGGGCCTAGATGTTTGTTTTTAATGATTGTTGTAAATTTGTAATAATATATTTGTATGCCATACGCTAAATAATAATAATACCTAAAACTGACTGAATGTAACCTATATCTAGCTAAATACGCTCTAAACTAGCTGAGTAATACCTAAAACTAGCTTAACGTTACCTATATCTAGCTAAATATGCTTTAAACTAGCTAAGTAATACCTAAAACTAGCCGAATGTATCCTATATCTGGCAAAATATGCTCTAAACTAGCTGAGTAAACCCTAAAACTAGCTGAATGTAACCTATATCTAGCTAAATATGCTCTAAACTAGCTGAGTAATACCTAAAACTGACTGAATGTATCCTATATCTAGGTAAATACGCTCTAAACTAAATGAGTAATACCTAGAACTGACTTAATGTAACCTATAACTTGCTAAATATGCTCTAAACTAGCTGAGTAATACCTAAAACTGAATTAATGCATCCTATAACTAGCTAAATATGCTCTAAACTAGCTGAGTATTACCTAAAACTGACTAAATGTTACCTATATCAACCTAATATGCTCTAAACTAGCTGAGTAAACCCAAAAACTAGCTGAATGTAACCTATATCTAGCTAAATAATCTATAAACTAGCTGAGTTATACTTAAAACTGACTGAATGTAACCTATATCTAGCTAAATACGCTCTAAACTAGCTGAGTAATACCTACAACTAGCTTAACGTTACCTATATCTAGCTAAATATGCTCTAAACTAGCTGCGTAAACCCTAAAACTAGCTGAATGTAACCTATATGTAGCTAAATATGCTCTAAACTAGCTGAGAAAAAACTAAAACTAGCCGAATGTAAACTATAACTAGCTAAATTTGCTCTAAACTAGCTGGGTAATACCTAAAACTGACTGAATGTAATCTATATATACTTAATACGCTCTAAACTAGCTGTGTAATACCTAAAACTCACTGAATGTAACCTATAACTACCTTAACATGCCCTAAACTAGCCGAGTAAACCCTAAAACTAGCTGAATGTAACCTATATCTAGCTAAATATGCTCTAAACTAGCTGAGTAATACCTAAAACTGACTGAATGTAATCTATAACTAGCTTAACATGCCCTAAACTAGCCGAGTAAACCCTACAACTAGCCGAATGTTACCTATATCCAGCTAAATATGCTCTAAACTAGCTGAGTAAACCCTAAAACTAGCTGAATGTAACCTATAACTAGCTAAATATGCTCTAAACTAGCTGAGTGATACCTAAAACTGACTGAATGTATCCTATATCTAGGTAAATACGCTCTAAACTAGCTGAGTATTACCTAAAACTGACTTAATGTTACCTATATCAAACTAATATGCTCTAAACTAGCTGAGTAAACCCAAAAACTAGCTGATTGTAACCTATATCTAGCTAAATATGCTCTAAACTAGCTGAGTAAACCCTAAAACTAGCTGAATGTAACCCATCACTAGCTAAATATGCTCTAAACTAGCTGAGTAAACCTTAAAACTAGCTGAATGTAACCTATATCTAGCTAAATATGCTCTACACTAGCTGAGTATAACCTAAAACTTAATGAATATAACCTATATCTAGCTAAATATGCTCTAAACTAGCTGAGTAATACCTAAAACTGACTGAATGTAACCTATATCTAGCTAAATATGCTCTAAAGTAGCTGAGTAAACCCTAAAACTAGCTGAATGTAACCTATCACTAGCTAATTATGCTCTAAACTAGCTGAGTAATACCTGTAACTAGCCGAATGTTACCTATATCCAGCTAAATATGCTCTAAACTAGCTGAGTAAACCCTAAAACTAGCTGAATGTAACCTATATCTAGCTTAATATGCTCTAAACTAGCTGAGTAATACCTAAAACTGACTGAATGTAACCTATATCTAGGTAAATACGCTCTAAACTAGATGAGTAATACCTATAACTGACTTAATGTAACCTATAACTTGCTAAATATGCTCTAAACTAGCTGAGTAATACCTAAAACTGACTTAATGTATCCTATAACTAGCTAAATATGCTCTAAACTAGTTGAGTTATACCTAAAACTGACTGAATGTTACCTATATCTACCTAATATGCTCTAAACTAGCTGAGTAAACCCTAAAACTAGCTGAATGTAATCTATCACTAGCTAAATATGCTCTAAACTAGCTGAGTAATATCTAAAACTAGCCGAATATAACCTATATCTAGCTAAATATGCTCTAAACTAGCTGAGTAATACCTAAAACTCACTGAATGTAACCTGTATCTAGCTAAATATGCTCTAAACTAAGTGAGTAATACCTAAAACTGACTGAATGTATCCTATATCTAGCTAAATATGCTCTAGACTAGCAGAGTAATACCTAAAACTGATTGAATGTAACCAATATCTAGATAAATATACTCTAAATTAGCTGATTAAACCCTAAAACTAGCTGAATGTAACCTGTAACTAACTAAATACACTCTAAATAAGCTGAGTGATACCTAAAACTTGCTGAATGTAACTTATAACTAGATAAATATGCTCTAAACTAGCTGAGTAATACCTAAAACTGACTGAATGTAACCTATATCTAGTTAAATACGCTCTAAACTATCTGAGAAATACCTAAAACTGACTGAATATAACCTATATCTAGCCTAATTCGCCCTAAACTAGCTGTCTAATTCCTAAAATTAGCTGAATGTAAACTATAACTTGCTAAATACGCTCTAAACTAGCTGAGTAATACCTAAAACTAGCCGAATGTTACCTATATCTAGCTAAATATGCTCTACACTAGCTGAGTAAACCCTACACCTAGCCGAATGTTACCTATATCCAGCTAAATAAGCTCTAAACTAGCTGAGTAAACCCTAAAACTAGCTGAATGTAACCTATAACTAGTTAATATGCTCTAAACTTGCTGAGTTACAACTAAAACTAGCCGAATGTATCCTATATCTGGCAATATATGCTCTAAACTAGCTGATTAATACCTAAAACTAGCCGAATGTTACCTATATCTAGATAAATATGCTATAAACTAGCTGAGTAAACCCTAAAATTAGCAGAATGTAACCTATATCTAGCTAAACATGCTCTAAACTAGATGAGTAATACCTAAAACTGACTGAATGTAACCTATATCTAGGTAAATACGCTCTAAACTAGATGAGTAATACCTAGAACTGACTTATTAATATATTTATTGCAGCTAAATAGCCATACACAAAGAAAAGAAATAATACATTTATATACATTGTACTCGCGGGCTTGGGCCTTGGTTTGCATATTCTTTAATTGTTTTTGTTCTTTGGTGCAGAGTTCTAGGTGGTAACGGTCACACATGTATCCAGAGATATGTAAGTGCGAACTATGTGGATACATGTGTGAACGTTACCACCTAGAACTGACTTAATGTAACCTATAACTTGCTAAATATGCTCTAAACAAGCTGAGTAATACCTAAAACTGACCTAATGCATCCTATAACTAGCTAAATATGCTCTAAACTAGCTGAGTATTACCTAAAACTGACTGAATGTTACCTATATCTACCTAATATGCTCTAAACTAGCTGAGTAAACCCTAAAACAAGAAGAATGGAACCTATCACCAGCTAAATATGCTCTAAACTAGCTGAGTAATAGCTAAAACTATCCGAATGTAACCTATGTCCAGCTAAATATGCTCTAAACTAGCTAAGTAAACCCAAAAACTAGCTGAATGTAACCTATATCTAGCTAAATATGCTCTAAACTAGCTGAGTAATACCTAGAACTGACTTAATGTAACCTATAACTTGCTAAATATGCTCTAAACTAGCTGAGTAATACCTAAAACTGACCTAATGCATCCTATAACTAGCTAAATATGCTCTAAACTAGCTGAGTATTACCTAAAACTGACTGAATGTTACCTATATCTACCTAATATGCTCTAAACTAGCAGATTAAACCCTAAAACAAGCAGAATGGAACCTATCACCAGCTAAATACGCCTCTAAACTAGCTGAGTATTACCTAAAACTAGCTTAACGTTACCTATATCTAGCTAAATATGCTCTAAACTAGCTGCGTAAACCCTAAAACTAGCTGAATGTAACCTATATCTAGCTAAATAGGGTCTAAACTAGCTGAGAAAAAATTAAACTAGCCGATTGTAACCTATATCTAGCTAAATTTGCTCTAAACTAGCTGAGTATTACCTAAAACTGACTGAATGTTACCTATATCTAGTTAATACGCTCTAAACTAGCTGAGTAATACCTAAAACTGACTGAATGAAATCTATAACTAGCTTAACATGCCCTAAACTAGCCGAGTAAACCCTACAACTAGCCGAATGTTACCTATATCCAGCCAGATATGCTCTAAACTAGCTGTGTAAACCCTAAAACTAGCTGAATGTAACCTATAACTAGCTAAATATGCTCTAAACTAGCTGAGTAATACCTAAAACTAGCCGAATGTATTATATATCTGGCAAAATATGCTCTAAACTAGCTGATTAATACCTAAAACTAGCCGAATGTTACCTATATCTAGCTAAATATGCTCTAAACTAGCTGAGTTAACCCTAAAACTAGCTGAATGTAACCTATATCTAGCCAAATATGCTCTAAACTAGCAGAGTAATACCTAAAACTGACTTAATGCATCCTATAACTAGCTAAATATGCTCTAAACTAGCTGAGTATTACCTAAAACTGACTGAATGTTACCTATATCAATCTAATATGCTCTAAACTAGCTGAGTAAACCCAAAAACTAGCTGAATGTAACCTATATCTAGCTAAATATGCTCTAAACTAGCTGAGTAATACCTAAAACTGACTGAATGTAACCTATATCTAGCTAAATACGCTCTAAACTACATGAGTAATACCTAAAACCGACTAAATGTAACCTATTACTAGCTAAATATGCTCTAAACTAGCTAAGTAATACCGAAAACTGACTTAATATATCCTATAACTAGCTAAATATGCTCTTAACTAGCTGAGTAATACCTAAAACTGACTAAATGTAATCTATATCTAGCTAAATACGCTCTAAACTAGCTGAGTAATACCTAAAACTAGCTTAACGTTACCTATATCTAGCTAAATATGCTCTAAACTAGCTAAGTAATACTTAAAACTAGCCGAATGTATCCTATATCTGGCAAAATATGCTCTAAACTAGCTGAGTAAACCCTAATACTAGCTGAGTGTAACATATATCTAGCTAAATATGCTCTAAACTAGCTGAGTAATACCTAAAACTGACTGAATGTAACCTATATCTAGGCAAATAAGCTCTAAACTAAATGAGTAATACCTAGAACTGACTTAATGTAACCTATAACTTGCTAATTATGCTCTAAACTAGCTGAGTAATACCTAAAACTGAATTAATGCATCCTTTAACTAGCTAAATATGCTCTAAACTAGCTGAGTATTACCTAAAACTGACTGAATGTTACCTATATCTACCTAATATGCTCTAAACTAGCTGAGTAAACCCAAAAACTAGCTGAATGTAACCTATATCTAGCTAAATATGCTCTAAACTAGCTGAGTTATACTTAAAACTGACTGAATGTAACCTATATCTAGCTAAATACGCTCTAAACTAGCTGAGTAATACCTACAACTAGCTTAACGTTACCTATATCTAGCTAAATATGCTCTAAACTAGCTGCGTAAACCCTAAAACTAGCTGAATGTAACCTATATCTAGCTAAATATGCTCTAAACTAGCAGAGAAAAACCTATAACTAGCCGAATGTAAACTATAACTAGCTAAATTTGCTCTAAACTAGCTGAGTAATACCTAAAACTGACTGAATGTAATCTATATCTACTTAATACGCTCTAAACTAGATGAGTAATACCTAAAACTGACTAAATTAAACCTATAACTAGCTAAATATGCTCTAAACTAGCTGAGTAATACCTAAAACTGATTTAATATATCCTATAACTAGCTAAATATGCTCTTAACTAGCTGATTAATACCTAAAACTGACAGAATGTAACCTATATCTAGCTAAATACGCTCTAAACTAGCTGAGTAATACATAAAACTAGCTTAACGTTACCTATATCTAGCTTAATATGCTCTAAACTAGCTAAGTAATACCTAAAACTAGCCGAATGTATCCTATATCTGGCAAAATATGCTCTAAACTAGCTGAGTAAACCCTAAAACTAGCTGAATGTAACCTATATCTAGCTAAATATGCTCTAAACTAGCTGAGTAATACCTAAAACTGACTGAATGTAACCTAAATCTAGGTAAATACGCTCTAAACTAGCTGAGTAATACCTAAAAATGACTTAATGTATCCTATAACTAGCTAAATATGCTCTTAACTAGCTGTGTAATACCTAAAACTGACTGAATGTAACCTATATCTAGCTAAATACGCTCTAAACTAGCTGAGTAATACCTAAAACTAGCTTAACGTTACCTTATATCTAGTTAAATATGCTCTAAACTAGCTGCGTAAACCCTAAAACTAGCTGAATGTAACCTATATCTAGCTAAATATGGTCTAAACTAGCTGAGAAAAAAATTAAACTAGCCGATTGTAACCTATATCTAGCTAAATTTGCTCTAAACTAGCTGAGTAATACCTAAAACTGACTGAATGTAACCTATATCTAGTTAATACGCTCTAAACTAGCTGAGTAATACCTAAAACTGACTGAATGTAATCTATAACTAGCTTAACATGCCCTAAACTAGCCGAGTAAACCCTACAACTAGCCGAATGTTACCTATATCCAGCCAGATATGCTCTAAACTAGCTGTGTAAACCCTAAAACTAGCTGAATGTAACCTATAACTAGCTAAATATGCTCTAAACTAGCTGAGTAATACCTAAAACTAGCCGAATGTATTATATATCTGGCAAAATATGCTCTAAACTAGCTGATTAATACCTAAAACTAGCCGAATGTTACCTATATCTAGCTAAATATGCTCTAAACTAGCTGAGTTAACCCAGAACTAGCTGAATGTAACCTATATCTATCTAAATATGCTCTAAACTAGCAGAGTAATACCTAAAACTGACTTAATGCATCCTATAACTAGCTAAATATTTTCTAAACTAGCTGAGTATTACCTAAAACTGACTGAATGTTACCTATATCAACCTAATATGCTCTAAACTAGCTGAGTAAACCCAAAAAATAGCTGAATGTAACCTATATCTAGCTAAATATGCTCTAAACTAACTGAGTAATACCTAAAACTGACTGAATGTAACCTATATCTAGCTTAATATGCTCTAAACTACATGAGTAATACCTAAAACTGACTAAATGCAACCTATAACTAGCTAAATATGCTCTAAACTAGCTGAGTAATACCTAAAACTGACTTAATATATCCTATAACTAGCTAAATATGCTCTTAACTAGCTGAGTAATACCTAAATGGCGAATGCTACCCTCACCAGCATGCGACTGTGGAGCACCGCGGCAAACTGTTGAACACATTAGGGAGGACTGCACAATCAGAGCATATGAAGGACGCTATGAAGACTTCCTGTTGACAACCCCAAAATCCATTGAATATATACAGGGCCTAGATGTTTGTTTTTAATGATTGTTGTAAATTTGTAATAATATATTTGTATGCCATACGCTAAATAATAATAATACCTAAAACTGACTGAATGTAACCTATATCTAGCTAAATACGCTCTAAACTAGCTGAGTAATACCTAAAACTAGCTTAACGTTACCTATATCTAGCTAAATATGCTCTAAACTAGCTAAGTAATACCTAATACTAGCCGAATGTATCCTATATCTGGCAAAATATGCTCTAAACTAGCTGAGTAAACCCTAAAACTAGCTGAATGTAACCTATATCCAGCTAAATATGCTCTAAACTAGCTGAGTAATACCTAAAACTGACTGAATGTATCCTATATCTAGGTAAATACGCTCTAAACTAAATGTGTAATACCTAGAACTGACTTAATGTAACCTATAACTTGCTAAATATGCTCTAAACTAGCTGAGTAATACCTAAAACTGAATTAATGCATCCTATAACTAGCTAAATATGCTCTAAACTAGCTGAGTATTACCCAAAACTGACTAAATGTTACCTATATCAACCTAATATGCTCTAAACTAGCTAAGTAAAGCCAAAAACTAGCTGAATGTAACCTATATCTAGCTAAATATGCTATAAACTAGCTGAGTTATACTTAAAACTGACTGAATGTAACCTATATCTAGCTAAATACGCTCTAAACTAGCTGAGTAATACCTACAACTAGCTTAACGTTACCTATATCTAGCTAAATATGCTCTAAACTAGCTGCGTAAACCCTAAAACTAGCTGAATGTAACCTATATCTAGCTAAATATGCTCTAAACTAGCTGAGAAAAAACTAAAACTAGCCGAATGTAAACTATATCTAGCTAAATTTGCTCTAAACTAGCTGAGTAATACCTAAAACTGACTGAATGTAATCTATATATACTTAATACGCTCTAAACTAGCTGTGTAATACCTAAAACTCACTGAATGTAACCTATAACTACCTTAACATGCCCTAAACTAGCCGAGTAAACCCTAAAACTAGCTGAATGTAACCTATATCTAGCTAAATATGCTCTAAACTAGCTGAGTAATACCTAAAACTGACTGAATGTAATCTATAACTAGCTTAACATGCCCTAAACTAGCCGAGTAAACCCTACAACTAGCCGAATATTACCTATATCCAGCTAAATATGCTCTAAACTAGCTGAGTAAACCCTAAAACTAGCTGAATGTAACCTATAACTAGCTAAATATGCTCTAAACTAGCTGAGTAATACCTAAAACTGACTGAATGTATCCTATATCTAGGTAAATACGCTCTAAACTAGCTGAGTATTACCTAAAACTGACTTAATGTTACCTATATCAAACTAATATGTTCTGAACTAGCTGAGTAAACCCAAAAACTAGCTGATTGTAACCTATATCTAGCTAAATATGCTCTAAACTAGCTGAGTAATACCTAAAACTGACTGAATGTAATCTATAACTAGCTTAACATGCCCTAAACTAGCCGAGTAAACCCTACAACTAGCCGAATGTTACCTATATCCAGCTAAATATGCTCTAAACTAGCTGAGTAAACCCTAAAACTAGCTGAATGTAACCTATAACTAGCTAAATATGCTCTAAACTAGCTGAGTAATAACTAAAACTGACTGAATGTATCCTATATCTAGGTAAATACGCTCTAAACTAGCTGAGTATTACCTAAAACTGACTTAATGTTACCTATAACAACCTAATATGCTCTAAACTAGCTTAGTAAACCCAAAAACTAGCTGAATGTAACCTATATCTAGCTAAATATGCTCTAAACTAGCTGAGTAATACCTAAAACTAGCTTAACGTTACCTATATCTAGCTAAATATGCTCTAAACTAGCTGCGTAAACCCTAAAACTAGCTGAATGTAACCTATATCTAGCTAAATATGCTCTAAACTAGCTGAGAAAAAACTAAAACTAGCCGAATGTAAACTATAACTAGCTTAATTTACTCTAAACTAGCTGAGTAATACCTAAATCTGACTGAATGTAATCTATATCTACTTAATACGCTCTAAACTAGCTGTGTAATACCTAAAACTGACTGAATGTAACCTATAACTAGCTTAACATGCCCTAAACAAGCCGAGTAAACCCTAAAACTAGCTGAATGTAACCTACATCTAGCTAAATACGCTCTAAACTAGCTGAGTTATACCTAAAACGTTCTGAATGTAACCTATATCTAGCTAAATATGCTCTAAACTAGCTGAGTAAACCCTAAAACTAGCTGAATGTAACCTATCACTAGCTTAACATGCCCTAAACTAGCCGAGTAAACCCTACAACTAGCCGAATGTTACCGATATCCAGCCAGATATGCTCTAAACTAGCTGTGTAAACCCTAAAACTAGCTGAATGTAACCTATAACTAGCTAAATATGCTCTAAACTAGCTGAGTAATACCTAAAACTAGCCGAATGTATTATATATCTGGCAAAATATGCTCTAAACTAGCTGATTAATACCTAAAACTAGCCGAATGTTACCTATATCTAGCTAAATATGCTCTAAACTAGCTGAGTTAACCCTAAAACTAGCTTAATGTAACCTATATCTAGCTAAATATGCTCTAAACTAGCAGAGTAATACCTAAAACTGACTTAATGCATCCTATAACTAGCTAAATATGCTCTAAACTAGCTGAGTATTACCTAAAACTGACTGAATGTTACCTATATCAACCTAATATGCTCTAAACTAGCTGAGTAAACCCAAAAACTAGCTGAATGTAACCTATATCTAGATAAATATGCTCTAAACTAGCTGTGTAATACCTAAAACTCACTGAATGTAACCTATAACTACCTTAACATGCCCTAAACTAACCGAGTAAACACTAAAATTAGCTGAATGTAACCTATATCTAGCTAAATATGCTCTAAACTGGCTGAGTAATACCTAAAACTGACTGAATGTAATCTATAACTAGCTTAACATGCCCTAAACTAGCCGAGTAAACCCTACAACTAGCCGAATGTTACCTATATCCAGCTAAATATGATCTAAACTAGCTGAGTAAACCCTAAAACTAGCTGAATGTAACCTATAACTAGCTAAATATGCCCTAAACTAGCTAAGTAATACCTAAAACTAGCCGAATGTATCCTATATCTGGCAAAATATGCTCTAAACTAGCTGATTAATACCTATAACTAGCCGAATGTTACCTATATCTAGATAATTATAATCTAAACTAGCTGAGTAAACCCTAAAACTAGCTGAATGTAACCTATATCTAGCTAAATATGCTCTAAACTAGCTGAGTAATACCTAAAACTGACTGAATGTAAAATATATCTAGGTAAATACGCTCTAAACTAGATGAGTAATACCTAGAACTGACTTAACGTAACCTATAACTTGTTAAATATGCTCTAAACTAGCTGAGTAATACCTAAAACTGACTGAATGTAACCTGTATCTAGCTAAATATGCTCTAGACTAGATGAGTAATACCTAAAACTGACTGAATGTAACCTATAATTAGCTAACTATGCTCTAAAGTAGCTGAGTAAACCCTAAAACTAGCTGAATGTAACCTATAACTAGTTAAATACGCTCTAAATAAGCTGAGTGATACCTAAAACTTGCTGAATGTAACTTATAACTAGCAAAATATGCTCTAAACTAGCTGAGTAATACCTAAAACTGTCTGATTATAACCTATATCTAGCTAAATACGCTCTAAACTAGCTGTGTAATTCCTTAAATTAGCTGAATGTAAACTATAACTTGCTAAATACGCTCTAAACTAGCTGAGTAATACCTAAAACTAGCCGAATAATACCTATATCTAGCTAAATATGCTTTACTTTAGCTGATTAAACCCTACAACTAGCCGAATGTTACCTATATCCAGCTGAAAATGCTCTAAACTAGCTGAGTAAACCCCAAAACTAGCTGAATGTAACCTATATCTAGCTAAATATGCTCTAAACTAGCTGAGTAATACCTAAAACTGACTGAATGTAACCTATTTCTAGGTAAATACGCTCTAAACTAGATGAGTAATACCTAGAACTGACTTAATGTAACCTATAACTTGCTAAATATGCTATAAACTAGCTGAGTAATACCTAAAACTGACTTAATGCATCCTATAACTAGCTAAATATGCTCTAAACTAGCTGAGTATTACCTAAAACTGACTGAATGTTACCTATATCTACCTAATATGCTCTAAACTAGCTGAGTAAACCCTAAAACTAGGTAAATGTAACATATCACTAGCTAAATATGCTCTAAACTTGCTGAGTTATATCTTTAACTAGCCGAATGTAACCTATGTCTAGCTAAATATACTCTAAACTAGCTGAGTAAACCCAAAAGCTAGCTGAATGTAACCTATATCTAAATAAATATGCTCTAAACTAGCTGAGTAATACCTAACACTGACTTAATGTATCCTATAACTAGCTAAATATGCACTTAACTAGCTGAGTAATACCTAAAACTGACTGAATGTAACATATATCTAGCTAAATATGCCCTAAACTAGCTGAGTAATACCTAAATCTAGCCGAATGTTACTTATATCTAGCTAAATATGCTCTAAACTAGCTGAGTAATACCTAAAACTGACTGATTGTAACCTATATCTAGGTAAATATGCTCTAAACTAGCTAAGTTATACTTTAAACTGAATGAATATAACCTATATCTAGCTGAATATGCTCTAAACTAGCTGAGTAATACCTAAAACTGACTGAATGTAACCTATAACTAGCTAAATATGCTCTCATATAGCTGAGTAAACCCTAAAACTAGCTGAACGTAACCTATGACTAGCTAAATATGCTCTAAACTAGCTGATTAATACCTATAACTAGCCGAATGTTACCTATATCCAGCTAAATATGCGCTAAACTAGCTGAGTAAACCCAAAAACTAGCTGAATGTAACCTATATCTAGCTAAATATGCTCTAAACTAGCTGAGTAATACCTAGAACTGACTTAATGTAACCTATAACTTGCTAAATATGCTCTAAACTAGCTGAGTAATACCTAAAACTGACCTAATGCATCCTATAACTAGCTAAATATGCTCTAAACTAGCTGAGTATTACCTAAAACTGACTGAATGTTACCTATATCTACCTAATATGCTCTAAACTAGCTGATTAAACCCTAAAACAAGCAGAATGGAACCTATCACCAGCTAAATACGCTCTAAACTAGCTGAGTAATACCTAAAACTAGCTTAACGTTACCTATATCTAGCTAAATATGCTCTAAACTAGCTGCGTAAACCCTAAAACTAGCTGAATGTAACCTATATCTAGCTAAATAGGGTCTAAACTAGCTGAGAAAAAAATTAAACTAGCCGATTGTAACCTATATCTAGCTAAATTTGCTCTAAACTAGCTGAGTATTACCTAAAACTGACTGAATGTTACCTATATCTAGTTAATACGCTCTAAACTAGCTGAGTAATACCTAAAACTGACAGAATGAAATCTATAACTAGCTTAACATGCCCTAAACTAGCCGAGTAAACCCTACAACTAGCCGAATGTTACCTATATCCAGCCAGATATGCTCTAAACTAGCTGTGTAAACCCTAAAACTAGCTGAATGTAACCTATAACTAGCTAAATATGCTCTAAACTAGCTGAGTAATACCTAAAACTAGCCGAATGTATTATATATCTGGCAAAATATGCTCTAAACTAGCTGATTAATACCTAAAACTAGCCGAATGTTACCTATATCTAGCTAAATATGCTCTAAACTAGCTGAGTTAATCCTAAAACTAGCTGAATTTAACCTATATCTAGCCAAATATGCTCTAAACTAGCAGAGTAATACCTAAAACTGACTTAATGCATCCTATAACTAGCTAAATATGCTCTAAACTAGCTGAGTATTACCTAAAACTGACTGAATGTTACCTATATCAATCTAATATGCTCTAAACTAGCTGAGTAAACCCAAAAACTAGCTGAATGTAACCTATATCTAGCTAAATATGCTCTAAACTAGCTGAGTAATACCTAAAACTGACTGAATGTAACCTATATCTAGCTAAATACGCTCTAAACTACATGAGTAATACCTAAAACCGAATAAATGTAACCTATAACTAGCTAAATATGCTCTAAACTAGCTGAGTAATACCGAAAACTGACTTAATATATCCTATAACTAGCTAAATATGCTCTTAACTAGCTGAGTAATACCTAAAACTGACTAAATGTAATCTATATCTAGCTAAATACGCTCTAAACTAGCTGAGTAATACCTAAAACTAGCTTAACGTTACCTATATCTAGCTAAATATGCTCTAAACAAGGCTAAGTAATACCTAAAACTAGCCGAATATATCCTATATCTGGCAAAATATGCTCTAAACTAGCTGCGTAAACCCTAAAACTAGCTGAATGTAACCTATATCTAGCTAAATATGCTCTAAACTAGCTGAGAAAAAACTAAAACTAGCCGAATGTAAACTATAACTAGCTAAATTTGCTCTAAACTAGCTGAGTAATACCTAAATCTGACTGAATGTAATCTATATCTACTTAATACGCTCTAAACTAGCTGTGTAATACCTAAAACTGACTGAATGTAACCTATAACTAGCTTAACATGCCCTAAACTAGCCGAGTAAACCCTAAAACTAGCTGAATGTAACCTACATCTAGCTAAATACGCTCTAAACTAGCTGAGTTATACCTAAAACGTTCTGAATGTAACCTATATCTAGCTAAATATGCTCTAAACTAGCTGAGTAAACCCTAAAACTAGCTGAATGTAACCTATCACTAGCTTAACATGCCCTAAACTAGCCGAGTAAACCCTACAACTAGCCGAATGTTACCTATATCCAGCCAGATATGCTCTAAACTAGCTGTGTAAACCCTAAAACTAGCTGAATGTAACCTATAACTAGCTAAATATGCTCTAAACTAGCTGAGTAATACCTAAAACTAGCCGAATGTATTATATATCTGGCAAAATATGCTCTAAACTAGCTGATTAATACCTAAAACTAGCCGAATGTTACCTATATCTAGCTAAATATGCTCTAAACTAGCTGAGTTAACCCTAAAACTAGCTGAATGTAACCTATATCTAGCTAAATATGCTCTAAACTAGCAGAGTAATACCTAAAACTGACTTAATGCATCCTATAACTAGCTAAATATGCTCTAAACTAGCAGAGTATTACCTAAAACTGACTGAATGTTACCTATATCAACCTAATATGCTCTAAACTAGCTGAGTAAACCCAAAAACTAGCTGAATGTAACCTATATCTAGCTAAATATGCTCTAAACTAGCTGTGTAATACCTAAAACTCACTGAATGTAACTTATAACTACCTTAACATGCCCTAAACTAGCCGAGTAAACACTAAAATTAGCTGAATGTAACCTATATCTAGCTAAATATGCTCTAAACTGGCTGAGTAATACCTAAAACTGACTGAATGTAATCTATAACTAGCTTAACATGCCCTAAACTAGCCGAGTAAACCCAACAACTAGCCGAATGTTACCTATATCCAGCTAAATATGATCTAAACTAGCTGAGTAAACCCTAAAACTAGCTGAATGTAACCTATAACTAGCTAAATATGCCCTAAACTAGCTAAGTAATACCTAAAACTAGCCGAATGTATCCTATATCTGGCAAAATATGCTCTAAACTAGCTGGTTAATACCTATAACTAGCCGAATGTTACCTATATCTAGATAATTATAATCTAAACTAGCTGAGTAAACCCTAAAACTAGCTGAATGTAACCTATATCTAGCTAAATATGCTCTAAACTAGCTGAGTAATACCTAAAACTGACTGAATGTAAAATATATCTAGGTAAATACGCTCTAAACTAGATGAGTAATACCTAGAACTGACTTAACGTAACCTATAACTTGTTAAATATGCTCTAAACTAGCTGAGTAATACCTAAAACTGACTGAATGTAACCTGTATCTAGCTAAATATGCTCTAAACTAAGTGAGTAATACCTAAAACTGACTGAATGTATCCTATATCTAGCTAATTATGCTCTAGACTAGATGAGTAATACCTAAAACTGACTGAATGTAACCTATAATTAGCTAAATATGCTCTAAAGTAGCTGAGTAAACCCTAAAACTAGCTGAATGTAACCTATAACTAGCTAAATACGCTTTAAATAAGCTGAGTGATACCTAAAACTTGCTGAATGTAACTTATAACTAGCAAAATATGCTCTAAACTAGCTGAGTAATACCTAAAACTGTCTGAATATAACCTATATCTAGCTAAATACGCTCTAAACTAGCTGTGTAATTCCTAAAATTAGCTGAATGTAAACTATAACTTGCTAAATACGCTCTAAACTAGCTGAGTAATACCTAAAACTAGCCGAATAATACCTATATCTAGCTAAATATGCTTTACTTTAGCTGATTAAACGCTACAACTAGCCGAATGTTGCCTATATCCAGCTGAAAATGCTCTAAACTAGCTGAGTAAACCCTAAAACTAGCTGAATGTAACCTATATCTAGCTAAATATGCTCTAAACTAGCTGAGTAATACCTAAAACTGACTGAATGTAACCTATTTCTAGGTAAATACGCTCAAAACTAGATGAGTAATACCTAGAACTGACTTAATGTAACCTATAACTTGCTAATTATGCTCTAAACTAGCTGAGTAATACCTAAAACTGAATTAATGCATCCTATAACTAGCTAAATATGCTCTAAACTAGCTGAGTTTTACCTAAAACTGACTGAATGTTACATATATCTACCTAATATGCTCTAAACTAGCTGAGTAAACCCAAAAACTAGCAGAATGTAACCTATATCTAGCTAAATATGCTCTAAACTAGCTGAGTTATACTTAAAACTGACTGAATGTAACCTATATCTAGCTAAATACGCTCTAAACTAGCTGAGTAATACCTACAACTAGATTAACGTTACCTATATCTAGCTAAATATGCTCTAAACTAGCTGCGTAAACCCTAAAACTAGCTGAATGTAACCTATATCTAGCTAAATATGCTCTAAACTAGCAGAGAAAAACCTACAACTAGCCGAATGTAAACTATAACTAGCTAAATTTGCTCTAAACTAGCTGAGTAATACCTAAAACTGACTGAATGTAATCTATATCTACTTAATACGCTCTAAACTAGATGAGTAATACCTAAAACTGACTAAATGAAACCTATAAC
Source organism: Meconema thalassinum (assembly GCA_946902985.2). Classification (NCBI taxonomy): domain Eukaryota; kingdom Metazoa; phylum Arthropoda; class Insecta; order Orthoptera; family Tettigoniidae; genus Meconema; species Meconema thalassinum. The sequence continues at coordinate 22,286 of CAMPQE020000379.1, read as the reverse complement.
TAGCTAAATATGCTCTAAACTAGCTGAGTAATACCTAAAACTGACTTAATATATCCTATAACTAGCTAAATATGCTCTTAACTAGCTGATTAATACCTAAAACTGACTGAATGTAACCTATATCTACCTAAATACGCTCTAAACTAGCTGAGTAATACCCAAAACTAGCTTAACGTTACCTATATCTAGCTTAATATGCTCTAAACTAGCTAAGTAATACCTAAAACTAGCCGAATGTATCCTATATCTGGCAAAATATGCCCTAAACTAGCTGAGTAAACCCTAAAACTAGCTGAATGTAACCTATATCTAGCTAAATATGCTCTAAACTAGCTGAGTAATACCTAAAACTGACTGAATGTAACCTAAATCTAGGTAAATACGCTCTAAACTAGCTGAGTAATACCTAAAAATGACTTAATGTATCCTATAACTAGTTAAATATGCTCTTAACTAGCTGAGTAATACCTAAAACTGACTGAATGTAACCTATATCTAGCTAAATACGCTCTAAACTAGCTGAGTAATACCTAAAACTAGCTTAACGTTACCTATATCTAGTTAAATATGCTCTAAACTAGCTGCGTAAACCCTAAAACTAGCTGAATGTAACCTATATCTAGCTAAATATGGTCTAAACTAGCTGAGAAAAAAATTAAACTAGCCGATTGTAACCTATATCTAGCTATATTTGCTCTAAACTAGCTGAGTAATACCTAAAACTGACTGAATGTAACCTATATCTAGTTAATACGCTCTAAACTAGCTGAGTAATACCTAAAACTGACTGAATGTAATCTATAACTAGCTAAATATGCTCTAAACTAACTGAGTAATACCTAAAACTGACTGAATGTAACCTATATCTAGCTTAATACGCTCTAAACTACATGAGTAATACCTAAAACTGACTAAATGCAACCTATAACTAGCTAAATATGCTCTAAACTAGCTGAGTAATACCTAAAACTGTCTGAATATAACCTATATCTAGCTAAATACGCTCTAAACTAGCTGTGTAATTCCTAAAATTAGCTGAATGTAAACTATAACTTGCTAAATACGCTCTAAACTAGCTGAGTAATACCTAAAACTAGCCGAATAATACCTATATCTAGCTAAATATGCTTTACTTTAGCTGATTAAACCCTACAACTAGCCGAATGTTACCTATATCCAGCTGAAAATGCTCTAAACTAGCTGAGTAAACCCTAAAACTAGCTGAATGTAACCTATATCTAGCTAAATATGCTCTAAACTAGCTGAGTAATACCTAAAACTGACTGAATGTAACCTATTTCTAGGTAAATACGCTCAAAACTAGATGAGTAATACCTAGAACTGACTTAATGTAACCTATAACTTGCTAAATATGCTATAAACTAGCTGAGTAATACCTAAAACTGACTTAATGCATCCTATAACTAGCTAAATATGCTCTAAACTAGCTGAGTATTACCTAAAACTGACTGAATGTTACCTATATCTACCTAATATGCTCTAAACTAGCTGAGTAAACCCTAAAACTAGGTAAATGTAACATATCACTAGCTAAATATGCTCTAAACTTGCTGAGTTATATCTTTAACTAGCCGAATGTAACCTATGTCTAGCTAAATATACTCTAAACTAGCTGAGTAAACCCAAAAGCTAGCTGAATGTAACCTATATCTAGCTAAATATGCTCTAAACTAGCTGAGTAATACCTAAAACTGACTTAATGTATCCTATAACTAGCTAAATATGCACTTAACTAGCTGAGTAATACCTAAAACTGACTGAATGTAACATATATCTAGCTAAATATGCCCTAAACTAGCTGAGTAATACCTAAATCTAGCCGAATGTTACTTATATCTAGCTAAATATGCTCTAAACTAGCTGAGTAATTCCTGAAACTGACTGATTGTAACCTATATCTAGGTAAATATGCTCTAAACTAGCTAAGTTATACTTTAAACTGAATGAATATAACCTATATCTAGCTGAATATGCTCTAAACTAGCTGAGTAATACCTAAAACTGACTGAATGTAACCTATAACTAGCTAAATATGCTCTCATATAGCTGAGTAAACCCTAAAACTAGCTGAACGTAACCTATGACTAGCTAAATATGCTCTAAACTAGCTGAGTAATACCTATAACTAGCCGAATGTTACCTATATCCAGCTAAATATGCTCTAAACTAGCTGAGTAAACCCAAAAACTAGCTGAATGTAACCTATATCTAGCTAAATATGCTCTAAACTAGCTGAGTAATACCTAGAACTGACTTAATGTAACCTATAACTTGCTAAATATGCTCTAAACTAGCTGAGTAATACCTAAAACTGACCTAATGCATCCTATAACTAGCTAAATATGCTCTAAACTAGCTGAGTATTACCTAAAACTGACTGAATGTTACCTATATCTACCTAATATGCTCTAAACTAGCTGATTAAACCCTAAAACAAGCAGAATGGAACCTATCACCAGCTAAATACGCTCTAAACTAGCTGAGTAATACCTAAAACTAGCTTAACGTTACCTATATCTAGCTAAATATGCTCTAAACTAGCTGCGTAAACCCTAAAACTAGCTGAATGTAACCTATATCTAGCTAAATAGGGTCTAAACTAGCTGAGAAAAAAATTAAACTAGCCGATTGTAACCTATATCTAGCTAAGTTTGCTCTAAACTAGCTGAGTATTACCTAAAACTGACTGAATGTTACCTATATCTAGTTAATACGCTCTAAACTAGCTGAGTAATACCTAAAACTGACTGAATGAAATCTATAACTAGCTTAACATGCCCTAAACTAGCCGAGTAAACCCTACAACTAGCCGAATGTTACCTATATCCAGCCAGATATGCTCTAAACTAGATGTGTAAACCCTAAAACTAGCTGAATGTAACCTATAACTAGCTAAATATGCTCTAAACTAGCTGAGTAATACCTAAAACTAGCCGAATGTATTATATATCTGGCAAAATATGCTCTAAACTAGCTGATTAATACCTAAAACTAGCCGAATGTTACCTATATCTAGCTAAATATGCTCTAAACTAGCTGAGTTAACCCTAAAACTAGCTGAATGTAACCTATATCTAGCCAAATATGCTCTAAACTAGCAGAGTAATACCTAAAACTGACTTAATGCATCCTATAACTAGCTAAATATGCTCTAAACTAGCTGAGTATTACCTAAAACTGACTGAATGTTACCTATATCAATCTAATATGCTCTAAACTAGCTGAGTAAACCCAAAAACTAGCTGAATGTAACCTATATCTAGCTAAATATGCTCTAAACTAGCTGAGTAATACCTAAAACTGACTGAATGTAACCTATATCTAGCTAAATACGCTCTAAACTACATGAGTAATACCTAAAACCGACTAAATGTAACCTATAACTAGCTAAATATGCTCTAAACTAGCTGAGTAATACCGAAAACTGACTTAATATAAGTAGTGGGATGATGACAGAGCTGTCTCACTTAGCAAGTTGTGAGCCCCTGCGACCTTGGAATGGAAGGAGCCATGCTAGGAGGGCGTGCTTGGATTGGTTTTTTTCGTCTCGTTGTGCTCTTTACGGGAATGTAGGTGTCGAAAAGGTGAACTTAGGGTTTTGGGTCAAAACGTGCGTTTTTCACATTTTTGCCGATTTTTGGAAAACGGGCCATGCTAGGAGGGCGTGCTTGGATTCGTTTTTTTCGTCTCGTCATGCTCTTTACGGGAATGTAGGTATCGAAAAGGTGAAGTTAGGGTTTTGGGTCAAAAAATGCGTTTTTCACATTTTTGTCGATTTTCGGAAAACGGGCCATGCTAGGAGGGCGTGCTTGGATTCGTTTTTTTCGTCTCATGGTGCTATTTACGCGAATGTAGGTATCGAAAAGGTGAACTTAGGGTTTTGGGTCAAAAAATGCGTTTTTCACATTTTTGTCGATTTTCGGAAAACGGGCCATGCTAGGAGGGCGTGCTTGGATTAGTTTTTTTCGTCTCGTCATGCTCTTTACGGGAATGTAGGTATCGAAAAGGTGAACTTAGGGTTTTGGGTCAAAAAATGCGTTTTTCACATTTTTGTCGATTTTCGGAAAACGGGCCATGCTAGGAGGGCGTGCTTGGATTAGTTTTTTTCGTCTCGTCATGCTATTTACGGGAATGTAGGTATCGAAAAGGTGAACTTAGGGTTTTGGGTCAAAAAATGCGTTTTTCACATTTTTGTCGATTTTCGGAAAACGGGCCATGCTAGGAGGGCGTGCTTGGATTCCTTTTTTTCGTCTCATGGTGCTATTTACGCGAATGTAGGTATCGAAAAGGTGAACTTAGGGTTTTGGGTCAAAAAATGCGTTTTTCACATTTTTGTCGATTTTCGGAAAACGGGCCATGCTAGGAGGGCGTGCTTGGATTAGTTTTTTTCGTCTCGTCATGCTCTTTACGGGAATGTAGGTATCGAAAAGGTGAACTTAGGGTTTTGGGTCAAAAAATGCGTTTTTCACATTTTTGTCGATTTTCGGAAAACGGGCCATGCTAGGAGGGCGTGCTTGGATTCCTTTTTTTCGTCTCATGGTGCTATTTACGCGAATGTAGGTGTCGAAAAGGTGAACTTAGGGTTTTGGGTCAAAAAATGCGTTTTTCACATTTTTGTCGATTTTCGGAAAACGAGCCATGCTAGGAGGGCGTGCTTGGATTCCTTTTTTTCGTCTCGTCGTGCTCTTTACGGGAATGTCGGTGTCGAAAAGGTGAACTTAGGGTTTTGGGTCGAAAAATGCGTTTTTCACATTTTTGCCGATTTTTGGAAAACGGGCCATGCTGGGAGAGCGTGCTTGGATTCGTTTTTTTCGTCTCGTTGTGCTCTTTACGGGAATGTAGGTGTCGAAAAGGTGAACTTAGGGTTTTGGGTCGAAAAATGCGTTTTTCACATTTTTGCCGATTTTTGGAAAACGGATAACGTGATGATGACGTGCGTGATAGTATGTTTTCGTTTCGTTGTGCTCTTTACGGGGATATAGATATGGAATAGGTTAAAAGCTGGAAACATGTTTTTTTTAGTCACAAATGGGTTTTGTGATTTTCCCTTATATTGTGAAAACCGAAAACGTGAGAATGACGTGTGTGATAGTATTTATTTCGTTTCATTGTCCTCTTTACGGGGATATAGATATGAAAAAGGCAAAAAGCTGGAAACATGGTTTTCTTATGGAAAAGGTGTTTTTTGTTCATTTTCGCGTTATTTGGAAAACGAATGAGGCGATTTTTATGATGGTCATGTCGATGTATTTATGTCGTTCTGTTTACGGGAATGTAGGTATGGAAAACCTAAAATGATGGTTTCCGTTATTTTTTTCGAGATCGTTGAGGAAAACGGGGAAAAATGTAAGAAACCAGATTTGAAGTCACGTTAGGTTATGCGCTATGATGTTAGTAAAACATTTATGCATTATTATTATTATTATTTGTCTTGACTGGTCAGGGCTCACACGCAGAGAGAGAACATGTTTAATGCAATGAGAATTGAAAGCATTGAAGCTAGCCCACGGCGATCCAGACAGACACAGGTCTTATCATCGTACGTGCCTCGCAGCAGAGAGAGATAAGAGGCTGGTGTCATTATACAGTGTGCGGATTTATAATGTGTATGTCATAGCCTAGGTTCATTATGGACTCATCATGCAACGCAAAGTTTGAAACAATGAGTGAGTGTATAACATCATGATAACAGATTGGCATGGGCTCGAACAAAGCGGTAATAAACAAAAGGGTGGGAATAATGAAAGGTCATATGATATGGGCTTTTACCTCGATTGATCATTTCACCCCTAAAACAGTAAATAGTCATGTTATGGGGAAAAAACGTGTTAAACACCTAAAAATGATAAATGAACCTAAAATATTTTGTTTTTGATGAAAAATAGCAGGGGGGTGAAACTACCCCCCAAAATTGAAAAATCCATATCTCGGAAACGAAGAAGCCTAAAATTAGGTGTGATAGCTTAAAAAATAGGGGATGATATGGGCTTTTACCTCGATTGATCATTTCACCCCTAAAACAGTAAATAGTCATGTTATGGGGAAAAAACGTGTTAAACACCTAAAAATGATAAATGAACCTAAGATCTTTTGTTTTTGATGAAAAATAGCAGGGGGTGAAACTACCCCCCCAAATTGAAAAATCCATATCTCGGAAACGAAGAAGCCTAAAATTAGGTGTGATAGCTTAAAAAATAGAGGATGATTAGGGCTTTTACCTCGATTGATCATTTCACCCCTAAAACAGTAAATAGTCATGTTATGGGGAAAAAACGTGTTAAACACCTAAAAATGATAAATGAATCTAAGATCTTTTGTTTTTGATGAAAAATAGCAGGGGGGTGAAACTACCCCCCAAAATTGAAAAATCCATATCTCGGAAACGAAGAAGCCTAAAATTAGGTGTGATAGCTTAAAAAATAGGGGATGATTAGGGCTTTTACCTCGATTGATCACTTCACCCCTAAAACAGTAAATAGTCATGTTATGGGAAAAAAAAACGTGTTAAACACCTAAAAATGATAAATGAACCTAAGATCTTTTGTTTTTGATGAAAAATAGCAGGGGGATGCAAACAACCCCCAAATTGAAAAATCCATATCTAGGAAACGAAGAATCCTAAAATTAGGTGTAATGGCTTAAAAAATAGGTCATGATATACGCTTTTACCTGGATAGGTCATTTCACCCCTAAAACAGTAAATAGTCATGTTATGGGGAAAAATGTGTTATACACCTAAAAGCATAAGCATATTTGTGAAACCATGCTTTAATGCGCATGTGTATGGAGGATGATTGTTGTTATTATTATTATTAGGTAATTATGGATTAATGTGTGTATAGATACTAACCTGTGGGGAGCGTGATGGCGCAGGTGCTTAGCTGCTCGTCTTTACCCGGACGGCTGGGGTTCAAATCCCGGTGACAGCGGGGGTTGGAATTTTCACTTGAAAAATCACGTGGCGTAAGGAAGGGCATTCGGCCTTAAATCCCCGGCCAAAATCAAAATGTGCCTGGTTGGCTCCGGCGACTCAAACTAATAGGGAAAAGCCGAAGAAAGAAAAAAAATGTTAACTCACCAGTAATAGTAAACATTGGTTGGAGGTGTTGAAGAAGTCAGGATGGCCAACCCTTGCCATGGTTCACGAATGCACCCCAAAAAGTTTTACCTGTCAAGACACAGACTACCCTGTTGCAGCCTTTAGAAAAAAAAATCGAACCGGGGCCTCTGTGGTGACAGTGGACTTATTTTCATGATGCTTTTTAAACAAACATAGGCTTGTCTACTACCGCTGGCTTGAATCTGCACAGAGACACTGGCTTTGGTTTGTCTTGTGTGCCTTGGCGATAACAGCACAGCGACCTTGTCAGTATGTTTCATATTACTCATTTGCTTGATAGCGGACGTGCTCTGCACATGACTAGATCGTTGTTAGGTTTGACAAAGGCTTAGTGAACCTTATGGCAACCTTGAAATGAATGTCATGGTATAGTCGGGCTTGGAAGCCAAGACCTTAGGGTTGACAACCAAGTAGGTTAACCACTACACGGTGAGATGGTCAAATAATAATGTAACAGAACATATAGAAACGTTTTCTATAGTTTAACGAATTGGCATACCATGAGAGGTGTAGGTAATGGAAATTGAATCCTTAGCTGATGATTATACTACTTTCCATGCGCACGTTTAAGCTATCATGTTAGAAAAAGAATGGTATGGCTTGTTTTAAACGGAGAATAATCATTGTGTTTACTGTGAAACACAAATCTGAATTTAAAATTAATGTAAAATAATTAATTTAAAATTAACTAATTTAAAATTAGTTTAGTACGCTGAAGTTAAAATGAATAATGATCACGTTACAGACAGCCAGTTTCAAAGCCATGAGAACTAAGTGAACAAAGTATAAAATTCATGAGCCAGTGAGGAATTCAACATGCTGTCCTTTGGACAAGAGAGAAGCGTTCTACAGCGACCCTCAATGGTTTGGGACATCGTAAAGATGAAAATTAAATCTAAGCTACTATACGCTTATATACTAGAAGAAGAAATGGAAAACAATTAGTCAAATAAAGGACAGAAGGAATAAAAAATGGCCCTCAACCCTCAAGCATAAGGATTGAGGGAGTTGAAGGAAGGAGAGCCATGAAAGGCAGATAAAAAGTATACTAGGAGTGGCTTTGCCCCAGAGGTAATGGATAAAGAGGAGGAAAACTGGACTCAGCTCAGAAATCCCTTGGGGTTGCCAACTTCCAAACTGATCAGCCCTTGAGGGTGTAGCCATAGGCAGAGTGCATCGCAAGTCGTGGGGCTAAATACACCCTACCTTTTTGAGGGGGCTTGGGCAAAAGACAGGAAATAACATGAAAATAAAAAAGCAAGGCTGCCTCCTCAGGATATCAGAAAAAATAAATAAACCAGGGCCAATGAAGTTTCAAAAGGAAGAGACTCCCTAGGGCTCGGATACTCTAATCATGTTGGGGTCGGTAGAGAACAAGAGTTGAGCAAGTGTGGTCGACAGGAAATAAGACAGAGAAGAGCCTAGCACAAGTTAGTGGAAGCAATGACGGTCTCAGCTGGGACTCCGTGATCGTCAACCTACATGACACTAGATATGACGCCCAGGGGTGGAATTAAAGACCTCTTTTTGTTTTTTATCACTGGCTTTTAAGAACGCTAACACATGGCATGCCTTATAATGCAATACTGGTCCTAGGGTATGCAAAATTGTATTAGAAACTCAGCTAATAATAGTGTGCTTGCCCATGATTTACCTTAAATTTTCCTAAAATCCACTACATTTTCCGCAAATTGACCAAATGACACAACATTCCAGCAAAATTCAACAAATGACTACCAGATTTATTGAAATTCCATTGATTTACCTAAGCATGGTTTAAACTACCTCAAATTCATATAAAATTAGACGAATATAGATGAAAATTCACTAAAATTTACCGAATTTAGCCAAGTGGTGTACAAACCATGAAATTTATCCAATTTTTTTAAATTAAAATTGACTACATGTACTCGAAAATTTCATAATATTCCCTTTATATGTATGCTTTTTTGTTGTTGTTGTTGTTTCGTTTACCATACTCTCTGCAGACAAATACCTCAACATGACTTTCTCCTAGACTAGGAGCTTCACATTCGACATGATAGCTGAGTTTCATTTCCCATAAACTTGTCTCTGAGGTGGGTGTCAGGAAAAGGCATCCAGCTGTAAAAACCACACCCTCACGTAGACTTTCATAACCTCTTACGTTGAGGTTCCTTACACTAACGACATTAAATGATTGAACGGTTTCCTTTTCACAATTCCTGTCTATACTTTCCTCTTTAAGGTTGCAAGATGTTTGCAAGATTCCTAAAATGCAATTAAATGTAATAAATACCTTAAGATGGTTTCATTTGTTTAATGATATGGTGTTGATGATGGATATATACGTTAAGACTAATTTTTGTTAGGTCTTGACTGGCCTTGCAATTAGAAATTGACAAACCAAACATGGGTTATCTACCAGGGGAACACTTTGACCTCTATGTTGGTTATTGACCAGTAAGTACAGTTCTAGTAATGAGACAGAAATCCAACTCAAACAATGAGCGCGCAATGCGGCGGAGATTGGTACCACGATGTACTGTTGGTTATGTAGCTATGTGGAATGTACATCACATATGGTTTACTTAAAGGTTTGGATATTCCATTAAAGATATATCTACAATAAACCATTTTCAAATGGTCATTCGTTGGTGTGAAAATATTTATTAATTGGTATTTTATGAAAACAATTATGATTTATAAAAAAATTATACTTTTACTGTATTCTTATTTAATGTAAGCACTGGAGGCACTATCGACCAAAATACAGCACTATCTGGAATGTATATTGCATACTTGAAGGTTTGGTGATCCCATTAAAGATATTCCTACAATAAATGATTTTCAAGTTGTCGTTCTATGGCGTGAAAATATTTAATATATGATATTTGCTAAAAGGATTTACCACTGGAATTATTTTACAAGTAGTTATTTTAATGACCAACAGAGTTCACTGTTAAGAAGGTAGAGCCCTATGTGGAATGTAGGATAACATGATATACATGATACGTGACAACTGTAAGGCTTGTGATTTTTAAGATGCCTTTATCCCTATATTAATCACCCAGTTTGCAATACTGATAACTGCAATGTTACTGAAAAAAAAATTGAAACAAAACAAAAATCAGCATTGAAAAACCAAAAAGTGGTTGAGCATATATATAGTGGGGAAAAGAAAAGTTTTGTAAACACTAATGTCCAACAATATTAATTAAATCAGTAACTGTCAGGGTGGCCGAGTGGTTAAGGCGTTTGACTTAAGATCAAATTTCCAAATATATAAGGAAGCAAGGGTTCGAATCCCTTCCCTGACATAACTATTGCTTGAGCATGCAAGAAAACAAGAAATGTACACAAACTATGTTTATCAATTTAATCATTTTTTTTTACAAGAGATAGACACACAGAATACAGGTCTTTTGGTTTATCAGTTCTTTTAAACATAACACTTGTTGAAAATTATTTTTTAGGGGATGGGGGGTGTTGCTACGTTGACCCATTACACAATAATAGCAGCTTTACGAAGTTCATTTTCTATATTTAATAGCTCTTTCTCATAACCAATATGACCAAGCTGTTTACAGGCATGCAAGAGCTGTAGACGTTCGACTAATATATTAGGATCGTTCCATTTACTATTTTTTATGAATGGTTTCAGAATCTCGGGAAGCAGTTCATCATTATCACCATCATTATGATTATCATCCTCATTATTATAATCATTTTCATAATGATGATCATTATCATCGTTATCATTACCATCATAATTTCCACTTTTGTCCACAGACTGTTCAATGGATTGAGTTGCCTTTGATAGTGTTGAAAGCTTTTTTTTAGATGTGCTAGAATGCTTTAACATTGTTATGTTATTATTACCACTATTACCTTTCCCCACTAACTTGTTGATGGGGTATATTGTCTCTGATAGGGTTGAGGGCTTTTGAGATGTGGGTGCATGTCTGAACATGGGTTTCACAGGAGGTGTCGAAGGTTTCTCATTAAACAACTCGCTAACAGTATGAGTGCGTTGTAGTGTATTAAACTTGAGGTTAATATTATCTTGAGCAGTACTATTTTTCTCTTGGACTTGGTTTCTTGCTTTGGTTTGGGTTTTCCTTACATTTAGACTAGCGTGATTATTAAGTTTACATTCATGATTGTTTGAAGAAAGTACGTCGAATTCTTTTGTTTTAAGCATTCCTCGACACTGTTTCGATCGTTGCTTTGAACAGCGCCAAATAATAGTTCCATTTTTATTGCTTCGTTTCACAATATATGAATATCCTTTATAGTATGCATAAGGCTTACCATACCTAGTCACTGATACTTCCATATCAACTGTCAAGCACAAACTAATCTCTAGTAAAGACAACTCGGTAATAACAACAATAGTTTAATGTGGGAGCATATATACATGCAAAAAGTGGGAGCAAAGGTGGGGGGTAAAAAGTGGGAGCAAAAGTGGTAGCAAATGTGGGAGAAAAAAATAACTGTGAGCAAAAAGTGGGAGCAAATATGGGATCAAATGTGGGAGCAAAGCAAATATAAAAAGTGGGAGCAAATATGCTAAGAAATATGTCAACAAATATACCAGCAAAAGTAAATACACAAGTCAAGATAGATTAAAGTGCAAAGAAAATATGGAAGCAAATATGAGAGCAAAAATTGTGTTTTTCTAAAACAACTAGACATAACAAACTTAGTCATAACCTAACCTAACCTAACCCAACCTAACCAAACCTAACCTCACCTAACCTAACCTAACCTCACCTAACCTAACCTCACCTCACCTAACCTCACCTCACCTAACCTAACCTAACCTAACTTTACCTAACCTAACTTGACTGAACTTTACCTAACCTAACCCATCATAACTTCACCTAACCTAACTTTACCTAATCTAACTTCACCTAACCTAACGTTCAACTCTCAGATCAAAATTAAATTCTAGGCATAGTTGAGTTGGAACCCAAGACTTCAGGGATAACACACAAGTATACTAGCCACTACACCGCAAAATGGGCAAATTATCATGCAACACAACATAAAGTAAAAGTTTCCTGTAGTGTAACTCATTGGCTGTCAACCATAGTTTGGGAATTCAAACCCAAGACCTCAAGACTTTTGTTTTGAACATTATCAGAAATATTATTCCATTTACATTTTGCTGCTGCTTATAGTTATAAGAGTTGGCATTAATATGGGAAGCAAAAAAAAAGTGGGATCAAATGTGGGAGCCAATATGGGAGCAAATATAGGAGCCAAGATGGGGGCAAAAGTGGGAGCAAATGTGGGAGCCAATATGGGAGTCAATATGGAGGCAAATATGGGAGCAAATGTGTGAACTAATCATCTCACCTCGGATATCGCCAGTGAGTACTCATATCCACCGCAAGGTAGCGGAAACATACTTTGTGTGTTGTATGTATCTATCTTACAAAGTTTGACTGCATGCAAAACGTCCTTGTATAAGCTGTGCATATAATTTTCATATACAATTAAGACCAAGTGTTCAGTACTAACATGTATAGCCTTGTCTAGGGTATATAGAGGATCGTTAGCAAGAAAGACTGACTAACCCAGGAGTGTAAAGCCTTGCCATATGCAGTAAGCATCTGTTGGCAGAAATGGTTCCTAATAATAACGGACTTAATGAATATGAAACGTGTTTTGAGTGTCGTCTTAAATCCTATTTTATACGTTGTGATACGTGTAAGGATTTAAGACGAGACACAAAAGACAACACCCAAAATACGTTTGTGTCGTCTTAAATCCTTACACGTATCACAACGTATAAAATAGGATTTAAGACGACACTCAAAACACGTTTCATATTCATTAAGTCCGTTATTATTAGGAACCATTTCTGCCAACAGATGCTTACTGCATATGGCAAGGCTTTACACTCCTGGGTTAGTCAGTCTTTCTTGCTAACGATCCTCTATATACCCTAGACAAGGCTATACATGTTAGTACTGAACACTTGGTCTTAATTGTATATGAAAATTATATGCACAGCTTATACAAGGACGTTTTGCATGCAGTCAAACTTTGTAAGATAGATACATACAACACACAAAGTATGTTTCCGCTACCTTGCGGTGGATATGAGTACTCACTGGCGATATCCGAGGTGAGATGATTAGTTCACACATTTGCTCCCATATTTGCCTCCATATTGACTCCCATATTGGCTCCCACATTTGCTCCCACTTTTGCCCCCATCTTGGCTCCTATATTTGCTCCCATATTGGCTCCCACATTTGATCCCACTTTTTTTTTGCTTCCCATATTAATGCCAACTCTTATAACTATAAGCAGCAGCAAAATGTAAATGGAATAATATTTCTGATAATGTTCAAAACAAAAGTCTTGAGGTCTTGGGTTTGAATTCCCAAACTATGGTTGACAGCCAATGAGTTACACTACAGGAAACTTTTACTTTATGTTGTGTTGCATGATAATTTGCCCATTTTGCGGTGTAGTGGCTAGTATACTTGTGTGTTATCCCTGAAGTCTTGGGTTCCAACTCAACTATGCCTAGAATTTAATTTTGATCTGAGAGTTGAACGTTAGGTTAGGTGAAGTTAGATTAGGTAAAGTTAGGTTAGGTGAAGTTATGATGGGTTAGGTTAGGTAAAGTTCAGTCAAGTTAGGTTAGGTAAAGTTAGGTTAGGTTAGGTTAGGTGAGGTGAGGTTAGGTGAGGTGAGGTTAGGTTAGGTGAGGTTAGGTTAGGTTAGGTGAGGTTAGGTTTGGTTAGGTTGGGTTAGGTTAGGTTAGGTTATGACTAAGTTTGTTATGTCTAGTTGTTTTAGAAAAACACAATTTTTGCTCTCATATTTGCTTCCATATTTTCTTTGCACTTTAATCTATCTTGACTTGTGTATTTACTTTTGCTGGTATATTTGTTGACATATTTCTTAGCATATTTGCTCCCACTTTTTATATTTGCTTTGCTCCCACATTTGATCCCATATTTGCTCCCACTTTTTGCTCACAGTTATTTTTTTCTCCCACATTTGCTACCACTTTTGCTCCCACTTTTTACCCCCCACCTTTGCTCCCACTTTTTGCATGTATATATGCTCCCACATTAAACTATTGTTGTTATTACCGAGTTGTCTTTACTAGAGATTAGTTTGTGCTTGACAGTTGATATGGAAGTATCAGTGACTAGGTATGGTAAGCCTTATGCATACTATAAAGGATATTCATATATTGTGAAACGAAGCAATAAAAATGGAACTATTATTTGGCGCTGTTCAAAGCAACGATCGAAACAGTGTCGAGGAATGCTTAAAACAAAAGAATTCGACGTACTTTCTTCAAACAATCATGAATGTAAACTTAATAATCACGCTAGTCTAAATGTAAGGAAAACCCAAACCAAAGCAAGAAACCAAGTCCAAGAGAAAAATAGTACTGCTCAAGATAATATTAACCTCAAGTTTAATACACTACAACGCACTCATACTGTTAGCGAGTTGTTTAATGAGAAACCTTCGACACCTCCTGTGAAACCCATGTTCAGACATGCACCCACATCTCAAAAGCCCTCAACCCTATCAGAGACAATATACCCCATCAAGAAGTTAGTGGGGAAAGGTAATAGTGGTAATAATAACATAACAATGTTAAAGCATTCTAGCACATCTAAAAAGAAGCTTTCAACACTATCAAAGGCAACTCAATCCATTGAACAGTCTGTGGACAAAAGTGGAAATTATGATGGTAATGATAACGATGATAATGATCATCATTATGAAAATGATTATAATAATGAGGATGATAATCATAATGATGGTGATAATGATGAACTGCTTCCCGAGATTCTGAAACCATTCATAAAAAATAGTAAATGGAACGATCCTAATATATTAGTCGAACGTCTACAGCTCTTGCATGCCTGTAAACAGCTTGGTCATATTGGTTATGAGAAAGAGCTATTAAATATAGAAAATGAACTTCGTAAAGCTGCTATTATTGTGTAATGGGTCAACGTAGCAACACCCCCCATCCCCTAAAAAATAATTTTCAACAAGTGTTATGTTTAAAAGAACTGATAAACCAAAAGACCTGTATTCTGTGTGTCTATCTCTTGTAAAAAAAAATGATTAAATTGATAAACATAGTTTGTGTACATTTCTTGTTTTCTTGCATGCTCAAGCAATAGTTATGTCAGGGAAGGGATTCGAACCCTTGCTTCCTTATATATTTGGAAATTTGATCTTAAGTCAAACGCCTTAACCACTCGGCCACCCTGACAGTTACTGATTTAATTAATATTGTTGGACATTAGTGTTTACAAAACTTTTCTTTTCCCCACTATATATATGCTCAACCACTTTTTGGTTTTTCAATGCTGATTTTTGTTTTGTTTCAATTTTTTTTTCAGTAACATTGCAGTTATCAGTATTGCAAACTGGGTGATTAATATAGGGATAAAGGCATCTTAAAAATCACAAGCCTTACAGTTGTCACGTATCATGTATATCATGTTATCCTACATTCCACATAGGGCTCTACCTTCTTAACAGTGAACTCTGTTGGTCATTAAAATAACTACTTGTAAAATAATTCCAGTGGTAAATCCTTTTAGCAAATATCATATATTAAATATTTTCACGCCATAGAACGACAACTTGAAAATCATTTATTGTAGGAATATCTTTAATGGGATCACCAAACCTTCAAGTATGCAATATACATTCCAGATAGTGCTGTATTTTGGTCGATAGTGCCTCCAGTGCTTACATTAAATAAGAATACAGTAAAAGTATAATTTTTTTATAAATCATAATTGTTTTCATAAAATACCAATTAATAAATATTTTCACACCAACGAATGACCATTTGAAAATGGTTTATTGTAGATATATCTTTAATGGAATATCCAAACCTTTAAGTAAACCATATGTGATGTACATTCCACATAGCTACATAACCAACAGTACATCGTGGTACCAATCTCCGCCGCATTGCGCGCTCATTGTTTGAGTTGGATTTCTGTCTCATTACTAGAACTGTACTTACTGGTCAATAACCAACATAGAGGTCAAAGTGTTCCCCTGGTAGATAACCCATGTTTGGTTTGTCAATTTCTAATTGCAAGGCCAGTCAAGACCTAACAAAAATTAGTCTTAACGTATATATCCATCATCAACACCATATCATTAAACAAATGAAACCATCTTAAGGTATTTATTACATTTAATTGCATTTTAGGAATCTTGCAAACATCTTGCAACCTTAAAGAGGAAAGTATAGACAGGAATTGTGAAAAGGAAACCGTTCAATCATTTAATGTCGTTAGTGTAAGGAACCTCAACGTAAGAGGTTATGAAAGTCTACGTGAGGGTGTGGTTTTTACAGCTGGATGCCTTTTCCTGACACCCACCTCAGAGACAAGTTTATGGGAAATGAAACTCAGCTATCATGTCGAATGTGAAGCTCCTAGTCTAGGAGAAAGTCATGTTGAGGTATTTGTCTGCAGAGAGTATGGTAAACGAAACAACAACAACAACAAAAAAGCATACATATAAAGGGAATATTATGAAATTTTCGAGTACATGTAGTCAATTTTAATTTAAAAAAATTGGATAAATTTCATGGTTTGTACACCACTTGGCTAAATTCGGTAAATTTTAGTGAATTTTCATCTATATTCGTCTAATTTTATATGAATTTGAGGTAGTTTAAACCATGCTTAGGTAAATCAATGGAATTTCAATAAATCTGGTAGTCATTTGTTGAATTTTGCTGGAATGTTGTGTCATTTGGTCAATTTGCGGAAAATGTAGTGGATTTTAGGAAAATTTAAGGTAAATCATGGGCAAGCACACTATTATTAGCTGAGTTTCTAATACAATTTTGCATACCCTAGGACCAGTATTGCATTATAAGGCATGCCATGTGTTAGCGTTCTTAAAAGCCAGTGATAAAAAACAAAAAGAGGTCTTTAATTCCACCCCTGGGCGTCATATCTAGTGTCATGTAGGTTGACGATCACGGAGTCCCAGCTGAGACCGTCATTGCTTCCACTAACTTGTGCTAGGCTCTTCTCTGTCTTATTTCCTGTCGACCACACTTGCTCAACTCTTGTTCTCTACCGACCCCAACATGATTAGAGTATCCGAGCCCTAGGGAGTCTCTTCCTTTTGAAACTTCATTGGCCCTGGTTTATTTATTTTTTCTGATATCCTGAGGAGGCAGCCTTGCTTTTTTATTTTCATGTTATTTCCTGTCTTTTGCCCAAGCCCCCTCAAAAAGGTAGGGTGTATTTAGCCCCACGACTTGCGATGCACTCTGCCTATGGCTACACCCTCAAGGGCTGATCAGTTTGGAAGTTGGCAACCCCAAGGGATTTCTGAGCTGAGTCCAGTTTTCCTCCTCTTTATCCATTACCTCTGGGGCAAAGCCACTCCTAGTATACTTTTTATCTGCCTTTCATGGCTCTCCTTCCTTCAACTCCCTCAATCCTTATGCTTGAGGGTTGAGGGCCATTTTTTATTCCTTCTGTCCTTTATTTGACTAATTGTTTTCCATTTCTTCTTCTAGTATATAAGCGTATAGTAGCTTAGATTTAATTTTCATCTTTACGATGTCCCAAACCATTGAGGGTCGCTGTAGAACGCTTCTCTCTTGTCCAAAGGACAGCATGTTGAATTCCTCACTGGCTCATGAATTTTATACTTTGTTCACTTAGTTCTCATGGCTTTGAAACTGGCTGTCTGTAACGTGATCATTATTCATTTTAACTTCAGCGTACTAAACTAATTTTAAATTAGTTAATTTTAAATTAATTATTTTACATTAATTTTAAATTCAGATTTGTGTTTCACAGTAAACACAATGATTATTCTCCGTTTAAAACAAGCCATACCATTCTTTTTCTAACATGATAGCTTAAACGTGCGCATGGAAAGTAGTATAATCATCAGCTAAGGATTCAATTTCCATTACCTACACCTCTCATGGTATGCCAATTCGTTAAACTATAGAAAACGTTTCTATATGTTCTGTTACATTATTATTTGACCATCTCACCGTGTAGTGGTTAACCTACTTGGTTGTCAACCCTAAGGTCTTGGCTTCCAAGCCCGACTATACCATGACATTCATTTCAAGGTTGCCATAAGGTTCACTAAGCCTTTGTCAAACCTAACAACGATCTAGTCATGTGCAGAGCACGTCCGCTATCAAGCAAATGAGTAATATGAAACATACTGACAAGGTCGCTGTGCTGTTATCGCCAAGGCACACAAGACAAACCAAAGCCAGTGTCTCTGTGCAGATTCAAGCCAGCGGTAGTAGACAAGCCTATGTTTGTTTAAAAAGCATCATGAAAATAAGTCCACTGTCACCACAGAGGCCCCGGTTCGATTTTTTTTTCTAAAGGCTGCAACAGGGTAGTCTGTGTCTTGACAGGTAAAACTTTTTGGGGTGCATTCGTGAACCATGGCAAGGGTTGGCCATCCTGACTTCTTCAACACCTCCAACCAATGTTTACTATTACTGGTGAGTTAACATTTTTTTTCTTTCTTCGGCTTTTCCCTATTAGTTTGAGTCGCCGGAGCCAACCAGGCACATTTTGATTTTGGCCGGGGATTTAAGGCCGAATGCCCTTCCTTACGCCACGTGATTTTTCAAGTGAAAATTCCAACCCCCGCTGTCACCGGGATTTGAACCCCAGCCGTCCGGGTAAAGACGAGCAGCTAAGCACCTGCGCCATCACGCTCCCCACAGGTTAGTATCTATACACACATTAATCCATAATTACCTAATAATAATAATAACAACAATCATCCTCCATACACATGCGCATTAAAGCATGGTTTCACAAATATGCTTATGCTTTTAGGTGTATAACACATTTTTCCCCATAACATGACTATTTACTGTTTTAGGGGTGAAATGACCTATCCAGGTAAAAGCGTATATCATGACCTATTTTTTAAGCCATTACACCTAATTTTAGGATTCTTCGTTTCCTAGATATGGATTTTTCAATTTGGGGGTTGTTTGCATCCCCCTGCTATTTTTCATCAAAAACAAAAGATCTTAGGTTCATTTATCATTTTTAGGTGTTTAACACGTTTTTTTTTCCCATAACATGACTATTTACTGTTTTAGGGGTGAAGTGATCAATCGAGGTAAAAGCCCTAATCATCCCCTATTTTTTAAGCTATCACACCTAATTTTAGGCTTCTTCGTTTCCGAGATATGGATTTTTCAATTTTGGGGGGTAGTTTCACCCCCCTGCTATTTTTCATCAAAAACAAAAGATCTTAGATTCATTTATCATTTTTAGGTGTTTAACACGTTTTTTCCCCATAACATGACTATTTACTGTTTTAGGGGTGAAATGATCAATCGAGGTAAAAGCCCTAATCATCCTCTATTTTTTAAGCTATCACACCTAATTTTAGGCTTCTTCGTTTCCGAGATATGGATTTTTCAATTTGGGGGGGTAGTTTCACCCCCTGCTATTTTTCATCAAAAACAAAAGATCTTAGGTTCATTTATCATTTTTAGGTGTTTAACACGTTTTTTCCCCATAACATGACTATTTACTGTTTTAGGGGTGAAATGATCAATCGAGGTAAAAGCCCATATCATCCCCTATTTTTTAAGCTATCACACCTAATTTTAGGCTTCTTCGTTTCCGAGATATGGATTTTTCAATTTTGGGGGGTAGTTTCACCCCCCTGCTATTTTTCATCAAAAACAAAATATTTTAGGTTCATTTATCATTTTTAGGTGTTTAACACGTTTTTTCCCCATAACATGACTATTTACTGTTTTAGGGGTGAAATGATCAATCGAGGTAAAAGCCCATATCATATGACCTTTCATTATTCCCACCCTTTTGTTTATTACCGCTTTGTTCGAGCCCATGCCAATCTGTTATCATGATGTTATACACTCACTCATTGTTTCAAACTTTGCGTTGCATGATGAGTCCATAATGAACCTAGGCTATGACATACACATTATAAATCCGCACACTGTATAATGACACCAGCCTCTTATCTCTCTCTGCTGCGAGGCACGTACGATGATAAGACCTGTGTCTGTCTGGATCGCCGTGGGCTAGCTTCAATGCTTTCAATTCTCATTGCATTAAACATGTTCTCTCTCTGCGTGTGAGCCCTGACCAGTCAAGACAAATAATAATAATAATAATGCATAAATGTTTTACTAACATCATAGCGCATAACCTAACGTGACTTCAAATCTGGTTTCTTACATTTTTCCCCGTTTTCCTCAACGATCTCGAAAAAAATAACGGAAACCATCATTTTAGGTTTTCCATACCTACATTCCCGTAAACAGAACGACATAAATACATCGACATGACCATCATAAAAATCGCCTCATTCGTTTTCCAAATAACGCGAAAATGAACAAAAAACACCTTTTCCATAAGAAAACCATGTTTCCAGCTTTTTGCCTTTTTCATATCTATATCCCCGTAAAGAGGACAATGAAACGAAATAAATACTATCACACACGTCATTCTCACGTTTTCGGTTTTCACAATATAAGGGAAAATCACAAAACCCATTTGTGACTAAAAAAAACATGTTTCCAGCTTTTAACCTATTCCATATCTATATCCCCGTAAAGAGCACAACGAGACGAAAACATACTATCACGCACGTCATCATCACGTTATCCGTTTTCCAAAAATCGGCAAAAATGTGAAAAACGCATTTTTCGACCCAAAACCCTAAGTTCACCTTTTCGACACCTACATTCCCGTAAAGAGCACAACGAGACGAAAAAAACGAATCCAAGCACGCTCTCCCAGCATGGCCCGTTTTCCAAAAATCGGCAAAAATGTGAAAAACGCATTTTTCGACCCAAAACCCTAAGTTCACCTTTTCGACACCTACATTCCCGTAAAGAGCACGACGAGACGAAAAAAAGGAATCCAAGCACGCCCTCCTAGCATGGCTCGTTTTCCGAAAATCGACAAAAATGTGAAAAACGCATTTTTTGACCCAAAACCCTAAGTTCACCTTTTCGACACCTACATTCGCGTAAATAGCACCATGAGACGAAAAAAAGGAATCCAAGCACGCCCTCCTAGCATGGCCCGTTTTCCGAAAATCGACAAAAATGTGAAAAACGCATTTTTTGACCCAAAACCCTAAGTTCACCTTTTCGATACCTACATTCCCGTAAAGAGCATGACGAGACGAAAAAAACTAATCCAAGCACGCCCTCCTAGCATGGCCCGTTTTCCGAAAATCGACAAAAATGTGAAAAACGCATTTTTTGACCCAAAACCCTAAGTTCACCTTTTCGATACCTACATTCGCGTAAATAGCACCATGAGACGAAAAAAAGGAATCCAAGCACGCCCTCCTAGCATGGCCCGTTTTCCGAAAATCGACAAAAATGTGAAAAACGCATTTTTTGACCCAAAACCCTAAGTTCACCTTTTCGATACCTACATTCCCGTAAATAGCATGACGAGACGAAAAAAACTAATCCAAGCACGCCCTCCTAGCATGGCCCGTTTTCCGAAAATCGACAAAAATGTGAAAAACGCATTTTTTGACCCAAAACCCTAAGTTCACCTTTTCGATACCTACATTCCCGTAAAGAGCATAACGAGACGAAAAAAACTAATCCAAGCACGCCCTCCTAGCATGGCCCGTTTTCCGAAAATCGACAAAAATGTGAAAAACGCATTTTTTGACCCAAAACCCTAAGTTCACCTTTTCGATACCTACATTCGCGTAAATAGCACCATGAGACGAAAAAAACGAATCCAAGCACGCCCTCCTAGCATGGCCCGTTTTCCGAAAATCGACAAAAATGTGAAAAACGCATTTTTTGACCCAAAACCCTAACTTCACCTTTTCGATACCTACATTCCCGTAAAGAGCATGACGAGACGAAAAAAACGAATCCAAGCACGCCCTCCTAGCATGGCCCGTTTTCCAAAAATCGGCAAAAATGTGAAAAACGCACGTTTTGACCCAAAACCCTAAGTTCACCTTTTCGACACCTACATTCCCGTAAAGAGCACAACGAGACGAAAAAAACCAATCCAAGCACGCCCTCCTAGCATGGCTCCTTCCATTCCAAGGTCGCAGGGGCTCACAACTTGCTAAGTGAGACAGCTCTGTCATCATCCCACTACTC
>CAMPQE020000377.1:0-250824 GCA_946902985.2 Meconema thalassinum | reverse complement strand
CTCCTACAGGGTGTTCCTAGTGTACATTACACTCTCCTACAGAGTGTTCCTAGTGCACATTACACTCTCCTACAGAGTGTTTCTAGTGTACATTACTCTCTCCTACAGGGTGTTCCTAGTGCACATTACACTCTCCTAAAGGGTGTTCCTAGTGACATTACTCTCCCCGTACAGAGTGTTCCTAGTGTACATTACACTCTCCCAAAGGGTGTTCCTAGTGTACATTACTCTCTCCTACAGGGTGTTCCTAGTGTACATTACACTCTCCTACAGAGTGTTCCTAGTGCACATTACACTCTCCTACAGGGTCTTCCTAATGTACATTACACTCTCCTACAGGGTGTTACTAGTGTACATTACACTCTCCTACAGGGTGTTCCTAATGTACATTACACTCTCCTACAGGTGTTCCTAGTGCATATTACACTCTCCCTACAGGGTGTTCCTAGTGCACATTACACTCTCCTACAGGGTGTTACTAGTGTACATTTACACTCTCCTACAGGGTGTTCCTAGTGCACTTTACACACTCCTACAGAGTGTTCCTAGTGTACATTACTCTCTCCTACAGGGTGTTCCTAGTGCACATTACACTCTCCTAAAGGGTGTTCCTAGTGTACATTACTCTCTCCTACAGGGTGTTCCTAGTGTACGATTACACTCTCCTACAGAGTGTTCCTAGTGCACATTACACTCTCCTACAGAGTGTTCCTAGTGCACATTACACTCTCCTACAGAGTGTTCCTAGTGTACATTACACTCTCCTACAGAGTGTTCCTAGTGTACATTACACTCTCCTACAGAGTGTTTCTAGTGCACATTACACTCTCCTAGAGGGTGTTCCTAGTGCACATTACACTCTCCTACAGGCTGTTACTAGTGTACATTACACTCTCCTAAAGGGTGTTCCTAGTGTACATTACTCTCTCCTACAGGGTGTTCCTAGTGTACATTACACTCTCCTACAGAGTGTTCCTAGTGCACATTACACTCTCCTACAGGCTGTTACTAGTGTACATTACACTCTCCTAAAGCGGTGTTTCCTAGTGTACATTACTCTCTCCTACAGGGGTGTTCCTAGTGTACATTACACTCTCCTACAGAGTGTTCCTAGTGTACATTACACGCTCCTACAGAGTGTTCCTAGTGCACATTACACGCTCCTACAGAGTGTTCCTAGAGCACATTACACTCTCCTAAAGGGTGTTCCTAGTGTACATTACTCTCTCGTACAGGGTGATCCTAGTGCACATTACACTCTCCTACAGGGTGTTACTAGTGCACATTACACTCACCTACAGGGTGTTTCTAGTGCACATTACACTCTCCTACAGGGTGTTACTAGTGCGCATTACACTCTCCTACAGGGTGTTACTAGTGCACATTACACTCTCCTACAGGGTGTTTCTAGTGCACATTACACTCTCCTACAGGGTGTTTCTAGTGCACATTACACTCTCCTACAGGGTGTTCCTAGTGCACATTACACTCTCCTACAGGCTGTTACTAGTGTGACATTACACTCTCCTAAAGGGTGTTTCTAGTGCACATTACACTCTCCTAAAGGGTGTTTTCTAGTGCACATTACACTCTCCGACAGAGTGTTTCTAGTGCACATTACACTCTCCTACAGGTGTTCCTAGTGCACATTACACTCTCCTACAGGCTGTTACTAGTGTACATTACACTCTCCTAAAGGGTGTTCCTAGTGTACATTACTCTCTCCTACAGGGTGTTCCTAGTGTACATTACACTCTCCTACAGAGTGTCCTAGTGCACATTACACTCTCCTACAGGGTGTTCCTAGTGTACATTACACTCTCCTAAAAGGTGTTCCTAGTGTACATTACACTCTCCTACAGGGTGTTCCTAGTGTACATTACTCTCTCCTACAGGGTGTTCCTAGTGTACATTACACTCTCCTACAGAGTGTTCCTAGTGCAGCATTTACACTCTCCTACAGGGTGTTCACTAGTGTACATTACACTCTCCTAAAGGGTGTTCCTAGGTGTACATTACTCTCTCCTACAGGGTGTTCCTAGTGTACATTACACTCTCCTACAGAGTGTTCCTAGTGCACATTACACTCTCCTACAGGCTGTTACTAGTGTACATTACACTCTCCTAAAGGGTGTTCCTAGTGTACATTACTCTCTCCTAAAGGGTGTTCCTAGTGCACATTACACTCTCCTACAGGCTGTTACTAGTGTACATTACACTCTCTAAAGGGTGTTCCTAGTGTACATTACTCTCTCCTACAGGGTGTTCCTAGTGTACATTACTCTCTCCTACAGAGTGTCCTAGTGCACATTACACTCTCCTAAAGGGTGTTCCTAGTGTACATTACACTCTCCTACAGGCTGTTCCTAGTGTACATTACTCTCTCCTACAGAGTGTTTCCTAGTGCACATTACACTCTCCTACAGTGTGTTCCTAGTGTACATTACACTCTCCTACAGTGTGTTCCTAAGTGCACATTACACTCTCCTACAGTGTGTTCCTAGTGTACATTACACTCTCCTACAGTGTGTTCCTAGTGCACATTACTCTCTCCTATAGGGTGCTCCTAGTGCACATTACACTCTCCTAAAGGGTGTTCCTAGTGCACATTACACTCTCCTAAAGGGTGTTCCTAGTGCACATTACACTCTCCTACAGGGTGATACTAGTGTACATTACACTCTCCTAAAGGGTGTTCCTAGTGTACATTACACTCTCCTACAGGCTGTTACTAGTGCGCATTACACTCTCCTACAGGGTGTTACTAGTGCACATTACACTCTCCTACAGGGTGTTCCTAGTGCACATTACACTCTCCTACAGGTGTTACTAGTGCGCATTACACTCACCTACAGGGTGTTTCTAGTGTACATTACACTCTCCTAAAGGGTGTTCTAGTGTACATTACACTCTCCTACAGGCTGTTACTAGTGCGCATACACTCTCCTACAGGGTGTTACTAGTGCACATTACACTCTCCTACAGGGTGTTCCTAGTGCACATTACACTCTCCTACAGGGTGTTACTAGTGTACATTACACTCTCCTACAGGGTGTTCCTAGTGCACATTACACTCTCCTACAGGCTGTTACTAGTGCGCATTACACTCTCCTACAGGGTGTTACTAGTGCACATTACACTCTCCTACAGGGTGTTCCTAGTGCACATTACACTCTCCTACAGGGTGTTACTAGTGCGCATTACACTCACCTACAGGGTGTTACTAGTGTACATTACACTCTCTTACAGGGTGTTCCTAGTGTACATTACACTCTCCTACAGGGTGTTACTAGTGCGCATTACACTCTCCTACAGGGTGTTACTAGTGTACATTACACTCTCCTAAAGGGTGTTCCTTTCCTTGTGTACATTACACTCTCCTACAGGCTGTTACTAGTGCGCATTACACTCTCCTACAGGGTGTTACTAGTGCACATTACACTCTCCTACAGGGTGTTCCTAGTGCACATTACACTCTCCTACAGGGTGTTACTAGTGCGCATTACACTCTCCTAGGGTGTTACTAGTGTACATTACACTCTCCTACAGGGTGTTACTAGTGCGCATTACACTCACCTACAGGGTGTTACTAGTGTATATTACACTCTCCTACAGGGTGTTCCTAGTGCACATTACACTCTCCTACAGGCTGTTACTAGTGCGCATTACACTCTCCTGCAGGGTGTTACTAGTGCACATTACACTCTCCTACAGGGTGTTCCTAGTGCACATTACACTCTCCTACAGGGTGTTACTAGTTTACATTACACTCTCCTACAGGGTGTTCCTAGTGCTCATTACACTCTCCTACAGGGTGTAACTAGTGCGCATTACACTCTCCTACAGGGTGTTCCTAGTGTACATTACACTCTCCTACAGGGTGTTACTAGTGCGCATTACACTCACCTACAGGGTGTTACTAGTGTACATTACACTCTCCTACAGGGTGTTCCTAGTGCACATTACACTCTCCTACAGGCTGTTACTAGTGCGCATTACACTCTCCTACAGGGTGTTACTAGTGCACATTACACTCTCCTACATGGTGTTCCTAGTGCACATTACACTCTCCTACAGGGTGTTACTAGTGCGCATTACACTCACCTACAGGGTGTTACTAGTGTACATTACACTCTCCTACAGGGTGTTCCTAGTGTACATTACACTCTCCTACAGGGTGTTACTAGTGCGCATTACACTCTCCTACAGGGTGTTACTAGTGTACATTACACTCTCCTAAAGGGTGTTCCTAGTGTACATTACACTCTCCTACAGGCTGTTACTAGTGCGCATTACACTCTCCTACAGGGTGTTACTAGTGCACATTACACTCTCCTACAGGGTGTTCCTAGTGCACATTACACTCTCCTACAGGGTGTTACTAGTGTGCATTACACTCTCCTACAGGGTGTTACTAGTGTACATTACACTCTCCTAAAGGGTGTTCCTAGTGTACATTACACTCTCCTACAGGCTGTTACTAGTGTACATTACACTCTCCTAAAGGGTGTTCCTAGTGCACAGTACACTCTCCTACAGGGTGTTCCTAGTGCACATTACACTCTCCTACAGAGTGTTCCTAGTGCACATTACACTCTCTTACAGGGTGTTACTAGTGCGCATTACACTCTCCTACAGGGTGTTACTAGTGTACATAACAGTCTCCTAAAGGGTGTTCCTAGTGAACATTACACTCTCCTATAGGGTGTTACTAGTGCGCATTACACTCTCCTACAGACTGTTACTAGTGTACATTACACTCTCCTAAAGGGTGTTCCTAGTGTACATTACACTCTCCTACAGGCTGTTACTAGTGCACATTACACTCTTCTACAGAGTGTTCCTAGTGCACATTACACTCTCTTACAGGGTGTTACTAGTGCGCATTACACTCTCCTACAGGGTGTTACTAGTGTACATTACACTCTCCTAAAGGGTGTTCCTAGTGTACATTACACTCTCCTACAGGGTGTTACTAGTGCGCATTACACTCTCCTACAGAGTGTTACTAGTGTACATTACACTCTCCTAAAGGGTGTTCCTAGTGTACATTACACTCTCCTACAGGCTGTTACTAGTGCACATTACACTCTCCTACAGAGTGTTCCTAGTGCACATTACACTCTCCTACAGTGTGTTACTAGTGCGCATTACACTCTCCTACAGGGTGTTACTAGTGTACATTACACTCTCCTAAAGGGTGTTCCTAGTGTACATTACACTCTCCTACAGGCTGTTACTAGTGTACATTACACTCTCCTAAAGGGTGTTCCTAGTGTACATTACACTCTCCTACCGAGTGTTACTAGTGCACATTACACTCTCCTATAGGATGTTCCTAGTGCACATTACACTTCCCTACAGAGTGTTACTAGTGCACATTACACTCTCCTACAGTGTGTTACTAGTGCGCATTACACTCTCCTACAGGGTGTTACTAGTGTACATTACACTCTCCTAAAGGGTGTTCCTAGTGTACATTACACTCTCCTACAGAGTGTTACTAGTGTACATTACACTCTCCTACAGGCTGTTACTAGTGTACATTACACTCTCCTAAAGGGTGTTCCTAGTGTACATTACACTCTCCTACAGGGTGTTACTAGTGCGCATTACACTCTCCTACAGGGTGTTCCTAGTGCACATTACACTCTCCTAGAGGGTGTTCCTAGTGCACATTACACTCTCCTAGAGGATGTTCCTAGTGCACATTACACTCTCCTACAGGGTGATCCTAGTGCACATTACACTCTCCTACAGGGTGATCCTAGTGCACATTACACTCTCCTACAGGGTGTTCCTAGTGCACATTACACTCTCCTATAGGATGTTCCTAGTGCACATTACACTCTCCTACAGGGTGTTCCTAGTGCACATTACACTCTCCTAGAGGGTGTTCCTAGTGTACATTACACTCTCCTAAAGGGTGTTCCTAGTGCACATTACACTCTACTACAGGGTGTTCCTAGTGCACATTACACTCTCCTACAGGGTGTTACCAGTGCACATTACACTCTCCTACAGGGTGTTCCTAGTGTACATTACTCTCTCCTACAGGGTGTTACTAGTGCACATTACACTCTCCTACAGGGTGTTCCTAATGCACATTACACTCTCCTACAGGGTGTTTCTAGTGCACATTACACTCTCCTAGAGGGTATTCCTAGTGTACATTACACTCTCCTAAAGGGTGTTCCTAGTGTACATTAGTCTCTCCTACAGGGTGTTACTAGTGCACATTACACTCTCCTACAGGGTGTTCCTAGTGTACATTACTCTCTCCTACAGGGTGTTACTAGTGCACATTACACTCTCCTACAGGGTGTTCCTAGTGCACATTACACTCTCCTACAGGTTGTTACTAGTGCGCATTACACTCTTCTACAGGGTGTTCCTAGTGTACATTACTCTCTCCTACAGGGTGTTACTAGTGCACAATACACTCTCCTACAGGGTGTTTCTAGTGCACATTACACTCTCCTAGAGGGTGTTCCTAGTGCACATTACACGCTCCTACAGGGTGTTCCTAGTGCACACTACACTCTCCTACAGGGTGTTCCTAGTGTACATTACACTCTCCTAAAGGGTGTTACTAGTGAACATTACTCTCTCCTACAGGGTGTTACTAGTGCACATTACACTCTCCTACAGGGTGTTCCTAGTGCGCATTACACTCTCCTACAGGGTGTTCCTAGTGCACATTACACGCTCCTACAGGGTGTTCCTAGTGCACACTACACTCTCCTACAGGGTGTTTCTAGTGCACATTACACTCTCCTAGAGGGTGTTCCTAGTGTACATTACACTCTCCTAAAGGGTGTTCCTAGTGTGCTTTACTCTCTCCTACAGGGTGTTCCTAGTGCACATTACACTCTCCTACAGGGTGTTCCTAGTGCACATTACACTCTCTTACAGGGTGTTACTAGTGCACATTACACTCTCTTACAGGGTGTTACTAGTGCGCATTACACTCTCCTACAGGGTGTTACTAGTGCGCATTACACTTTCCTACAGGGTGTTCCTAGTGCACATTACACGCTCCTACAGGGTGTTCCTAGTGCACACTACACTCTCCTACAGGGTGTTTCTAGTGCACATTACACTCTCCTAGAGGGTGTTCCTAGTGTACATTACACTCTCCTAAAGGGTGTTCCTAGTGTGCATTACTCTCTCCTACAGGGTGTTCCTAGTGCACATTACACTCTCCTACAGGGTGTTCCTAGTGCACATTACACTCTCTTACAGGGTGTTCCTAGTGTACATTACACTCTCCTACAGGGTGTTACTAGTGCGCATTACACTCTCCTACAGGGTGTTACTAGTGTACATTACACTCTCCTAAAGGGTGTTCCTTGTGTACATTACACTCTCCTACAGGCTGTTACTAGTGCGCATTACACTCTCCTACAGGGTGTTACTAGTGCACATTACACTCCCCTACAGGGTGTTCCTAGTGCACATTACACTCTCCTACAGGGTGTTACTAGTGCGCATTACACTCTCCTAGGGTGTTACTAGTGTACATTACACTCTCCTACAGGGTGTTACTAGTGCGCATTACACTCACCTACAGGGTGTTACTAGTGTATATTACACTCTCCTACAGGGTGTTCCTAGTGCACATTACACTCTCCTACAGGCTGTTACTAGTGCGCATTACACTCTCCTGCAGGGTGTTACTAGTGCACATTACACTCTCCTACAGGGTGTTCCTAGTGCACATTACACTCTCCTACAGGGTGTTACTAGTTTACATTACACTCTCCTACAGGGTGTTCCTAGTGCACATTACACTCTCCTACAGGGTGTAACTAGTGCGCATTACACTCTCCTACAGGGTGTTCCTAGTGTACATTACACTCTCCTACAGGGTGTTACTAGTGCGCATTACACTCACCTACAGGGTGTTACTAGTGTACATTACACTCTCCTACAGGGTGTTCCTAGTGCACATTACACTCTCCTACAGGCTGTTACTAGTGCGCATTACACTCTCCTACAGGGTGTTACTAGTGCACATTACACTCTCCTACATGGTGTTCCTAGTGCACATTACACTCTCCTACAGGGTGTTACTAGTGCGCATTACACTCACCTACAGGGTGTTACTAGTGTACATTACACTCTCCTACAGGGTGTTCCTAGTGTACATTACACTCTCCTACAGGGTGTTACTAGTGCGCATTACACTCTCCTACAGGGTGTTACTAGTGTACATTACACTCTCCTAAAGGGTGTTCCTAGTGTACATTACACTCTCCTACAGGCTGTTACTAGTGCGCATTACACTCTCCTACAGGGTGTTACTAGTGCACATTACACTCTCCTACAGGGTGTTCCTAGTGCACATTACACTCTCCTACAGGGTGTTACTAGTGTGCATTACACTCTCCTACAGGGTGTTACTAGTGTACATTACACTCTCCTAAAGGGTGTTCCTAGTGTACATTACACTCTCCTACAGGCTGTTACTAGTGTACATTACACTCTCCTAAAGGGTGTTCCTAGTGCACAGTACACTCTCCCACAGGGTGTTCCTAGTGCACATTACACTCTCATACAGAGTGTTCCTAGTGCACATTACACTCTCTTACAGGGTGTTACTAGTGCGCATTACACTCTCCTACAGGGTGTTACTAGTGTACATAACAGTCTCCTAAAGGGTGTTCCTAGTGTACATTACACTCTCCTATAGGGTGTTACTAGTGCGCATTACACTCTCCTACAGACTGTTACTAGTGTACATTACACTCTCCTAAAGGGTGTTCCTAGTGTACATTACACTCTCCTACAGGCTGTTACTAGTGCACATTACACTCTTCTACAGAGTGTTCCTAGTGCACATTACACTCTCTTACAGGGTGTTACTAGTGCGCATTACACTCTCCTACAGGGTGTTACTAGTGTACATTACACTCTCCTAAAGGGTGTTCCTAGTGTACATTACACTCTCCTACAGGGTGTTACTAGTGCGCATTACACTCTCCTACAGAGTGTTACTAGTGTACATTACACTCTCCTAAAGGGTGTTCCTAGTGTACATTACACTCTCCTACAGGCTGTTACTAGTGCACATTACACTCTCCTACAGAGTGTTCCTAGTGCACATTACACTCTCCTACAGTGTGTTACTAGTGCGCATTACACTCTCCTACAGGGTGTTACTAGTGTACATTACACTCTCCTAAAGGGTGTTCCTAGTGTACATTACACTCTCCTACAGGCTGTTACTAGTGTACATTACACTCTCCTAAAGGGTGTTCCTAGTGTACATTACACTCTCCTACCGAGTGTTACTAGTGCACATTACACTCTCCTATAGGATGTTCCTAGTGCACATTACACTTCCCTACAGAGTGTTACTAGTGCACATTACACTCTCCTACAGTGTGTTACTAGTGCGCATTACACTCTCCTACAGGGTGTTACTAGTGTACATTACACTCTCCTAAAGGGTGTTCCTAGTGTACATTACACTCTCCTACAGAGTGTTACTAGTGTACATTACACTCTCCTACAGGCTGTTACTAGTGTACATTACACTCTCCTAAAGGGTGTTCCTAGTGTACATTACACTCTCCTACAGGGTGTTACTAGTGCGCATTACACTCTCCTACAGGGTGTTCCTAGTGCACATTACACTCTCCTAGAGGGTGTTCCTAGTGCACATTACACTCTCCTAGAGGATGTTCCTAGTGCACATTACACTCTCCTACAGGGTGATCCTAGTGCACATTACACTCTCCTACAGGGTGATCCTAGTGCACATTACACTCTCCTACAGGGTGTTCCTAGTGCACATTACACTCTCCTATAGGATGTTCCTAGTGCACATTACACTCTCCTACAGGGTGTTCCTAGTGCACATTACACTCTCCTAGAGGGTGTTCCTAGTGTACATTACACTCTCCTAAAGGGTGTTCCTAGTGCACATTACACTCTACTACAGGGTGTTCCTAGTGCACATTACACTCTCCTACAGGGTGTTACCAGTGCACATTACATTCTCCTACAGGGTGTTCCTAGTGTACATTACTCTCTCCTACAGGGTGTTACTAGTGCACATTACACTCTCCTACAGGGTGTTCCTAATGCACATTACACTCTCCTACAGGGTGTTTCTAGTGCACATTACACTCTCCTAGAGGGTATTCCTAGTGTACATTACACTCTCCTAAAGGGTGTTCCTAGTGTACATTAGTCTCTCCTACAGGGTGTTACTAGTGCACATTACACTCTCCTACAGGGTGTTCCTAGTGTACATTACTCTCTCCTACAGGGTGTTACTAGTGCACATTACACTCTCCTACAGGGTGTTCCTAGTGTACATTACACTCTCCTACAGGGTGTTACTAGTGCGCATTACACTCACCTACAGGGTGTTACTAGTGTACATTACACTCTCCTACAGGGTGTTCCTAGTGCACATTACACTCTCCTACAGGCTGTTACTAGTGCGCATTACACTCTCCTACAGGGTGTTACTAGTGCACATTACACTCTCCTACATGGTGTTCCTAGTGCACATTACACTCTCCTACAGGGTGTTACTAGTGCGCATTACACTCACCTACAGGGTGTTACTAGTGTACATTACACTCTCCTACAGGGTGTTCCTAGTGTACATTACACTCTCCTACAGGGTGTTACTAGTGCGCATTACACTCTCCTACAGGGTGTTACTAGTGTACATTACACTCTCCTAAAGGGTGTTCCTAGTGTACATTACACTCTCCTACAGGCTGTTACTAGTGCGCATTACACTCTCCTACAGGGTGTTACTAGTGCACATTACACTCTCCTACAGGGTGTTCCTAGTGCACATTACACTCTCCTACAGGGTGTTACTAGTGTGCATTACACTCTCCTACAGGGTGTTACTAGTGTACATTACACTCTCCTAAAGGGTGTTCCTAGTGTACATTACACTCTCCTACAGGCTGTTACTAGTGTACATTACACTCTCCTAAAGGGTGTTCCTAGTGCACAGTACACTCTCCTACAGGGTGTTCCTAGTGCACATTACACTCTCCTACAGAGTGTTCCTAGTGCACATTACACTCTCTTACAGGGTGTTACTAGTGCGCATTACACTCTCCTACAGGGTGTTACTAGTGTACATAACAGTCTCCTAAAGGGTGTTCCTAGTGAACATTACACTCTCCTATAGGGTGTTACTAGTGCGCATTACACTCTCCTACAGACTGTTACTAGTGTACATTACACTCTCCTAAAGGGTGTTCCTAGTGTA
Source organism: Meconema thalassinum (assembly GCA_946902985.2). NCBI lineage: Eukaryota > Metazoa > Arthropoda > Insecta > Orthoptera > Tettigoniidae > Meconema > Meconema thalassinum. Next base: position 239,573 of record CAMPQE020000377.1, on the reverse strand, counting down.
CATTACACTCTCCTACAGGCTGTTACTAGTGCACATTACACTCTTCTACAGAGTGTTCCTAGTGCACATTACACTCTCTTACAGGGTGTTACTAGTGCGCATTACACTCTCCTACAGGGTGTTACTAGTGTACATTACACTCTCCTAAAGGGTGTTCCTAGTGTACATTACACTCTCCTACAGGGTGTTACTAGTGCGCATTACACTCTCCTACAGAGTGTTACTAGTGTACATTACACTCTCCTAAAGGGTGTTCCTAGTGTACATTACACTCTCCTACAGGCTGTTACTAGTGCACATTACACTCTCCTACAGAGTGTTCCTAGTGCACATTACACTCTCCTACAGTGTGTTACTAGTGCGCATTACACTCTCCTACAGGGTGTTACTAGTGTACATTACACTCTCCTAAAGGGTGTTCCTAGTGTACATTACACTCTCCTACAGGCTGTTACTAGTGTACATTACACTCTCCTAAAGGGTGTTCCTAGTGTACATTACACTCTCCTACCGAGTGTTACTAGTGCACATTACACTCTCCTATAGGATGTTCCTAGTGCACATTACACTTCCCTACAGAGTGTTACTAGTGCACATTACACTCTCCTACAGTGTGTTACTAGTGCGCATTACACTCTCCTACAGGGTGTTACTAGTGTACATTACACTCTCCTAAAGGGTGTTCCTAGTGTACATTACACTCTCCTACAGAGTGTTACTAGTGTACATTACACTCTCCTACAGGCTGTTACTAGTGTACATTACACTCTCCTAAAGGGTGTTCCTAGTGTACATTACACTCTCCTACAGGGTGTTACTAGTGCGCATTACACTCTCCTACAGGGTGTTCCTAGTGCACATTACACTCTCCTAGAGGGTGTTCCTAGTGCACATTACACTCTCCTAGAGGATGTTCCTAGTGCACATTACACTCTCCTACAGGGTGATCCTAGTGCACATTACACTCTCCTACAGGGTGATCCTAGTGCACATTACACTCTCCTACAGGGTGTTCCTAGTGCACATTACACTCTCCTATAGGATGTTCCTAGTGCACATTACACTCTCCTACAGGGTGTTCCTAGTGCACATTACACTCTCCTAGAGGGTGTTCCTAGTGTACATTACACTCTCCTAAAGGGTGTTCCTAGTGCACATTACACTCTACTACAGGGTGTTCCTAGTGCACATTACACTCTCCTACAGGGTGTTACCAGTGCACATTACACTCTCCTACAGGGTGTTCCTAGTGTACATTACTCTCTCCTACAGGGTGTTACTAGTGCACATTACACTCTCCTACAGGGTGTTCCTAATGCACATTACACTCTCCTACAGGGTGTTTCTAGTGCACATTACACTCTCCTAGAGGGTATTCCTAGTGTACATTACACTCTCCTAAAGGGTGTTCCTAGTGTACATTAGTCTCTCCTACAGGGTGTTACTAGTGCACATTACACTCTCCTACAGGGTGTTCCTAGTGTACATTACTCTCTCCTACAGGGTGTTACTAGTGCACATTACACTCTCCTACAGGGTGTTCCTAGTGCACATTACACTCTCCTACAGGTTGTTACTAGTGCGCATTACACTCTTCTACAGGGTGTTCCTAGTGTACATTACTCTCTCCTACAGGGTGTTACTAGTGCACAATACACTCTCCTACAGGGTGTTTCTAGTGCACATTACACTCTCCTAGAGGGTGTTCCTAGTGCACATTACACGCTCCTACAGGGTGTTCCTAGTGCACACTACACTCTCCTACAGGGTGTTCCTAGTGTACATTACACTCTCCTAAAGGGTGTTACTAGTGAACATTACTCTCTCCTACAGGGTGTTACTAGTGCACATTACACTCTCCTACAGGGTGTTCCTAGTGCGCATTACACTCTCCTACAGGGTGTTCCTAGTGCACATTACACGCTCCTACAGGGTGTTCCTAGTGCACACTACACTCTCCTACAGGGTGTTTCTAGTGCACATTACACTCTCCTAGAGGGTGTTCCTAGTGTACATTACACTCTCCTAAAGGGTGTTCCTAGTGTGCTTTACTCTCTCCTACAGGGTGTTCCTAGTGCACATTACACTCTCCTACAGGGTGTTCCTAGTGCACATTACACTCTCTTACAGGGTGTTACTAGTGCACATTACACTCTCTTACAGGGTGTTACTAGTGCGCATTACACTCTCCTACAGGGTGTTACTAGTGCGCATTACACTTTCCTACAGGGTGTTCCTAGTGCACATTACACGCTCCTACAGGGTGTTCCTAGTGCACACTACACTCTCCTACAGGGTGTTTCTAGTGCACATTACACTCTCCTAGAGGGTGTTCCTAGTGTACATTACACTCTCCTAAAGGGTGTTCCTAGTGTGCATTACTCTCTCCTACAGGGTGTTCCTAGTGCACATTACACTCTCCTACAGGGTGTTCCTAGTGCACATTACACTCTCTTACAGGGTGTTCCTAGTGTACATTACACTCTCCTACAGGGTGTTACTAGTGCGCATTACACTCTCCTACAGGGTGTTACTAGTGTACATTACACTCTCCTAAAGGGTGTTCCTTGTGTACATTACACTCTCCTACAGGCTGTTACTAGTGCGCATTACACTCTCCTACAGGGTGTTACTAGTGCACATTACACTCCCCTACAGGGTGTTCCTAGTGCACATTACACTCTCCTACAGGGTGTTACTAGTGCGCATTACACTCTCCTAGGGTGTTACTAGTGTACATTACACTCTCCTACAGGGTGTTACTAGTGCGCATTACACTCACCTACAGGGTGTTACTAGTGTATATTACACTCTCCTACAGGGTGTTCCTAGTGCACATTACACTCTCCTACAGGCTGTTACTAGTGCGCATTACACTCTCCTGCAGGGTGTTACTAGTGCACATTACACTCTCCTACAGGGTGTTCCTAGTGCACATTACACTCTCCTACAGGGTGTTACTAGTTTACATTACACTCTCCTACAGGGTGTTCCTAGTGCACATTACACTCTCCTACAGGGTGTAACTAGTGCGCATTACACTCTCCTACAGGGTGTTCCTAGTGTACATTACACTCTCCTACAGGGTGTTACTAGTGCGCATTACACTCACCTACAGGGTGTTACTAGTGTACATTACACTCTCCTACAGGGTGTTCCTAGTGCACATTACACTCTCCTACAGGCTGTTACTAGTGCGCATTACACTCTCCTACAGGGTGTTACTAGTGCACATTACACTCTCCTACATGGTGTTCCTAGTGCACATTACACTCTCCTACAGGGTGTTACTAGTGCGCATTACACTCACCTACAGGGTGTTACTAGTGTACATTACACTCTCCTACAGGGTGTTCCTAGTGTACATTACACTCTCCTACAGGGTGTTACTAGTGCGCATTACACTCTCCTACAGGGTGTTACTAGTGTACATTACACTCTCCTAAAGGGTGTTCCTAGTGTACATTACACTCTCCTACAGGCTGTTACTAGTGCGCATTACACTCTCCTACAGGGTGTTACTAGTGCACATTACACTCTCCTACAGGGTGTTCCTAGTGCACATTACACTCTCCTACAGGGTGTTACTAGTGTGCATTACACTCTCCTACAGGGTGTTACTAGTGTACATTACACTCTCCTAAAGGGTGTTCCTAGTGTACATTACACTCTCCTACAGGCTGTTACTAGTGTACATTACACTCTCCTAAAGGGTGTTCCTAGTGCACAGTACACTCTCCCACAGGGTGTTCCTAGTGCACATTACACTCTCATACAGAGTGTTCCTAGTGCACATTACACTCTCTTACAGGGTGTTACTAGTGCGCATTACACTCTCCTACAGGGTGTTACTAGTGTACATAACAGTCTCCTAAAGGGTGTTCCTAGTGTACATTACACTCTCCTATAGGGTGTTACTAGTGCGCATTACACTCTCCTACAGACTGTTACTAGTGTACATTACACTCTCCTAAAGGGTGTTCCTAGTGTACATTACACTCTCCTACAGGCTGTTACTAGTGCACATTACACTCTTCTACAGAGTGTTCCTAGTGCACATTACACTCTCTTACAGGGTGTTACTAGTGCGCATTACACTCTCCTACAGGGTGTTACTAGTGTACATTACACTCTCCTAAAGGGTGTTCCTAGTGTACATTACACTCTCCTACAGGGTGTTACTAGTGCGCATTACACTCTCCTACAGAGTGTTACTAGTGTACATTACACTCTCCTAAAGGGTGTTCCTAGTGTACATTACACTCTCCTACAGGCTGTTACTAGTGCACATTACACTCTCCTACAGAGTGTTCCTAGTGCACATTACACTCTCCTACAGTGTGTTACTAGTGCGCATTACACTCTCCTACAGGGTGTTACTAGTGTACATTACACTCTCCTAAAGGGTGTTCCTAGTGTACATTACACTCTCCTACAGGCTGTTACTAGTGTACATTACACTCTCCTAAAGGGTGTTCCTAGTGTACATTACACTCTCCTACCGAGTGTTACTAGTGCACATTACACTCTCCTATAGGATGTTCCTAGTGCACATTACACTTCCCTACAGAGTGTTACTAGTGCACATTACACTCTCCTACAGTGTGTTACTAGTGCGCATTACACTCTCCTACAGGGTGTTACTAGTGTACATTACACTCTCCTAAAGGGTGTTCCTAGTGTACATTACACTCTCCTACAGAGTGTTACTAGTGTACATTACACTCTCCTACAGGCTGTTACTAGTGTACATTACACTCTCCTAAAGGGTGTTCCTAGTGTACATTACACTCTCCTACAGGGTGTTACTAGTGCGCATTACACTCTCCTACAGGGTGTTCCTAGTGCACATTACACTCTCCTAGAGGGTGTTCCTAGTGCACATTACACTCTCCTAGAGGATGTTCCTAGTGCACATTACACTCTCCTACAGGGTGATCCTAGTGCACATTACACTCTCCTACAGGGTGATCCTAGTGCACATTACACTCTCCTACAGGGTGTTCCTAGTGCACATTACACTCTCCTATAGGATGTTCCTAGTGCACATTACACTCTCCTACAGGGTGTTCCTAGTGCACATTACACTCTCCTAGAGGGTGTTCCTAGTGTACATTACACTCTCCTAAAGGGTGTTCCTAGTGCACATTACACTCTACTACAGGGTGTTCCTAGTGCACATTACACTCTCCTACAGGGTGTTACCAGTGCACATTACATTCTCCTACAGGGTGTTCCTAGTGTACATTACTCTCTCCTACAGGGTGTTACTAGTGCACATTACACTCTCCTACAGGGTGTTCCTAATGCACATTACACTCTCCTACAGGGTGTTTCTAGTGCACATTACACTCTCCTAGAGGGTATTCCTAGTGTACATTACACTCTCCTAAAGGGTGTTCCTAGTGTACATTAGTCTCTCCTACAGGGTGTTACTAGTGCACATTACACTCTCCTACAGGGTGTTCCTAGTGTACATTACTCTCTCCTACAGGGTGTTACTAGTGCACATTACACTCTCCTACAGGGTGTTCCTAGTGCACATTACACTCTCCTACAGGTTGTTACTAGTGCGCATTACACTCTTCTACAGGGTGTTCCTAGTGTACATTACTCTCTCCTACAGGGTGTTACTAGTGCACAATACACTCTCCTACAGGGTGTTTCTAGTGCACATTACACTCTCCTAGAGGGTGTTCCTAGTGCACATTACACGCTCCTACAGGGTGTTCCTAGTGCACACTACACTCTCCTACAGGGTGTTCCTAGTGTACATTACACTCTCCTAAAGGGTGTTACTAGTGAACATTACTCTCTCCTACAGGGTGTTACTAGTGCACATTACACTCTCCTACAGGGTGTTCCTAGTGCGCATTACACTCTCCTACAGGGTGTTCCTAGTGCACATTACACGCTCCTACAGGGTGTTCCTAGTGCACACTACACTCTCCTACAGGGTGTTTCTAGTGCACATTACACTCTCCTAGAGGGTGTTCCTAGTGTACATTACACTCTCCTAAAGGGTGTTCCTAGTGTGCTTTACTCTCTCCTACAGGGTGTTCCTAGTGCACATTACACTCTCCTACAGGGTGTTCCTAGTGCACATTACACTCTCTTACAGGGTGTTACTAGTGCACATTACACTCTCTTACAGGGTGTTACTAGTGCGCATTACACTCTCCTACAGGGTGTTACTAGTGCGCATTACACTTTCCTACAGGGTGTTCCTAGTGCACATTACACGCTCCTACAGGGTGTTCCTAGTGCACACTACACTCTCCTACAGGGTGTTTCTAGTGCACATTACACTCTCCTAGAGGGTGTTCCTAGTGTATATTACACTCTCCTAAAGGGTGTTCCTAGTGCACATTACACTCTCCTAGAGGGTATTCCTAGTGTACATTACACTCTCCTAAAGGGTGTTCCTAGTGTACATTACTCTCTCCTACAGGGTGTTACTAGTGCACATTACACTCTCCTACAGGGTGTTCCTAGTGTACATTACACTCTCCTACATGGTGTTACTAGTGCACATTACACTCTCCTACAGGGTGTTCCTAGTGCACATTACACTCTCCTACAGGTTGTTACTAGTGCGCATTACACTCTTCTACAGGGTGTTCCTAGTGTACATTACTCTCTCCTACAGGGTGTTACTAGTGCACAATACACTCTCCTACAGGGTGTTTCTAGTGCACATTACACTCTCCTAGAGGGTGTTCCTAGTGCACATTACACGCTCCTACAGGGTGTTCCTAGTGCACACTACACTCTCCTACAGGGTGTTCCTAGTGTACATTACACTCTCCTAAAGGGTGTTACTAGTGAACATTACTCTCTCCTACAGGGTGTTACTAGTGCACATTACACTCTCCTACAGGGTGTTCCTAGTGCGCATTACAATCTCCTACAGGGTGTTCCTAGTGCACATTACACTCTCCTACAGGGTCTTCCTAATGTACATTACACTATCCTACAGGGTGTTACTAGTGTACATTACACTCTCCTACATGCTGTTCCTAGTGTACATTACACTCTCCTACAGGATGTTCCTAGTGTACATTACACTCTCCTACAGGGTGTTCCTAGTGCATATTACACTCTCCTACAGGGTGTTCCTAGTGCACATTCCACTCTCCTACAGGGTGTTCCTAGTGTAAATTACACTCTCCTACAGGGTGTTCCTAGTGCACATTACACTCTCCTACAGGATGTTCCTAGTGTACATTACACTCTCCTACAGGGTGTTCCTAGTGTACATTACACTCTCCTACAGGGTGTTCCTAGTGCACATTACACGCTCCTACAGGGTGTTCCTAGTGCACATTACACTCTCTTACAGGGTGTTACTAGTGCACATTACACACTCCTACAGGGTGATCCTAGTGCACATTACACTCTCCTACAGGATGTTCCTAGTGTACATTACACTCTCCTACAGGGTGTTCCTAGTGTACATTACACTCTCCTACAGGGTGTTTCTAGTGTACATTACACTCTCCTACAGGGTGATCCTAGTGCACATTACACTCTCCTACAGGGTGTTCATAATGCACATTACACTCTCCTATAGGATGTTCCTAGTGTACATTACACTCTCCTACAGGGTGTTCCTAGTGCACATTACACTCTCCTACAGGGTGTTCCTAGTGTACATTACACTCTCCTACAGGGTGATCCTAGTGCACATTACACTCTCCTACAGGGTGTTCCTAGTGCACATTACACTCTCCTTCAGGGTGTTCCTAGTGCACATTACACTCTCCTACAGGGTGTTCCTAGTGTACATTACACTCTCCTACAGGGTGTTGCTAGTGTACATTACATTCTCCAACAGGGTGATCCTAGTGCACAATACACTCTCCTACATGTTGTTACTAGTGCACATTACACTATCCTACAGGATGTTCCTAGTGCACATTACACTCTCCTACAGGGTGTTCCTAGTGCACATTACACTCTCCTACAGGGTGTTACTAGTGCACATTACACTCTCCTACAGGGTGTTCCTAGTGCACATTACACGCTCCTACAGGGTGTTCCTAGTGCTCAATACACTCTCTTACAGGGCGTTACTAGTGCACATTACACTCTCCTACAGGATGTTCCTAGTGCACATTACACGCTCCTACAGGGTGTTACTAGTGCACAATACACTCCTACAAGGTGTTCCTAGTGCACATTACACGTTCCTACAGGTTGTTACTAGTGTACATTACACTCTCCTACAGGGTGTTCCTAGTGTACATTACACTCTCCTACAGGGTGTTCCTAGTGCACATTACACTCTCCTACAGGGTGTTCCTAGTGCACATTACACTCTCCTACAGGGTGTTCCTAGTGCACATTACACGCTCCTACAGGGTCTTCCTAGTGCACATTACACTCTCCTACAGGGTGTTTCTAGTGCACATTACACTCTCCTACAGGGTGTTTCTAGTGCACATTACACTCTCCTAGAGGGTGTTCCTAGTGTACATTACACTCTCCTAAAGGGTGTTCCTAGTGTACATTACACTCTCCTACAGGGTGTTTCTAGTGCACATTACACTCTCCTACGGGGTGTTCCTAGTGTACATTACACTCTCCTAAAGGGTGTTCCTAGTGCACATTACACGCTCCTACAGGGTGTTCCTAGTGCACATTACACTCTCCTACAGGGTGTTTCTAGTGCACATTACACTCTCCTACAGGGTGTTCCTAGTGCACATTACACGCTCCTACAGGGTGTTCCTAGTGCACACTACACTCTTCTACAGTGTGTTCCTAGTGCACATTACACTCTCCTACAGGGTGTTTCTAGTGCACATTACACTCTCCTAGAGGGTGTTCCTAGTGTACATTACACTCTCCTACAGGGTGTTCCTAGTGCACATTACACTCTCCTACAGGGTGTTCCTAGTGCACATTACACTCTCCTTGAGGGTGTTCCTAGTGCACATTACACTCTCCTACAGGGTGTTCCTAGTGCACATTACACTCTCCTACAGGATGTTCCTAGTGCACATTACACTCTCCTAGAGGGTGTTCCTAGTGCACATTACACTCTCCTACAGGGTGTTCCTAGTGCACATTACACTCTCCTACAGGGTGTTCCTAGTGCACATTACACTCTCCTACAGGGTGTTCCTAGTGCACATTACACTCTCCTAGAGGGTGTTCCTAGTGTACATTACACTCTCCTACAGGGTGTTCCTAGTGCACATTACACTCTCCTACAGGATGTTCCTAGTGCACATTACACGCGCCTACAGGGTGTTCCTAGTGCACACTACACTCTTCTACAGGGTGTTCCTAGTGCACATTACACTCTCCTACAGGGTGTTTCTAGTGCACATTACACTCTCCTAGAGGGTGTTCCTAGTGTACATTACACTCTCCTACAGGGTGATCCTAGTGCGCATTACACTCTCCTAAAGGGTGTTCCTAGTGCACATTACACTCTCCTAGAGGGTGTTCCTAGTGTACATTACACTCTCCTACAGGGTGTTCCTAGTGTACATTACACTCTCCTAGAGGGTGTTCCTAGTGCACATTACACTCTCCTAGAGGGTGTTCCTAGTGTACATTACACTCTCCTACAGGGTGTTCCTAGTGCACATTACACGCTCATACAGGGTGTTCCTAGTGCACACTACACTCTTCTACAGGGTGTTCCTAGTGCACATTACACTCTCCTACAGAGTGTTCCTAGTGCACATTACACTCTCCTAAAGGGTGTTCCTAGTGTACATTACTCTCTCCTACAGGGTGATCCTAGTGTACATTACACTCTCCTACAGGGTGTTCCTAGTGTACATTACACTCTCCTAGAGGGTGTTCCCAGTGTACATTACTCTCTCCTACAGGGTGTTCCTAGTGTACATTACTCTCTCCTACAGGGTGATCCTAGTGTACATTACACTCTCCTACAGGGTGTTCCTAGTGTACATTAAACTCTCCTAAAGGGTGTTCCTATTGTACATTACTCTCTCCTACAGGGTGATCCTAGTGTACAATACACTCTCCTACAGGGTGTTCATAGTGCACATTACACTCTCCTAGAGGGTGTTCCTAGTGTACATTACACTCTCCTACAGGGTGTTCCTAGTGCACATTACACTCTCCTACAGGCTGTTACTAGTGCGCATTACACTCTCCTAGAGGGTGTTCCTAGTGTACATTACACTCTCCTACAGGGTGTTCCTAGTGCACATTACACTCTCCTACAGGGTGTTCCTAGAGCACATTACACGCTCCTACAGGGTGTTCCTAGTGCACATTACACTCTCCTACAGGGTGTTTCTAGTGCACATTACACGCTCCTACAGAGTGCTCCTAGTGCACATTACACTCTCCTAAAGGGTGTTCCTAGTGTACATTACTCTCTCCTACAGGGTGATCCTAGTGCACATTACACTCTCCTACAGGGTGTTACTAGTGCACATTACACTCTCCTACAGGGTGTTTCTAGTGCACATTACACTCCCCTACAGGGTGTTACTAGTGCGCATTACTCTCTCCTACAGGGTGTTACTAGATCACATTACACTCTCCTACAGGGTGTTTCTAGTGCACATTACACTCTCCTACAGGGTGTTTCTAGTGCACATTTCACTCTCCTACAGGGTGTTTCTAGTGCACATTACACTCTCCTACAGGCTGTTACTAGTGTACATTACACTCTCCTAAAGGGTGTTCCTAGTGTACATTACTCTCTCCTACAGGGTGTTCCTAGTGTACATTACACTCTCCTACAGAGTGTTCCTAGTGCACACTACACTCTTCTACAGGGTGTTTCTAGTGCACATTACACTCTCCTACAGAGTGTTTCTAGTGCACATTACACTCTCCTACAGGCTGTTACTAGTGTACATTACACTCTCCTAAAGGGTGTTCCTAGTGTACATTACTCTCTCCTACAGGGTGTTCCTAGTGTACATTACACTCTCCTACAGAGTGTTCCTAGTGCACACTAAACTCTTCTACAGGGTGTTTCTAGTGCACATTACACTCTCCTACAGAGTGTTTCTAGTGCACATTACACTCTCCTACAGAGTGTTCCTAGTGCACATTACACTCTCCTACAGGCTGTTACTAGTGTACATTACACTCTCCTAAAGGGTGTTCCTAGTGTACATTACTCTCTCCTACAGGGTGTTCCTAGTGTACATTACACTCTCCTACAGAGTGTTCCTAGTGCACATTACACTCTCCTACAGGGTGTTTCTAGTGCACATTACACTCTCCTACAGGGTGTTTCTAGTGCACATTACACTCTCCTAGAGGGTGTTCCTAGTGCACATTACAATCTCCTACAGGCTGTTACTAGTGTACATTACACTCTCCTAAAGGGTGTTCCTAGTGTACATTACTCTCTCCTACAGGGTGTTCCTAGTGTACATTACACTCTCCTACAGAGTGTTCCTAGTGCACATTACACTCTCCTACAAGGTGTTCCTAGTGTACATTACTCTCTCCTACAGGGTGTTCCTAGTGTACATTACACTCTCCTACAGGGTGTTCCTAGTGTACATTACTCTCTCCTACAGGGTGTTCCTAGTGTACATTACACTCTCCTACAGAGTGTTCCTAGTGTACATTACTCTCTCCTACATGGTGTTCCTAGTGCACATTACACTCTCCTAAAGGGTGTTCCTAGTGTACATTACTCTCTCCTACAGAGTGTTCCTAGTGTACATTACACTCTCCTAAAGGGTGTTCCTAGTGTACATTACTCTCTCCTACAGGGTGTTCCTAGTGTACATTACACTCTCCTACAGAGTGTTCCTAGTGCACATTACTCTCTCCTACAGAGTGTTCCTAGTGTACATTACTCTCTCCTACAGGGTGTTCCTAGTGCACATTACACTCTCCTAAAGGGTGTTCCTAGTGTACATTACACTCTCCTAGAGGGTGTTCCTAGTGTACATTACACTCTCCTAAAGGGTGTTCCTAGTGTACATTACACTCTCCTACAGGGTGTTTCTAGTGCACATTACACTCTCCTACGGGGTGTTCCTAGTGTACATTACACTCTCCTAAAGGGTGTCCCTAGTGCACATTACACGCTCCTACAGGGTGTTCCTAGTGCACATTACACTCTCCTACAGGGTGTTTCTAGTGCACATTACACTCTCCTACAGGGTGTTCCTAGTGCACATTACACGCTCCTACAGGGTGTTCCTAGTGCACACTACACTCTTCTACAGGGTGTTCCTAGTGCACATTACACTCTCCTACAGGGTGTTTCTAGTGCACATTACACTCTCCTAGAGGGTGTTCCTAGTGTACATTACACTCTCCTACAGGGTGTTCCTAGTGCACATTACACTCTCCTACAGGGTGTTCCTAGTGCACATTACACTCTCCTAGAGGGTGTTCCTAGTGCACATTACACTCTCCTACAGGGTGTTCCTAGTGCACATTACACTCTCCTACAGGATGTTCCTAGTGCACATTACACTCTCCTAGAGGGTGTTCCTAGTGCACATTACACTCTCCTACAGGGTGTTCCTAGTGCACATTACACTCTCCTACAGGGTGTTCCTAGTGCACATTACACTCTCCTAGAGGGTGTTCCTAGTGTACATTACACTCTCCTACAGGGTGTTCCTAGTGCACATTACACTCTCCTACAGGATGTTCCTAGTGCACATTACACGCTCCTACAGGGTGTTCCTAGTGCACACTACACTCTTCTACAGGGTGTTCCTAGTGCACATTACACTCTCCTACAGGGTGTTTCTAGTGCACATTACACTCTCCTAGAGGGTGTTCCTAGTGTACATTACACTCTCCTACAGGGTGTTCCTAGTGCACATTACACTCTCCTAAAGGGTGTTCCTAGTGCACATTACACTCTCCTAGAGGGTGTTCCTAGTGTACATTACACTCTCCTACAGGGTGTTCCTAGTGTACATTACACTCTACTAGAGGGTGTTCCTAGTGCACATTACACTCTCCTAGAGGGTGTTCCTAGTGTACATTACACTCTCCTACAGGGTGTTCCTAGTGCACATTACACGCTCCTACAGGGTGTTCCTAGTGCACACTACACTCTTCTACAGGGTGTTCCTAGTGCACATTACACTCTCCTACAGAGTGTTCCTAGTGCACATTACACTCTCCTAAAGGGTGTTCCTAGTGTACATTACTCTCTCCTACAGGGTGATCCTAGTGTACATTACACTCTCCTACAGGGTGTTCCTAGTGTACATTACACTCTCCTAGAGGGTGTTCCCAGTGTACATTACTCTCTCCTACAGGGTGTTCCTAGTGTACATTACTCTCTCCTACAGGGTGATCCTAGTGTACATTACACTCTCCTACAGGGTGTTCCTAGTGTACATTACACTCTCCTACAGGGTGTTCCTAGTGCACATTACACTCTTCTACAGGCTGTTACTAGTGCGCATTACACTCTCCTAGAGGGTGTTCCTAGTGTACATTACACTCTCCTACAGGGTGTTCCTAGTGCACATTACACTCTCCTACAGGGAGTTCCTAGTGCACATTACACGCTCCTACAGGGTGTTCCTAGTGCACATTACACTCTCCTACAGGGTGTTTCTAGTGCACATTACACGCTCCTACAGAGTGCTCCTAGTGCACATTACACTCTCCTAAAGGGTGTTCCTAGTGTACATTACTCTCTCCTACAGGGTGATCCTAGAGCACATTACACTCTCCTACAGGGTGTTTCTAGTGCACATTACACTCCCCTACAGGGTGTTACTAGTGCGCATTACTCTCTCCTACAGGGTGTTACTAGTGCACATTACACTCTCCTACAGGGTGTTTCTAGTGCACATTACACTCTCCTACAGGGTGTTTCTAGTGCACATTACACTCTCCTACAGGGTGTTTCTAGTGCACATTACACTCTCCAACAGGCTGTTACTAGTGTACATTACACTCTCCTAAAGGGTGTTCCTAGTGTACATTACTCTCTCCTACAGGGTGTTCCTAGTGTACATTACACTCTCCTACAGAGTGTTCCTAGTGCACATTACACGCTCCTACAGGGTGTTCCTAGTGCACACTACACTCTTCTACAGGGTGTTTCTTGTGCACATTACACTCTCCTACAGAGTGTTTCTAGTGCACATTACACTCTCCTACAGAGTGTTCCTAGTGCACATTACACTCTCCTACAGGCTGTTACTAGTGTACATTACACTCTCCTAAAGGGTGTTCCTAGTGTACATTACTCTCTCCTACAGGGTGTTCCTAGTGTACATTACACTCTCCTACAGAGTGTTCCTAGTGCACATTACACTCTCCTACAGGGTGTCTCTAGTGCACATTACACTCTCCTACAGCGTGTTTCTAGTGCACATTACACTCTCCTAGAGGGTGTTCCTCGTGCACATTACACTCTCCTACAGGCTGTTACTAGTGTACATTACACTCTCCTAAAGGGTGTTCCTAGTGTACATTACTCTCTCCTACAGGGTGTTCCTAGTGTACATTACACTCTCCTACAGAGTGTTCCTAGTGCACATTACACTCTCCTACAAGGTGTTCCTAGTGTACATTACTCTCTCCTACAGGGTGTTCCTAGTGTACATTACACTCTCCTACAGGGTGTTCCTAGTGTACATTACTCTCTCCTACAGGGTGTTCCTAGTGTACATTACACTCTCCTACAGAGTGTTCCTAGTGTACATTACTCTCTCCTACAGGGTGTTCCTAGTGCACATTACACTCTCCTAAAGGGTGTTCCTAGTGTACATTACTCTCTCCTACAGAGTGTTCCTAGTGTACATTACACTCTCCTAAAGGGTGTTCCTAGTGTACATTACTCTCTCCTACAGGGTGTTCCTAGTGTACATTACACTCTCCTACAGAGTGTTCCTAGTGCACATTACACTCTCCGACAGAGTGTTCCTAGTGTACATTACTCTCTCCTACAGGGTGTTCCTAGTGCACATTACACTCTCCTAAAGGGTGTTCCTAGTGTACATTACTCTCTCCTACAGGGTGTTCCTAGTGTACATTACCCTCTCCTACAGAGTGTTCCTAGTGCACATTACACTCTCCTACAGAGTGTTCCTAGTGCACATTACACTCTCCTACAGAGTGTTCCTAGTGTACATTACACTCTCCTACAGAGTGTTCCTAGTGTACATTACACTCTCCTACAGAGTGTTTCTAGTGCACATTACACTCTCCTAGAGGGTGTTCCTAGTGCACATTACACTCTCCTACAGGCTGTTACTAGTGTACATTACACTCTCCTAAAGGGTGTTCCTAGTGTACATTACTCTCTCCTACAGGGTGTTCCTAGTGTACATTACACTCTCCTACAGAGTGTTCCTAGTGCACATTACACTCTCCTACGGGCTGTTACTAGTGTACATTACACTCTCCTAAAGGGTGTTCCTAGTGTACATTACTCTCTCCTACAGGGTGTTCCTAGTGTACATTACACTCTCCTACAGAGTGTTCCTAGTGCACATTACACGCTCCTACAGAGTGTTCCTAGTGCACATTACACTCTCCTAAAGGGTGTTCCTAGTGTACATTACTCTCTCCTACAGGGTGATCCTAGTGCACATTACACTCTCCTACAGGGTGTTACTAGTGCACATTACACTCTCCTACAGGGTGTTTCTAGTGCACATTACACTCTCCTACAGGGTGTTACTAGTGCGCATTACACTCTCCTACAGGGTGTTCCTAGTGCACATTACACGCTCCTACAGGGTGTTCCTAGTGCACACTACACTCTTCTACAGGGTGTTCCTAGTGCACATTACACTCTCCTACAGGGTGTTTCTAGTGCACATTACACTCTCCTAGAGGGTGTTCCTAGTGTACATTACACTCTCCTACAGGGTGTTCCTAGTGCACATTACACTCTCCTACAGGGTGTTCCTAGTGCACATTACACTCTCCTAGAGGGTGTTCCTAGTGTACATTACACTCTCCTACAGGGTGTTCCTAGTGCACATTACACTCTCCTACAGGGTGTTCCTAGTGCACATTACTCGCTCCTACAGGGTGTTCCTAGTGCACACTACACTCTTCTACAGGGTGTTCCTAGTGCACATTACACTCTCCTACAGAGTGTTCCTAGTGCACATTACACTCTCCTAAAGGGTGTTCCTAATGTACATTACTCTCTCCTACAGGGTGATCCTAGTGTACATTACACTCTCCTACAGGGTGTTCCTAGTGTACATTACACTCTCCTAGAGGGTGTTCCTAGTGTACATTACTCTCTCCTACAGGGTGTTCCTAGTGTACAATACTCTCTCCTACAGGGTGATCCTAGTGTACATTACACTCTCCTACAGGGTGTTCCTAGTGTACATTACACTCTCCTAAAGGGTGTTCCTAGTGTACATTACTCTCTCCTACAGGGTGATCCTAGTGTACATTACACTCTCCTACAGGGTGTTCCTAGTGCACATTACACTCTCCTAGAGGGTGTTCCTAGTGTACATTACACTCTCCTACAGGGTGTTCCTAGTGCACATTACACTCTCCTACAGGCTGTTACTAGTGCGCATTACACTCTCCTAAAGGGTGTTCCTAGTGTACATTACACTCTCCTACAGGGTGTTCCTAGTGCACATTACACTCTCCTACAGGGTGTTCCTAGTGCACATTACACGCTCCTACAGGGTGTTCCTAGTGCACATTACACTCTCCTACAGGGTGTTCCTAGTGCACATTACACTCTCCTACAGGGTGTTTCTAGTGCACATTACACGCTCCTACAGAGTGTTCCTAGTGCACATTACACTCTCCTAAAGGGTGTTCCTAGTGTACATTACTCTCTCCTACAGGGTGATCCTAGTGCACATTACACTCTCCTACAGGGTGTTTCTAGTGCACATTACACGCTCCTACAGAGTGTTCCTAGTGCACATTACACTCTCCTAAAGGGTGTTCCTAGTGTACATTACTCTCTCCTACAGGGTGATCCTAGTGCACATTACACTCTCCTACAGGCTGTTACTAGTGCACATTACACGCTCCTACAGGGTGTTCCTAGTGCACATTACACTCTCCTACAGGGTGTTTCTAGTGCACATTACACGCTCCTACAGAGTGATCCTAGTGCACATTACACTCTCCTACAGGGTGTTACTAGTGCACATTACACTCTCCTACAGGGTGTTTCTAGTGCACATTACACTCTCCTACAGGGTGTTACTAGTGTACATTACACTCTCCTACAGGGTGTTACTAGTGCACATTACACTCTCCTACAGGGTGATTCTAGTGCACATTACACTCTCCTACAGGGTGTTTCTAGTGCACATTACACTCTCCTACAGGGTGTTCCTAGTGCACATTACACTCTCCTACAGGCTGTTACTAGTGTACATTACACTCTCCTAAAGGGTGTTCCTAGTGTACATTACTCTCTCCTACAGGGTGTTCCTAGTGTACATTACACTCTCCTACAGAGTGTTTCTAGTGCACATTACACTCTCCTAGAGGGTGTTCCTAGTGCACATTACACTCTCCTACAGGCTGTTACTAGTGTACATTACACTCTCCTAAAGGGTGTTCCTAGTGTACATTACTCTCTCCTACAGGGTGTTCCTAGTGTACATTACTCTCTCCTACAGGGTGTTCCTAGTGCACATTACACTCTCCTAAAGGGTGTTCCTAGTGTACATTACTCTCTCGTACAGAGTGTTCCTAGTGTACATTACACTCTCCCAAAGGGTGTTCCTAGTGTACATTACTCTATCCTACAGGGTGTTCCTAGTGTACATTACACTCTCCTACAGAGTGTTCCTAGTGCACATTACACTCTCCTACAGGGTCTTCCTAATGTACATTACACTCTCCTACAGGGTGTTACTAGTGTACATTACACTCTCCTACAGGGTGTTCCTTATGTACATTACACTCTCCTACAGGGTGTTCCTAGTGCATATTACACTCTCCTACAGGGTGTTCCTAGTGCACATTACACTCTCCTACAGGGTGTTACTAGTGTACATTACACTCTCCAACAGGGTGTTCCTAGTGCACATTACACACTCCTACAGAGTGTTCCTAGTGCACATTACTCTCTCCTACAGGGTGTTCCTAGTGCACATTACACTCTCCTAAAGGGTGTTCCTAGTGTACATTACTCTCTCCTACAGGGTGTTCCTAGTGTACATTACACTCTCCTACAGAGTGTTCCTAGTGCACATTACACTCTCCTACAGAGTGTTCCTAGTGCACATTACACTCTCCTACAGAGTGTTCCTAGTGTACATTACACTCTCCTACAGAGTGTTCCTAGTGTACATTACACTCTCCTACAGAGTGTTTCTAGTGCACATTACACTCTCCTAGAGGGTGTTCCTAGTGCACATTACACTCTCCTACAGGCTGTTACTAGTGTACATTACACTCTCCTAAAGGGTGTTCCTAGTGTACATTACTCTCTCCTACAGGGTGTTCCTAGTGTACATTACACTCTCCTACAGAGTGTTCCTAGTGCACATTACACTCTCCTACAGGCTGTTACTAGTGTACATTACACTCTCCTAAAGGGTGTTCCTAGTGTACATTACTCTCTCCTACAGGGTGTTCCTAGTGTACATTACACTCTCCTACAGAGTGTTCCTAGTGCACATTACACCCTCCTACAGGCTGTTACTAGTGTACATTACACTCTACTAAAGGGTGTTCCTAGTGTACATTACTCTCTCCTACAGGGTGTTCCTAGTGTACATTACACTCTCCTAAAGGGTGTTCCTAGTGCACATTACACGCTCCTACAGGGTGTTCCTAGTGCACATTACACTCTCCTACAGGCTGTTACTAGTGTACATTACACTCTCCTAAAGGGTGTTCCTAGTGTACATTACTCTCTCCTACAGGGTGATCCTAGTGCACATTACACCCTCCTACAGGGTGTTACTAGTGCACATTACACTCTCCTACAGGTTGTTTCTAGTGCACATTACACTCTCCTACAGGGTGTTTCTAGTGCACATTACACTCTCTTACAGGGTGTTCCTAGTGCACATTTCACTCTCCTACAGGCTGTTACTAGTGTACATTACACTCTCCTAAAGGGTGTTTCTAGTGCACATTACACTCTCCTAAAGGGTGTTTCTAGTGCACATTACACTCTCCTACAGAGTGTTTCTAGTGCACATTACACTCTCCTACAGGGTGTTCCTAGTGCACATTACACTCTCCTACAGGCTGTTACTAGTGTACATTACACTCTCCTAAAGGGTGTTCCTAGTGTACATTACTCTCTCCTACAGGGTGTTCCTAGTGTACATTACACTCTCCTACAGAGTGTTCCTAGTGCACATTACACTCTCCTACAGGGTGTTCCTAGTGTACATTACACTCTCCTAAAAGGTGTTCCTAGTGTACATTACACTCTCCTACAGGGTGTTCCTAG
Source organism: Meconema thalassinum (assembly GCA_946902985.2). Classification (NCBI taxonomy): domain Eukaryota; kingdom Metazoa; phylum Arthropoda; class Insecta; order Orthoptera; family Tettigoniidae; genus Meconema; species Meconema thalassinum. The sequence goes on along the minus strand of CAMPQE020000377.1, from coordinate 220,210 downwards.
TGTACATTACTCTCTCCTACAGGGTGTTCCTAGTGTACATTACACTCTCCTACAGAGTGTTCCTAGTGCACATTACACTCTCCTACAAGGTGTTCCTAGTGTACATTACTCTCTCCTACAGGGTGTTCCTAGTGTACATTACACTCTCCTACAGGGTGTTCCTAGTGTACATTACTCTCTCCTACAGGGTGTTCCTAGTGTACATTACACTCTCCTACAGAGTGTTCCTAGTGTACATTACTCTCTCCTACAGGGTGTTCCTAGTGCACATTACACTCTCCTAAAGGGTGTTCCTAGTGTACATTACTCTCTCCTACAGAGTGTTCCTAGTGTACATTACACTCTCCTAAAGGGTGTTCCTAGTGTACATTACTCTCTCCTACAGGGTGTTCCTAGTGTACATTACACTCTCCTACAGAGTGTTCCTAGTGCACATTACACTCTCCTACAGCGTGTTCCTAGTGTACATTACTCTCTCCTACAGGGTGTTCCTAGTGCACATTACACTCTCCTAAAGGGTGTTCCTAGTGTACATTACTCTCTCCTACAGGGTGTTCCTAGTGTACATTACACTCTCCTACAGAGTGTTCCTAGTGCACATTACACTCTCCTACAGAGTGTTCCTAGTGCACATTACACTCTCCTACAGAGAGTTCCTAGTGTACATTACACTCTCCTACAGAGTGTTCCTAGTGTACATTACACTCTCCTACAGAGTGTTTCTAGTGCACATTACACTCTCCTAGAGGGTGTTCCTAGTGCACATTACACTCTCCTACAGGCTGTTACTAGTGTACATTACACTCTCCTAAAGGGTGTTCCTAGTGTACATTACTCTCTCCTACAGGGTGTTCCTAGTGTACATTACACTCTCCTACAGAGTGTTCCTAGTGCACATTACACTCTCCTACGGGCTGTTACTAGTGTACATTACACTCTCCTAAAGGGTGTTCCTAGTGTACATTGCTCTCTCCTACAGGGTGTTCCTAGTGTACATTACACTCTCCTACAGAGTGTTCCTAGTGCACATTACACGCTCCTACAGAGTGTTCCTAGTGCACATTACACTCTCCTAAAGGGTGTTCCTAGTGTACATTACTCTCTCCTACAGGGTGAACCTAGTGCACATTACACTCTCCTACAGGGTGTTACTAGTGCATATTACACTCTCCTACAGGGTGTTTCTAGTGCACATTACACTCTCCTACAGGGTGTTACTAGTGCGCATTACACTCTCCTACAGGGTGTTCCTAGTGCACATTACACGCTCCTACAGGGTGTTCCTAGTGCACACTACACTCTTCTAAAGGGTGTTCCTAGTGCACATTACACTCTCCTACAGGGTGTTTCTAGTGCACATTACACTCTCCTAGAGGGTGTTCCTAGTGTACATTACACTCTCCTACAGGGTGTTCCTAGTGCACATTACACTCTCCTACAGGGTGTTCCTAGTGCACATTACACTCTCCTAGAGGGTGTTCCTAGTGTACATTACACTCTCCTACAGGGTGTTCCTAGTGCACATTACACTCTCCTACAGGGTGTTCCTAGTGCACATTACACGCTCCTACAGGGTGTTCCTAGTGCACACTACACTCTTCTACAGGGTGTTCCTAGTGCACATTACACTCTCCTACAGAGTGTTCCTAGTGCACATTACACTCTCCTAAAGGGTGTTCCTAGTGTACATTACTCTCTCCTACAGGGTGATCCTAGTTTACATTACACTCTCCTACAGGGTGTTCCTAGTGTACATTACACTCTCCTAGAGGGTGTTCCTAGTGTACATTACTCTCTCCTACAGGGTGTTCCTAGTGTACAATACTCTCTCCTACAGGGTGATCCTAGTGTACATTACACTCTCCTACAGGGTGTTCCTAGTGTACATTACACTCTCCTAAAGGGTGTTCCTAGTGTACATTACTCTCTCCTACAGGGTGATCCTAGTGTACATTACACTCTCCTACAGGGTGTTCCTAGTGCACATTACACTCTCCTAGAGGGTGTTCCGAGTGTACATTACACTCTCCTACAGGGTGTTCCTAGTGCACATTACACTCTCCTACAGGCTGTTACTAGTGCGCATTACACTCTCCTAAAGGGTGTTCCTAGTGTACATTACACTCTCCTACAGGGTGTTCCTAGTGCACATTACACTCTCCTACAGGGTGTTCCTAGTGCACATTACACGCTCCTACAGGGTGTTCCTAGTGCACATTACACTCTCCTACAGGGTGTTCCTAGTGCACATTACACTCTCCTACAGGGTGTTTCTAGTGCACATTACACGCTCCTACAGAGTGTTCCTAGTGCACATTACACTCTCCTAAAGGGTGTTCCTAGTGTACATTACTCTCTCCTACAGGGTGATCCTAGTGCACATTACACTCTCCTACAGGGTGTTTCTAGTGCACATTACACGCTCCTACAGAGGGTTCCTAGTGCACATTACACTCTCCTAAAGGGTGTTCCTAGTGTACATTACTCTCTCTTACAGGGTGATCCTAGTGCACATTACACTCTCCTACAGGCTGTTACTAGTGCACATTACACGCTCCTACAGGGTGTTCCTTGTGCACATTACACTCTCCTACAGGGTGTTTCTAGTGCACATTACACGCTCCTACAGAGTGATCCTAGTGCACATTACACTCTCCTACAGGGTGTTACTAGTGCACATTACACTCTCCTACAGGGTGTTTCTAGTGCACATTACACTCTCCTACAGGGTGTTACTAGTGCGCATTACACTCTCCTACAGGGTGTTACTAGTGCACATTACACTCTCCTACAGGGTGTTTCTAGTGCACATTACACTCTCCTACAGGGTGTTTCTAGTGCACATTACACTCTCCTCCAGGGTGTTCCTAGTGCACATTACACGCTCCTACAGGCTGTTACTAGTGTACATTACACTCTCCTAAAGGGTGTTCCTAGTGTACATTACTCTCTCCTACAGGGTGTTCCTAGTGTACATTACACCCTCCTACAGAGTGTTCCTAGTGCACATTACACTCTCCTACAGAGTGTTCCTAGTGTACATTACTCTCTCCTACAGGGTGTTCCTAGTGCACATTACACTCTCCTAAAGGGTGTTCCTAGTGTACATTACTCTCTCGTACAGAGTGTTCCTAGTGTACATTACACTCTCCCAAAGGGTGTTCCTAGTGTACATTACTCTATCCTACAGGGTGTTCCTAGTGTACATTACACTCTCCTACAGAGTGTTCCTAGTGCACATTACACTCTCCTACAGGGTCTTCCTAATGTACATTACACTCTCCTACAGGGTGTTACTAGTGTACATTACACTCTCCTACAGGGTGTTCCTTATGTACATTACACTCTCCTACAGGGTGTTCCTAGTGCATATTACACTCTCCTACAGGGTGTTCCTAGTGCACATTACACTCTCCTACAGGGTGTTACTAGTGTACATTACACTCTCCTACAGGGTGTTCCTAGTGCACATTACACACTCCTACAGAGTGTTCCTAGTGTACATTACTCTCTCCTACAGGGTGTTCCTAGTGCACATTACACTCTTCTAAAGGGTGTTCCTAGTGTACATTACTCTCTCCTACAGGGTGTTCCTAGTGTACATTACACTCTCCTACAGAGTGTTCCTAGTGCACATTACACTCTCCTACAGAGTGTTCCTAGTGCACATTACACTCTCCTACAGAGTGTTCCTAGTGTACATTACACTCTCCTACAGAGTGTTCCTAGTGTACATTACACTCTCCTACAGAGTGTTTCTAGTGCACATTACACTCTCCTAGAGGGTGTTCCTAGTGCACATTACACTCTCCTACAGGCTGTTACTAGTGTACATTACACTCTCCTAAAGGGTGTTCCTAGTGTACATTACTCTCTCCTACAGGGTGTTCCTAGTGTACATTACACTCTCCTAAAGGGTGTTCCTAGTGCACATTACACGCTCCTACAGGGTGTTCCTAGTGCACATTACATTCTCTTACAGGCTGTTACTAGTGTACATTACACTCTCCTAAAGGGTGTTCCTAGTGTAAATTACTCTCTCCTACAGGGTGATCCTAGTGCACATTACACTCTCCTACAGGGTGTTACTAGTGCACATTACACTCTCCTACAGGGTGTTTCTAGTGCACATTACACTCTCCTACAGGGTGTTACTAGTGCACATTACACTCTCCTACAGGGTGTTTCTAGTGCACATTACACTCTCCTACAGGGTGTTTCTAGTGCACATTACACTCTCCTACAGGGTGTTCCTAGTGCACATTTCACTCTCCTACAGGCTGTTACTAGTGTACATTACACTCTCCTAAAGGGTGTTTCTAGTGCACATTACACTCTCCTAAAGGGTGTTTCTAGTGCACATTACACTCTCCTACAGAGTGTTTCTAGTGCACATTACACTCTCCTACAGGGTGTTCCTAGTGCACATTACACTCTCCTACAGGCTGTTACTAGTGTACATTACACTCTCCTAAAGGGTGTTCCTAGTGTACATTACTCTCTCCTACAGGGTGTTCCTAGTGTACATTACACTCTCCTACAGAGTGTTCCTAGTGCACATTACACTCTCCTACAGGGTGTTCCTAGTGTACATTACACTCTCCTAAAAGGTGTTCCTAGTGTACATTACACTCTCCTACAGGGTGTTCCTAGTGTACATTACTCTCTCCTACAGGGTGTTCCTAGTGTACATTACACTCTCCTACAGAGTGTTCCTAGTGCACATTACACTCTCCTACAAGGTGTTCCTAGTGTACATTACTCTCTCCTACAGGGTGTTCCTAGTGTACATTACACTCTCCTACAGGGTGTTCCTAGTGTACATTACTCTCTCCTACAGGGTGTTCCTAGTGTACATTGATCTCTCCTACAGAGTGTTCCTAGTGTACATTACACTCTCCTAAAGGGTGTTCCTAGTGTACATTACTCTCTCCTACAGGGTGTTCCTAGTGTACATTACACTCTCCTACAGAGTGTTCCTAGTGCACATTACTCTCTCCTACAGGGTGTTCCTAGTGTACATTGATCTCTCCTACAGAGTGTTCCTAGTGTACATTACACTCTCCTAAAAGGTGTTCCTAGTGTACATTACTCTCTCCTACAGGGTGTTCCTAGTGTACATTACACTCTCCTACAGAGTGTTCCTAGTGCACAATACACTCTCCTACAGAGTGTTCCTAGTGTACATTACTCTCTCCTACAGGGTGTTCCTAGTGCACATTACACTCTCCTAAAGGGTGTTCCTAGTGTACATTACTCTCTCCTACAGGGTGTTCCTAGTGTACATTACACTCTCCTACAGAGTGTTCCTAGTGCACATTACACTCTCCTACAGAGTGTTCCTAGTGCACATTACACTCTCCTACAGAGTGTTCCTAGTGTACATTACACTCTCCTACAGAGTGTTCCTAGTGTACATTACACTCTCCTACAGAGTGTTTCTAGTGCACATTACACTCTCCTAGAGGGTGTTCCTAGTGCACATTACACTCTCCTACAGGCTGTTACTAGTGTACATTACACTCTCCTAAAGGGTGTTCCTAGTGTACATTACTCTCTCCTACAGGGTGTTCCTAGTGTACATTACACTCTCCTACAGAGTGTTCCTAGTGCACATTACACTCTCCTACGGGCTGTTACTAGTGTACATTACACTCTCCTAAAGGGTGTTCCTAGTGTACATTACTCTCTCCTACAGGGTGTTCCTAGTGTACATTACACTCTCCTACAGAGTGTTCCTAGTGCACATTACACGCTCCTACAGAGTGTTCCTAGTGCACATTACACTCTCCTAAAGGGTGTTCCTAGTGTACATTACTCTCTCCTACAGGGTGATCCTAGTGCACATTACACTCTCCTACAGGGTGTTACTAGTGCACATTACACTCTCCTACAGGGTGTTTCTAGTGCACATTACACTCTCCTACAGGGTGTTACTAGTGCGCATTACACTCTCCTAGAGGGTGTTCCTAGTGTACATTACACTCTCCTACAGGGTGTTCCTAGTGCACATTACACTCTCCTACAGGGTGTTCCTAGTGTACATTACACGCTCCTACAGGGTGTTCCTAGTGCACACTACACTCTTCTACAGGGTGTTCCTAGTGCACATTACACTCTCCTACAGAGTGTTCCTAGTGCACATAACACTCTCCTAAAGGGTGTTCCTAGTGTACATTACTCTCTCCTACAGGGTGATCCTAGTGTACATTACACTCTCCTACAGGGTGTTCCTAGTGTACATTACACTCTCCTAGAGGGTGTTCCTAGTGTACAATACTCTCTCCTACAGGGTGATCCTAGTGTACATTACACTCTCCTACAGGGTGTTCCTAGTGTACATTACACTCTCCTAAAGGGTGTTCCTAGTGTACATTACTCTCTCCTACAGGGTGATCCTAGTGTACATTACACTCTCCTACAGGGTGTTCCTAGTGCACATTACACTCTCCTAGAGGGTGTTCCTAGTGTACATTACACTCTCCTACAGGGTGTTCCTAGTGCACATTACACTCTCCTACAGGCTGTTACTAGTGCGCATTACACTCTCCCAAAGGGTGTTCCCAGTGTACATTACACTCTCCTACAGGGTGTTCCTAGTGCACATTACACTCTCCTACAGGGTGTTCCTAGTGCACATTACACGCTCCTACAGGGTGTTCCTAGTGCACATTACACTCTCCTACAGGATGTTCCTAGTGCACATTACACGCTCCTACAGGGTGTTACTAGTGCACAATACACTCCTACAAGGTGTTCCTAGTGCACATTACACGTTCCTACAGTTTGTTACTAGTGTACATTACACTCTCCTACAGGGTGTTCCTAGTGTACATTACACTCTCCTACAGGGTGTTCCTAGTGCACATTACACTCTCCTACAGGGTGTTCCTAGTGCACATTACACTCTCCTACAGGGTGTTCCTAGTGCACATTACACGCTCCTACAGGGTCTTCCTAGTGCACATTACACTCTCCTACAGGGTGTTTCTAGTGCACATTACACTCTCCTACAGGGTGTTTCTAGTGCACATTACACTCTCCTAGAGGGTGTTCCTAGTGTACATTACACTCTCCTAAAGGGTGTTCCTAGTGTACATTACACTCTCCTACAGGGTGTTTCTAGTGCACTTTACACTCTCCTACGGGGTGTTCCTAGTGTACATTACACTCTCCTAAAGGGTGTTCCTAGTGCACATTACACGCTCCAACAGGGTGTTCCTAGTGCACATTACACTCTCCTACAGGGTGTTTCTAGTGCACATTACACTCTCCTACAGGGTGTTCCTAGTGCACATTACACGCTCCTACAGGGTGTTCCTAGTGCACACTACACTCTTCTACAGGGTGTTCCTAGTGCACATTACACTCTCCTACAGGGTGTTTCTAGTGCACATTACACTCTCCTAGAGGGTGTTCCTAGTGTACATTACACTCTCCTACAGGGTGTTCCTAGTGCACATTACACTCTCCTACAGGGTGTACCTAGTGCACATTACACTCTCCTAGAGGGTGTTCCTAGTGCACATTACACTCTCCTACAGGCTGTTCCTAGTGCACATTACACTCTCCTACAGGATGTTCCTAGTGCACATTACACTCTCCTAGAGGGTGTTCCTAGTGCACATTACACTCTCCTACAGGGTGTTCCTAGTGCACATTACACTCTCCTAGAGGGTGTTCCTAGTGTACATTACACTCTCCTACAGGGTGTTCCTAGTGCACATTACACTCTCCTACAGGATGTTCCTAGTGCACATTACACGCTCCTACAGGGTGTTCCTAGTGCACATTACACTCTCCTACAGGGTGTTTCTAGTGCACATTACACTCTCCTAGAGGGTGTTCCTAGTGTACATTACACTCTCCTACAGGGTGTTCCTAGTGCACATTACACTCTCCTACAGGATGTTCCTAGTGCACATTACACGCTCCTACAGGGTGTTCCTAGTGCACACTACACTCTTCTACAGGGTGTTCCTAGTGCACATTACACTCTCCTACAGGGTGTTTCTAGTGCACATTACACTCTCCTAGAGGGTGTTCCTAGTGTACATTACACTCTCCTAGAGGGTGTTCCTAGTGCACATTACACTCTCCTACAGAGTGTTCCTAGTGTACATTACACTCTCCTACAGAGTGTTCCTAGTGTACATTACACTCTCCTACAGAGTGTTTCTAGTGCACATTACACTCTCCTAGAGGGTGTTCCTAGTGCACATTACACTCTCCTACAGGCTGTTACTAGTGTACATTACACTCTCCTAAAGGGTGTTCCTAGTGTAAATTACTCTCTCCTACAGGGTGATCCTAGTGCACATTACACTCTCCTACAGGGTGTTACTAGTGCACATTACACTCTCCTACAGGGTGTTTCTAGTGCACATTACACTCTCCTACAGGGTGTTACTAGTGCACATTACACTCTCCTACAGGGTGTTTCTAGTGCACAATACACTCTCCTACAGGGTGTTTCTAGTGCACATTACACTCTCCTACAGGGTGTTCCTAGTGCACATTTCACTCTCCTACAGGCTGTTACTAGTGTACATTACACTCTCCTAAAGGGTGTTTCTAGTGCACATTACACTCTCCTAAAGGGTGTTTCTAGTGCACATTACACTCTCCTACAGAGTGTTCCTAGTGCACATTACTCTCTCCTACAGGGTGTTCCTAGTGTACATTGATCTCTCCTACAGAGTGTTCCTAGTGTACATTACACTCTCCTAAAAGGTGTTCCTAGTGTACATTACTCTCTCCTACAGGGTGTTCCTAGTGTACATTACACTCTCCTACAGAGTGTTCCTAGTGCACAATACACTCTCCTACAGAGTGTTCCTAGTGTACATTACTCTCTCCTACAGGGTGTTCCTAGTGCACATTACACTCTCCTAAAGGGTGTTCCTAGTGTACATTACTCTCTCCTACAGGGTGTTCCTAGTGTACATTACACTCTCCTACAGAGTGTTCCTAGTGCACATTACACTCTCCTACAGAGTGTTCCTAGTGCACATTACACTCTCCTACAGAGTGTTCCTAGTGTACATTACACTCTCCTACAGAGTGTTCCTAGTGTACATTACACTCTCCTACAGAGTGTTTCTAGTGCACATTACACTCTCCTAGAGGGTGTTCCTAGTGCACATTACACTCTCCTACAGGCTGTTACTAGTGTACATTACACTCTCCTAAAGGGTGTTCCTAGTGTACATTACTCTCTCCTACAGGGTGTTCCTAGTGTACATTACACTCTCCTACAAAGTGTTCCTAGTGCACATTACACTCTCCTACGGGCTGTTACTAGTGTACATTACACTCTCCTAAAGGGTGTTCCTAGTGTACATTACTCTCTCCTACAGGGTGTTCCTAGTGTACATTACACTCTCCTACAGAGTGTTCCTAGTGCACATTACACGCTCCTACAGAGTGTTCCTAGTGCACATTACACTCTCCTAAAGGGTGTTCCTAGTGTACATTACTCTCTCCTACAGGGTGATCCTAGTGCACATTACACTCTCCTACAGGGTGTTACTAGTGCACATTACACTCTCCTACAGGGTGTTTCTAGTGCACATTACACTCTCCTACAGGGTGTTACTAGTGCGCATTACACTCTCCTAGAGGGTGTTCCTAGTGTACATTACACTCTCCTACAGGGTGTTCCTAGTGCACATTACACTCTCCTACAGGGTGTTCCTAGTGTACATTACACGCTCCTACAGGGTGTTCCTAGTGCACACTACACTCTTCTACAGGGTGTTCCTAGTGCACATTACACTCTCCTACAGAGTGTTCCTAGTGCACATAACACTCTCCTAAAGGGTGTTCCTAGTGTACATTACTCTCTCCTACAGGGTGATCCTAGTGTACATTACACTCTCCTACAGGGTGTTCCTAGTGTACATTACACTCTCCTAGAGGGTGTTCCTAGTGTACAATACTCTCTCCTACAGGGTGATCCTAGTGTACATTACACTCTCCTACAGGGTGTTCCTAGTGTACATTACACTCTCCTAAAGGGTGTTCCTAGTGTACATTACTCTCTCCTACAGGGTGATCCTAGTGTACATTACACTCTCCTACAGGGTGTTCCTAGTGCACATTACACTCTCCTAGAGGGTGTTCCTAGTGTACATTACACTCTCCTACAGGGTGTTCCTAGTGCACATTACACTCTCCTACAGGCTGTTACTAGTGCGCATTACACTCTCCCAAAGGGTGTTCCCAGTGTACATTACACTCTCCTACAGGGTGTTCCTAGTGCACATTACACTCTCCTACAGGGTGTTCCTAGTGCACATTACACGCTCCTACAGGGTGTTCCTAGTGCACATTACACTCTCCTACAGGATGTTCCTAGTGCACATTACACGCTCCTACAGGGTGTTACTAGTGCACAATACACTCCTACAAGGTGTTCCTAGTGCACATTACACGTTCCTACAGTTTGTTACTAGTGTACATTACACTCTCCTACAGGGTGTTCCTAGTGTACATTACACTCTCCTACAGGGTGTTCCTAGTGCACATTACACTCTCCTACAGGGTGTTCCTAGTGCACATTACACTCTCCTACAGGGTGTTCCTAGTGCACATTACACGCTCCTACAGGGTCTTCCTAGTGCACATTACACTCTCCTACAGGGTGTTTCTAGTGCACATTACACTCTCCTACAGGGTGTTTCTAGTGCACATTACACTCTCCTAGAGGGTGTTCCTAGTGTACATTACACTCTCCTAAAGGGTGTTCCTAGTGTACATTACACTCTCCTACAGGGTGTTTCTAGTGCACTTTACACTCTCCTACGGGGTGTTCCTAGTGTACATTACACTCTCCTAAAGGGTGTTCCTAGTGCACATTACACGCTCCAACAGGGTGTTCCTAGTGCACATTACACTCTCCTACAGGGTGTTTCTAGTGCACATTACACTCTCCTACAGGGTGTTCCTAGTGCACATTACACGCTCCTACAGGGTGTTCCTAGTGCACACTACACTCTTCTACAGGGTGTTCCTAGTGCACATTACACTCTCCTACAGGGTGTTTCTAGTGCACATTACATTCTCCTAGAGGGTGTTCCTAGTGTACATTACACTCTCCTACAGGGTGTTCCTAGTGCACATTACACTCTCCTACAGGGTGTACCTAGTGCACATTACACTCTCCTAGAGGGTGTTCCTAGTGCACATTACACTCTCCTACAGGGTGTTCCTAGTGCACATTACACTCTCCTACAGGATGTTCCTAGTGCACATTACACTCTCCTAGAGGGTGTTCCTAGTGCACATTACACTCTCCTACAGGGTGTTCCTAGTGCACATTACACTCTCCTAGAGGGTGTTCCTAGTGTACATTACACTCTCCTACAGGGTGTTCCTAGTGCACATTACACTCTCCTACAGGATGTTCCTAGTGCACATTACACGCTCCTACAGGGTGTTCCTAGTGCACACTACACTCTTCTACAGGGTGTTCCTAGTGCACATTACACTCTCCTACAGGGTGTTTCTAGTGCACATTACACTCTCCTAGAGGGTGTTCCTAGTGTACATTACACTCTCCTACAGGGTGTTCCTAGTGCACATTACACTCTCCTACAGGATGTTCCTAGTGCACATTACACGCTCCTACAGGGTGTTCCTAGTGCACACTACACTCTTCTACAGGGTGTTCCTAGTGCACATTACACTCTCCTACAGGGTGTTTCTAGTGCACATTACACTCTCCTAGAGGGTGTTCCTAGTGTACATTACACTCTCCTAGAGGGTGTTCCTAGTGCACATTACACTCTCCTACAGAGTGTTCCTAGTGTACATTACACTCTCCTACAGAGTGTTCCTAGTGTACATTACACTCTCCTACAGAGTGTTTCTAGTGCACATTACACTCTCCTAGAGGGTGTTCCTAGTGCACATTACACTCTCCTACAGGCTGTTACTAGTGTACATTACACTCTCCTAAAGGGTGTTCCTAGTGTAAATTACTCTCTCCTACAGGGTGATCCTAGTGCACATTACACTCTCCTACAGGGTGTTACTAGTGCACATTACACTCTCCTACAGGGTGTTTCTAGTGCACATTACACTCTCCTACAGGGTGTTACTAGTGCACATTACACTCTCCTACAGGGTGTTTCTAGTGCACATTACACTCTCCTACAGGGTGTTTCTAGTGCACATTACACTCTCCTACAGGGTGTTCCTAGTGCACATTTCACTCTCCTACAGGCTGTTACTAGTGTACATTACACTCTCCTAAAGGGTGTTTCTAGTGCACATTACACTCTCCTAAAGGGTGTTTCTAGTGCACATTACACTCTCCTACAGAGTGTTTCTAGTGCACATTACACTCTCCTACAGGGTGTTCCTAGTGCACATTACACTCTCCTACAGGCTGTTACTAGTGTACATTACACTCTCCTAAAGGGTGTTCCTAGTGTACATTACTCTCTCCTACAGGGTGTTCCTAGTGTACATTACACTCTCCTACAGAGTGTTCCTAGTGCACATTACACTCTCCTACAGGGTGTTCCTAGTGTACATTACACTCTCCTAAAAGGTGTTCCTAGTGTACATTACACTCTCCTACAGGGTGTTCCTAGTGTACATTACTCTCTCCTACAGGGTGTTCCTAGTGTACATTACACTCTCCTACAGAGTGTTCCTAGTGCACATTACACTCTCCTACAAGGTGTTCCTAGTGTACATTACTCTCTCCTACAGGGTGTTCCTAGTGTACATTACACTCTCCTACAGGGTGTTCCTAGTGTACATTACTCTCTCCTACAGGGTGTTCCTAGTGTACATTGATCTCTCCTACAGAGTGTTCCTAGTGTACATTACACTCTCCTAAAGGGTGTTCCTAGTGTACATTACTCTCTCCTACAGGGTGTTCCTAGTGTACATTACACTCTCCTACAGAGTGTTCCTAGTGCACATTACTCTCTCCTACAGGGTGTTCCTAGTGCACATTACACTCTCCTAAAGGGTGTTCCTAGTGTACATTGATCTCTCCTACAGAGTGTTCCTAGTGTACATTACACTCTCCTAAAAGGTGTTCCTAGTGTACATTACTCTCTCCTACAGGGTGTTCCTAGTGTACATTACACTCTCCTACAGAGTGTTCCTAGTGCACAATACACTCTCCTACAGAGTGTTCCTAGTGTACATTACTCTCTCCTACAGGGTGTTCCTAGTGCACATTACACTCTCCTAAAGGGTGTTCCTAGTGTACATTACTCTCTCCTACAGGGTGTTCCTAGTGTACATTACACTCTCCTACAGAGTGTTCCTAGTGCACATTACACTCTCCTACAGAGTGTTCCTAGTGCACATTACACTCTCCTACAGAGTGTTCCTAGTGTACATTACACTCTCCTACAGAGTGTTCCTAGTGTACATTACACTCTCCTACAGAGTGTTTCTAGTGCACATTACACTCTCCTAGAGGGTGTTCCTAGTGCACATTACACTCTCCTACAGGCTGTTACTAGTGTACATTACACTCTCCTAAAGGGTGTTCCTAGTGTACATTACTCTCTCCTACAGGGTGTTCCTAGTGTACATTACACTCTCCTACAGAGTGTTCCTAGTGCACATTACACTCTCCTACGGGCTGTTACTAGTGTACATTACACTCTCCTAAAGGGTGTTCCTAGTGTACATTACTCTCTCCTACAGGGTGTTCCTAGTGTACATTACACTCTCCTACAGAGTGTTCCTAGTGCACATTACACGCTCCTACAGAGTGTTCCTAGTGCACATTACACTCTCCTAAAGGGTGTTCCTAGTGTACATTACTCTCTCCTACAGGGTGATCCTAGTGCACATTACACTCTCCTACAGGGTGTTACTAGTGCACATTACACTCTCCTACAGGGTGTTTCTAGTGCACATTACACTCTCCTACAGGGTGTTACTAGTGCGCATTACACTCTCCTAGAGGGTGTTCCTAGTGTACATTACACTCTCCTACAGGGTGTTCCTAGTGCACATTACACTCTCCTACAGGGTGTTCCTAGTGTACATTACACGCTCCTACAGGGTGTTCCTAGTGCACACTACACTCTTCTACAGGGTGTTCCTAGTGCACATTACACTCTCCTACAGAGTGTTCCTAGTGCACATAACACTCTCCTAAAGGGTGTTCCTAGTGTACATTACTCTCTCCTACAGGGTGATCCTAGTGTACATTACACTCTCCTACAGGGTGTTCCTAGTGTACATTACACTCTCCTAGAGGGTGTTCCTAGTGTACAATACTCTCTCCTACAGGGTGATCCTAGTGTACATTACACTCTCCTACAGGGTGTTCCTAGTGTACATTACACTCTCCTAAAGGGTGTTCCTAGTGTACATTACTCTCTCCTACAGGGTGATCCTAGTGTACATTACACTCTCCTACAGGGTGTTCCTAGTGCACATTACACTCTCCTAGAGGGTGTTCCTAGTGTACATTACACTCTCCTACAGGGTGTTCCTAGTGCACATTACACTCTCCTACAGGCTGTTACTAGTGCGCATTACACTCTCCCAAAGGGTGTTCCCAGTGTACATTACACTCTCCTACAGGGTGTTCCTAGTGCACATTACACTCTCCTACAGGGTGTTCCTAGTGCACATTACACGCTCCTACAGGGTGTTCCTAGTGCACATTACACTCTCCTACAGGATGTTCCTAGTGCACATTACACGCTCCTACAGGGTGTTACTAGTGCACAATACACTCCTACAAGGTGTTCCTAGTGCACATTACACGTTCCTACAGTTTGTTACTAGTGTACATTACACTCTCCTACAGGGTGTTCCTAGTGTACATTACACTCTCCTACAGGGTGTTTCTAGTGCACTTTACACTCTCCTACGGGGTGTTCCTAGTGTACATTACACTCTCCTAAAGGGTGTTCCTAGTGCACATTACACGCTCCAACAGGGTGTTCCTAGTGCACAATACACTCTCCTACAGGGTGTTTCTAGTGCACATTACACTCTCCTAGAGGGTGTTCCTAGTGTACATTACACTCTCCTAAAGGGTGTTCCTAGTGTACATTACACTCTCCTACAGGGTGTTTCTAGTGCACTTTACACTCTCCTACGGGGTGTTCCTAGTGTACATTACACTCTCCTAAAGGGTGTTCCTAGTGCACATTACACGCTCCAACAGGGTGTTCCTAGTGCACATTACACTCTCCTACAGGGTGTTTCTAGTGCACATTACACTCTCCTACAGGGTGTTCCTAGTGCACATTACACGCTCCTACAGGGTGTTCCTAGTGCACACTACACTCTTCTACAGGGTGTTCCTAGTGCACATTACACTCTCCTACAGGGTGTTTCTAGTGCACATTACACTCTCCTAGAGGGTGTTCCTAGTGTACATTACACTCTCCTACAGGGTGTTCCTAGTGCACATTACACTCTCCTACAGGGTGTACCTAGTGCACATTACACTCTCCTAGAGGGTGTTCCTAGTGCACATTACACTCTCCTACAGGGTGTTCCTAGTGCACATTACACTCTCCTACAGGATGTTCCTAGTGCACATTACACTCTCCTAGAGGGTGTTCCTAGTGCACATTACACTCTCCTACAGGGTGTTCCTAGTGCACATTACACTCTCCTACAGGGTGTTCCTAGTGCACATTACACTCTCCTACAGGGTGTTCCTAGTGCACATTACACTCTCCTAGAGGGTGTTCCTAGTGTACATTACACTCTCCTACAGGGTGTTCCTAGTGCACATTACACTCTCCTACAGGATGTTCCTAGTGCACATTACACGCTCCTACAGGGTGTTCCTAGTGCACACTACACTCTTCTACAGGGTGTTCCTAGTGCACATTACACTCACCTACAGGGTGTTTCTAGTGCACATTACACTCTCCTAGAGGGTGTTCCTAGTGTACATTACACTCTCCTACAGGGTGTTCCTAGTGCACATTACACTCTCCTAAAGGGTGTTCCTAGTGCACATTACACTCTCCTAGAGGGTGTTCCTAGTGTACATTACACTCTCCTACAGGGTGTTCCTAGTGTACATTACACTCTCCTACAGGGTGTTCCTAGTGCACATTACACTATCCTACAGGATGTTCCTAGTGCACATTACACGCTCCTACAGGGTGTTCCTAGTGCACACTACACTCTTCTACAGGGTGTTCCTAGTGCACATTACACTCTCCTACAGGGTGTTTCTAGTGCACATTACACTCTCCTAGAGGGTGTTCCTAGTGTACATTACACTCTCCTACAGGGTGTTCCTAGTGCACATTACACTCTCCTAAAGGGTGTTCCTAGTGCACATTACACTCTCCTACAGAGTGTTCCTAGTGCACATTACACTCTCCTACAGGGTGTTCCTAGTGTACATTACACTCTCCTAGAGGGTGTTCCCAGTGTACATTACTTTCTCCTACAGGGTGTTCCTAGTGTACATTACTCTCTCCTACAGGGTGATCCTAGTGTACATTACACTCTCCTACAGGTGTTCCTAGTGTACATTACACTCTCCTAAAGGGTGTTCCTCGTGTACATTACTCTCTCCTACAGGGTGATCCTAGTGTACAATACACTCTCCTACAGGGTGTTCCTAGTGCACATTACACTCTCCTAGAGGGTGTTCCTAGTGTACATTACACTCTCCTACAGGGTGTTCCTAGTGCACATTACACTCTCCTACAGGCTGTTACTAGTGCGCATTACACTCTCCTAGAGGGTGTTCCTAGTGTACATTACACTCTCCTACAGGGTGTTCCTAGAGCACATTACACTCTCCTACAGGGTGTTCCTAGTGCACATTACACGCTCCTACAGGGTGTTCCTAGTGCACATTACACTCTCCTACAGGGTGTTTCTAGTGCACATTACACGCTCCTACAGAGTGCTCCTAGTGCACATTACACTCTCCTAAAGGGTGTTCCTAGTGTACATTACTCTCTCCTACAGGGTGATCCTAGTGCACATTACACTCTCCTACAGGGTGTTTCTAGTGCACATTTCACTCTCCTACAGGCTGTTACTAGTGTACATTACACTCTCCTAAAGGGTGTTCCTAGTGTACATTACTCTCTCCTACAGGGTGTTCCTAGTGTACATTACACTCTCCTACAGAGTGTTCCTAGTGCACACTACACTCTTCTACAGGGTGTTTCTAGTGCACATTACACTCTTCTACAGAGTGTTTCTAGTGCACATTACACTCTCCTACAGGCTGTTACTAGTGTACATTACACTCTCCTAAAGGGTGTTCCTAGTGTACATTACTCTCTCCTACAGGGTGTTCCTAGTGTACATTACACTCTCCTACAGAGTGTTCCTAGTGCACATTACACGCTCCTACAGGGTGTTCCTAGTGCACACTTAACTCTTCTACAGGGTGTTTCTAGTGCACATTACACTCTCCTACAGAGTGTTTCTAGTGCACATTACACTCTCCTACAGAGTGTTCCTAGTGCACATTACACTCTCCTACAGGCTGTTACTAGTGTACATTACACTCTCCTAAAGGGTGTTCCTAGTGTACATTACTCTCTCCTACAGGGTGTTCCTAGTGTACATTACACTCTCCTACAGAGTGTTCCTAGTGCACATTACACTCTCCTACAGGGTGTTTCTAGTGCACATTACACTCTCCTACAGGGTGTTTCTAGTGCACATTACACTCTCCTAGAGGGTGTTCCTAGTGCACATTACAATCTCCTACAGGCTGTTACTAGTGTACATTACACTCTCCTAAAGGGTGTTCCTAGTGTACATTAATCTCTCCTACAGGGTGTTCCTAGTGTACATTACACTCTCCTACAGAGTGTTCCTAGTGCACATTACACTCTCCTACAAGGTGTTCCTAGTGTACATTACTCTCTCCTACAGGGTGTTCCTAGTGTACATTACACTCTCCTACAGGGTGTTCCTAGTGTACATTACTCTCACCTACAGGGTGTTCCTAGTGTACATTACACTCTCCTACAGAGTGTTCCTAGTGTACATTACTCTCTCCTACATGGTGTTCCTAGTGCACATTACACTCTCCTAAAGGGTGTTCCTAGTGTACATTACTCTCTCCTACAGAGTGTTCCTAGTGTACATTACACTCTCCTAAAGGGTGTTCCTAGTGTACATTACTCTCTCCTACAGGGTGTTCCTAGTGTACATTACACTCTCCTACAGAGTGTTCCTAGTGCACATTACACTCTCCTACAGAGTGTTCCTAGTGTACATTACTCTCTCCTACAGGGTGTTCCTAGTGCACATTACACTCTCCTAAAGGGTGTTCCTAGTGTACATTACACTCTCCTAGAGGGTGTTCCTAGTGTACATTACACTCTCCTAAAGGGTGTTCCTAGTGTACATTACACTCTCCTACAGGGTGTTTCTAGTGCACATTACACTCTCCTACGGGGTGTTTCTAGTGTACATTACACTCTCCTAAAAGGTGTCCCTAGTGCACATTACACGCTCCTACAGGGTGTTCCTAGTGCACATTACACTCTCCTACAGGGTGTTTCTAGTGCACATTACACTCTCCTACAGGGTGTTCCTAGTGCACATTACACGCTCCTACAGGATGTTCCTAGTGCACACTACACTCTTCTACAGGGTGTTCCTAGTGCACATTACACTCTCCTACAGAGTGTTCCTAGTGCACATTACACTCTCCTAAAGGGTGTTCCTAGTGTACATTACACTCTCCTACAGGGTGATCCTAGTGTACATTACACTCTCCTACAGGGTGTTCCTAGTGTACATTACACTCTCCTAGAGGGTGTTCCCAGTGTACAATACACTCTCCTACAGGGTGTTCCTAGTGCACATTACACTCTCCTAAAGGGTGTTCCTAGTGTACATTACACTCTCCTACAGGGTGTTCCTAGAGCACATTTCACTCTCCTACAGGGTGTTCCTAGTGCACATTACACGCTCCTACAGGGTGTTCCTAGTGCACATTACACTCTCCTACAGGGTGTTTCTAGTGCACATTACACGCTCCTACAGAGTGCTCCTAGTGCACATTACACTCTCCTAAAGGGTGTTCCTAGTGTACATTACTCTCTCCTACAGGGTGATCCTAGTGCACATTACACTCTCCTACAGGGTGTTTCTAGTGCACATTTCACTCTCCTACAGGCTGTTACTAGTGTACATTACACTCTCCTAAAGGGTGTTCCTAGTGTACATTACTCTCTCCTACAGGGTGTTCCTAGTGTACATTACACTCTCCTTCAGAGTGTTCCTAGTGCACACTACACTCTTCTACAGGGTGTTTCTAGTGCACATTACACTCTCCTACAGAGTGTTTCTAGTGCACATTACACTCTCCTACAGGCTGTTACTAGTGTACATTACACTCTCCTAAAGGGTGTTCCTAGTGTACATTACTCTCTCCTACAGGGTGTTCCTAGTGTACATTACACTCTCCTACAGAGTGTTCCTAGTGCACATTACACGCTCCTACAGGGTGTTCCTAGTGCACACTTAACTCTTCTACAGGGTGTTTCTAGTGCACATTACACTCTCCTACAGAGTGTTTCTAGTGCACATTACACTCTCCTACAGAGTGTTCCTAGTGCACATTACACTCTCCTACAGGCTGTTACTAGTGTACATTACACTCTCCTAAAGGGTGTTCCTAGTGTACATTACTCTCTCCTACAGGGTGTTCCTAGTGTACATTACACTCTCCTACAGAGTGTTCCTAGTGCACATTACACTCTCCTACAGGGTGTTTCTAGTGCACATTACACTCTCCTACAGGGTGTTTCTAGTGCACATTACACTCTCCTAGAGGGTGTTCCTAGTGCACATTACAATCTCCTACAGGCTGTTACTAGTGTACATTACACTCTCCTACAGGGTGTTCCTAGTGTACATTACTCTCTCCTACAGGGTGTTCCTAGTGTACATTACACTCTCCTACAGAGTGTTCCTAGTGCACATTACACTCTCCTACAAGGTGTTCCTAGTGTACATTACTCTCTCCTACAGGGTGTTCCTAGTGTACATTACACTCTCCTACAGGGTGTTCCTAGTGTACATTACTCTCTCCTACAGGGTGTTCCTAGTGTACATTACACTCTCCTACAGAGTGTTCCTAGTGTACATTACTCTCTCCTACATGGTGTTCCTAGTGCACATTACACTCTCCTAAAGGGTGTCCCTAGTGTACATTACTCTCCCCTACAGAGTGTTCCTAGTGTACATTACACTCTCCTAAAGGGTGTTCCTAGTGTACATTACTCTCTCCTACAGGGTGTTCCTAGTGTACATTACACTCTCCTACAGAGTGTTCCTAGTGCACATTACACTCTCCTACAGAGTGTTCCTAGTGTACATTACTCTCTCCTACAGGGTGTTCCTAGTGCACATTACACTCTCCTAAAGGGTGTTCCTAGTGTACATTACACTCTCCTAGAGTGTGTTCCTAGTGTACATTACACTCTCCTAAAGGGTGTTCCTAGTGTACATTACACTCTCCTACAGGGTGTTTCTAGTGCACATTACACTCTCCTACGGGGTGTTCCTAGTGTACATTACACTCTCCTAAAGGGTGTCCCTAGTGCACATTACACGCTCCTACAGGGTGTTCCTAGTGCACATTACACTCTCCTACAGGGTGTTTCTAGTGCACATTACACTCTCCTACAGGGTGTTCCTAGTGCACATTACACGCTCCTACAGGGTGTTCCTAGTGCACACTACACTCTTCTACAGGGTGTTCCTAGTGCACATTACACTCTCCTACAGGGTGTTTCTAGTGCACATTACACTCTCCTAGAGGGTGTTCCTAGTGTACATTACACTCTCCTACAGGGTGTTCCTAGTGCACATTACACTCTCCTACAGGGTGTTCCTAGTGCACATTACACTCTCCTAGAGGGTGTTCCTAGTGCACATTACACTCTCCTACAGGGTGTTCCTAGTGCACATTACACTCTCCTACAGGATGTTCCTAGTGCACATTACACTCTCCTAGAGGGTGTTCCTAGTGCACATTACACTCTCCTACAGAGTGTTCCTAGTGCACATTACACTCTCCTACAGGGTGTTCCTAGTGCACATTACACTCTCCTACAGGGTGTTCCTAGTGCACATTACACTCTCCTAGAGGGTGTTCCTAGTGTACATTACACTCTCCTACAGGGTGTTCCTAGTGCACATTACACTCTCCTACAGGATGTTCCTAGTGCACATTACACGCTCCTACAGGGTGTTACTAGTGCACACTACACTCTTCTACAGGGTGTTCCTAGTGCACATTACACTCTCCTACAGGGTGTTTCTAGTGCACATTACACTCTCCTAGAGGGTGTTCCTAGTGTACATTACACTCTCCTACAGGGTGTTCCTAGTGTACATTACTCTCTCCTACAGGGTGTTCCTAGTGCACATTACACTCTCCTAAAGGGTGTTCCTAGTGTACATTACTCTCTCCTACAGGGTGTTCCTAGTGTACATTACACTCTCCTACAGAGTGTTCCTAGTGCACATTACACTCTCCTACAGAGTGTTCCTAGTGCACATTACACTCTCCTACAGAGTGTTCCTAGTGTACATTACACTCTCCTACAGGGTGTTACTAGTGTACATTACACTCTCCTAAAGGGTGTTCCTAGTGTACATTACACTCTCCTACAGGGTGTTACTAGTGCGCATTACACTCTCCTACAGAGTGTTACTAGTGTACATTACACTCTCCTAAAGGGTGTTCCTAGTGTACATTACACTCTCCTACAGGGTGTTACTAGTGCACATTACACTCTCCTACAGAGTGTTCCTAGTGCACATTACACTCTCTTACAGGGTGTTACTAGTGCGCATTACACTCTCCTACAGGGTGTTACTAGTGTACATTACACTCTCCTAGAGGGTGTTCCTAGTGTACATTACACTCTCCTACAGGGTGTTACTAGTGCGCATTACACTCTCCTACAGAGTGTTACTAGTGTACATTACACTCTCCTAAAGGGTGTTCCTAGTGTACATTACACTCTCCTACAGGCTGTTACTAGTGCACATTACACTCTCCTACAGAGTGTTCCTAGTGCACATTACACTCTCCTACAGTGTGTTACTAGTGCGCATTACACTCTCCTGCAGGGTGTTACTAGTGTACATTACACTCTCCTAAAGGGTGTTCCTAGTGTACATTACACTCTCCTACAGGCTGTTACTAGTGTACATTACACTCTCCTAAAGGGTGTTCCTAGTGTACATTACACTCTCCTACCGAGTGTTACTAGTGCACATTACACTCTCCTATAGGATGTTCCTAGTGCACATTACACTGCCCTACAGAGTGTTACTAGTGCACATTACACTCTCCTACAGTGTGTTACTAGTGCGCATTACACTCTCATACAGGGTGTTACTAGTGTACATTACACTCTCCTAAAGGGTGTTCCTAGTGTACATTACACTCTCCTACAGAGTGTTACTAGTGTACATTACACTCTCCTACAGGCTGTTACTAGTGTACATTACACTCTCCTAAAGGGTGTTCCTAGTGTACATTACACTCTCCTACAGGGTGTTACTAGTGCGCATTGCACTCTCCTACAGGGTGTTCCTAGTGCACATTACACTCTCCTAGAGGGTGTTCCTAGTGCACATTACACTCTCCTAGAGGATGTTCCTAGTGCACATTACACTCTCCTACAGGGTGATCCTAGTGCACATTACACTCTCCTACAGGGTGATCCTAGTGCACATTACACTCTCCTACAGGGTGTTCCTAGTGCACATTACACTCTTCTATAGGATGTTCCTAGTGCACATTACACTCTCCTACAGGGTGTTCCTAGTGCACATTACACTCTCCTAGAGGGTGTTCCTAGTGTACATTACACTCTCCTAAAGGGTGTTCCTAGTGCACATTACACTCTCCTACAGGGTGTTCCTAGTGCACATTACACTCTCCTACAGGGTATTACCAGTGCACATTACACTCTCCTACAGGGTGTTCCTAGTGTACATTACTCTCTCCTACAGGGTGTTACTAGTGCACTTTACACTCTCCTACAGGGTGTTCCTAATGCACATTACACTCTCCTACAGGGTGTTTCTAGTGCACATTACACTCTCCTAGAGGGTATTCCTAGTGTACATTACACTCTCCTAAAGGGTGTTCCTAGTGTACATTACTCTCTCCTACAGGGTGTTACTAGTGCACATTACACTCTCCTACAGGTTGTTCCTAGTGTACATTACACTCTCCTACAGGGTGTTACTAGTGCACATTACACTCTCCTACAGGGTGTTCCTAGTGCACATTACACTCTCCTACAGGTTGTTACTAGTGCGCATTACACTCTTCTACAGGGTGTTCCTAGTGTACATTACTCTCTCCTACAGGGTGTTACTAGTGGACAATACACTCTCCTACAGGGTGTTTCTAGTGCACATTACACTCTCCTAGAGGGTGTTCCTAGTGCACATTACACGCTCCTACAGGGTGTTCCTAGTGCACACTACACTCTCCTACAGGGTGTTCCTAGTGTACATTACACTCTCCTAAAGGGTGTTCCTAGTGTACATTACTCTCTCCTACAGGGTGTTACTAGTGCACATTACACTCTCCTACAGGGTGTTCCTAGTGCGCATTACACTCTCCTACAGGGTGTTCCTAGTGCACATTACACGCTCCTACAGGGTGTTCCTAGTGCACACTACACTCTCTTACAGGGTGTTTCTAGTGCACATTACACTCTCCTAGAGGGTGTTCCTAGTGTACATTACACTCTCCTAAAGGGTGTTCCTAGTGTGCATTACTCTCTCCTACAGGGTGTTCCTAGTGCACATTACACTCTCCTACAGGGTGTTCCTAGTGCACATTACACTCTCTTACAGGGTGTTACTAGTGCACATTACACTCTCTTACAGGGTGTTACTAGTGCGCATTACACTCTCCTACAGGGTGTTACTAGTGCGCATTACACTTTCCTACAGGGTGTTCCTAGTGCACATTACACGCTCCTACAGGGTGTTCCTAGTGCACACTACACTCTCTTACAGGGTGTTACTAGTGCGCATTACACTCTCCTACAGGGTGTTACTAGTGCGCATTACACTCTCCTACAGGGTGTTCCTAGTGCACATTACACGCTCCTACAGGGTGTTACTAGTGCACATTACACTCTCTTACAGGGTGTTACTAGTGCGCATTACACTCTCCTACAGGGTGTTACTAGTGCGCATTACACTCTCCTACAGGGTGTTCCTAGTGCACATTACACTCTCCTAAAGGGTGTTCCTAGTGCACATTACACTCTCCTACAGGGTGTTCCTAGTGCACATTACACGCTCCTACAGGGTGTTCCTAGTGCACACTACACACGCCTACAGGGTGTTCCTAGTGCACATTACACTCTCCTACAGGGTGTTCCTAGTGCGCATTACACTCTTCTACAGGGTGATCCTAGAGTGCATTACACTCTCCTACAGGGTGTTCCTAGTGCGCATTACACTCTCCTAGAGGGTGTTCCAAGTGCACATTACACTCTCCTACAGGGTGTTCCTAGTGCACATTATGCGTATTACACTCTCCTACAGGGTGTTCCTAGTGTACATTACACTCTCCTACAGGGTGTTACTAGTGCGCATTACACTCTCCTACAGGCTGTTACTAGTGCACATTACACTCTCCTACAGGGTGTTCCTAGTGTACATTACACTCTCCTACAGGGTGTTACTAGTGCGCATTACACTCTCCTACAGGTTGTTACTAGTGTACATTACACTCTCCTACAGGGTGTTCCTAGTGTACATTACACTCTCCTACAGGGTGTTCCTAGTGTAAATTACACTCTCCTACTGGGTGTTCCTAGTGCACATTAAACTCTCCTACAGGGTGTTCCTAGTGCACACTACACTCTCCTACAGGGTGTTCCTAGCGTACATTACACTCTCCTACAGGGTGTTCCTAGTGCACATTTTACTCCCCTACAGGGTGTTACTAGTGCTCATTACACTCTCCTACAGGGTGTTCCTAGTGTACATTACACTCTCCTAGAGGGTGTTCCTAGTGCACACTACACTCTCCTACAGGGTGTTACTAGTGCTCATTACACTCTCCTACAGGGTGTTCCTAGTGCACACTACACTACACTACGCTACAGTTACTAGTACACATTATGCACATTACAATCTCCTACATGGTGTTCCTAGTGTAGATTACACTCTCCTACAGGGTGTTCCTAGTGCGCAGTACACTCTCCTACAGGGTGTTCCTAGTGCACATTACACGCTCCTACATGGTGTTCCTGGTGCACATTACACGCTCCTACAGGGTGTTCCTAGTGCGCAGTACACTCTCCTACTGGGTGTTCCTAGTGCACATTACACTCTCCTAGAGGGTGTTCCTAGTGCGCAGTACACTCTCCTACAGGGTGTTCCTAGTGCACATTACACTCTCCTACAGGGTGTTACTAGTGCTCATTACTTTCTCCTACAGGGTGTTCCTAGTGCACATTACAGTCTCCTACAGGGTGTTCCTAGTGCACACTACACGGCATTAATATTACATATTTCACTCCCATACAGTTGTTTTTAGCGTATGGCTTTTAGTGCCGGGGGTGTCCGAGGACATGTTCGGCTCGTCAGTTTTCTAGCTGCTTCGAGGCGGACACCCAATGGGTGAGCTACAAGTACCGTCGCGTCTGGAGTGTTATCTGGGGAGGAAAAACTTTGAATGTAAGGACGAGGAATTCGAAGTTAGTGGCTGTGGCCTATAGTTAGGGACCAACCCCGGCTTTTGCCTGGAAGGAAGATGCGTAACCACAGGAGACCATCGTCAAGGTTGTCGGCGGCGGATTCAAACCTCCTCGCCTCCCGGATGTGAGCGACTGCCTGCAGTCATGCCGTAACGACAACGGCTAACACACCCGGTATTATTATTATTATTATTATTATTATTATTATTATTATTATTATTATTATTATTATTATTATTATTACTATTATATTGATAACTACGCAATAGTTTTAGTTAGTACCCACCAAAAGTCACTAAATTCAGTACTAGAAAAATGGTAGATTGGTTTTCAGGCCAGTGAATTAAATCTCAGCAATTCTTCTAGGTTTGTGTTGTGTCTTGTGTGGAGTTTCGCCTATGACACAAGCAGGCTCATCATCGGGCTCTTGGTGTCCTCACCCGGACTCCCACAGGAGTAGCAAACTGCACGCTACATACCTTTTTATGAAGCGTGGTTTATGGTTTGCCCAGCGTAAGCTTAAAAGGCGCAAGGACAGCAGATCCCCAACGCAATTCAGAAAAGCCGAGGTGAACAGCGAAACTCCAAACACGTAGTATACTCTTCTCTGAAGTTCAACACGACTCGACAGTTTGATGCTGGCTGAAGCTGGGGTGATAGGCCTGCTCGCTAACTCGTAACTCGCTATGAAGCTGGTAATTTAAATTTCTACTGAATGGAGATGGTTGGAAGAAATGAAAACGTAAAAACACTTATAGTGGGTGATGTAAGATAGAGATATGCTGTCACGGAATTATTTGTGGAACTTTTCATGCTGAACAATTCTTAGACTCATAGTATATGCTTTACAGGCGCACGGACGGCAGCTTTTTATAATTTCAAATGATCTTGTTGAGTTCGTCGTTATGCTTTGGGTCTAACGTTATGCGTTACGGAGACGGTTGCGTTACGGAGACGGAGACTGTGGCGTCATGCAGCCGCGCGGGAAGCCTACTAACTAGTAAGTTAATGGGTAAAGAACGGCGAGTGCGTGACGTCATGCAGCCACGCGGGAAGCCTAAGTTAATGGATAATGGGGTCTGCTGAGTCTAGAATTTAACCAATCCTATAAACTTAAATGAGCCTTGATGACCATAACTTAGATTTGATTCTTCGACTCTTTATAAATACAAATATAGATTTCCCTATTGAGCGGCGACAGTCAGTTAGTTACGGGTCTAAACGCGGTAACTAACTGATAATGCGATGTTAGACATGTTTTGCTCATGCAATTGCCGACGTAACTTTTCTCTCCCAACACAAACATGACCCAGGTTCACAAACAGTGAATTTGCGATGTAGGAAGGTAAAAAAAGCAGTGGTAACCATTGCGCACGTAATTTAAGAGTGTTTACATGTTATACATTTGTGTTGTGATTAGACTAGGCTTTTCATACTTTCTGATAGGATCAGAATGTGCATAGCTTTAGCTTGGAAATAAATTTAGGATGAAACGCTTCTCGTTTACATCACTGTTATTATTAACGTACGATAGGCATTAGATTATAATGATTATAACGTTAAATGTTGGAATTGACACCATCATAGCGTAGCTTTAAACTTAATATGCTTTAAATGTAACTAATATCTTGCATTGTAAACCTTGCTGTAGAATCATTCTTCTACTATTATTATTAAATCTCCCAAGTAATTGGATAGGGAAAATCTACGTGTCATTCTCTTAGATTGCATTCTTTGTTTTTCCATTTTAGAGTAGGACTTCGAGAGGCTTAATTTGTTAGGATTATCGCACGGAGACGAATTACATCATCATGAACATTGTTAGCACGGAATAGTCGTTTTTACCTCTCCGAAGTGGTTAGGGGTCTGCCACTTTTTTGAATAAACAGAGTGTGATTTAAATGTAAGCCTTGCCTCTTTATTGTAATTGTTGAGTTTGTATTCCACTGGACTGGTGGTTTTACCTCTTATTACACCCGACACCCCCCGAGTACTGTTTCTTGAGTGCTTTCCCAGTCCAAGAATGCATTCCTTCTCGGCCTATATGTCTTCCTGGGAGATGGGGTTTTCGGAAGGGTCATTTAAGGTCGATGGCTCCCTGGAATTCTCGTCCATCGGGCAAAATATATATAGAGAGCGATATTTTTCTGCAGATACCTTCCTCAAGAAATACTTCACAGAATGGTGAAACCCGCATCAAAATCTATCCAGTGGTTCTCGAGATTACCCGTTACATCCAAGACTCGGGGACATAGTTTTATACTAACTAGGGATGTGACAATAAGGATCAATTTGAATCAAACATGATTAATTTCATATGAATACTATAATTCGTATTCTTCTTCTCTTTATTATTATTATTATTATTATTATTATTATTATTATTAGAGAAAATTTTAATTAATGGATAATGACGTCATGAATAGTGACAAGTAGTTCCGTTGACTAATTTCTCTTCCTTATTTCAATTGTTTTATAGGTCTAGTGTATGTCGAATTATTTGGAATGCAAGCGCTATCTGCACACCAAAAAATATTGTCCTCGTGATCATCACAATAATGCTACACACTCATGGATTGAAAGTTTGGACGTCTTTCATTTTAAATTGGTAGCACTGACATCTTCTCCAGTACTTGTGTAAAGAACAAATCACTTAGCCTACTTTCAAAGTTAATGGGCTCATTTACACCTTCCGTCCTCACTTTGCAGTGAAATTAGGGCAGTACTCGGGGGGAATTAGAACACAGTGGTAAGAAGCGATAAGCCTACATGTGTACTGTAGTTGTTGTTGTTTCATTAATGACCTCCGACATGGCGCCTTCGGTGGCGTAGTCGGTAGCATGCTGAGCTTCTATTCCCAAGATCGCGGGTTCAAACCCGGCCAAAGTCGTCGGATTTTTAAGAGCTTAAAAAATCCCTCAGTAGGCCCATGCCTTCCTTCGGAGGGGAAGTAAAGCTGGCGGTCCCATGTCATAGATTTATGGCATGGAAAAGAACCTTCCACTAACTACACTTGTGTGAAGCCAAAATGTGTAGGTTAGAATTGATAATGCTATACAGGGTCATCGAAAAATAATGTCAACATTTCAAAAAATTATAGCACCGACACCCTTTATGTTAAACGTGTAATTCTTTCACTGAACGCCAGCTGGTTAAAGTAAGTTTTGTTTTGGAGGGGACGTGACCTTGCTATGCGCACACTAGAGGCGCAGTAGCCAAGGTCGGCCGGGGGAGCGCGCGCCAATGACTGCACCGCACGACAAACTGTACCTGATTACACAGCTGTCATTCGATGGTTTAATCAGTTTAAGGAAACAGGGACTGTTGAGAAAAATCTAAGCCAGGCCGACCACCAACATCAGCATTGAACGGACGCTTTCCCAATGGATGGATTGGTACGTGCAATCATTTCAGGAGTAACTGTCAAGATGGCGGCAGAAATTCGCTCCCGCAGGTGCTCCAAATCCCGAATGTTTTCTTCATACACAATGTTTTAAATGTACCCCCAGAAAAAAATCCATATGGTGAGGTCGGGACTTCATTGGCGCGCGCGCCCCCGGCCGACCTTGGCTACTGCGCATCTAGTGTGCGCATAGGAAGATCACGTCCCCTCCAAAACAAAACTTACATTAACCAGCTGGCGTTCAGTGTCAGAATTACTCGTTTAACATAAAGGGTTTCAGTGCTGTAATTTTTTGAAATGTTGGCATTATTTTTCGATGACTCTGTATTAGTTCCAACGTTCGCCACCAGGTGCTGACTGCAATGGCATCTAGTATCCAAGTGTGCAAGCTAGGTGTCGTGGACGGTAGCATTTGTTAGCAAAAGTAGGAACTACTTGAAATTATCGTCTGCAGTCCTTACTTGAATTAGAACAGATAACACACACTAATACAGTCATCACAATTAACACCGGTTATCAGACAGATTCTACACACACCCAAAGTACTCGGGGCTATATAACCGCGTTGTCGCAGCCCCTAAACTAAGGAATCTACCATCAGTACTGTGTGCGGGCAGGATGCGGCCATGGTCTTAAGTTAAGCACCCTCAGTGGAAAACTATGACTGGAATTAGAAGTGGTAAACCACAGATTATCACTATGATGAGAATCGAACCGGAACCTCTAGAAACTGTTTCTTGATAGAATCGACCGAAGGCTTTCTGTAGTCGTGTTTGAGAGGGATGAAGCCTCCCTGAGGACAAGAACCAATTTGGCCACTTCTTTGCCGTGAGTTCAAGGTGTTGGATATCCATGTCAAAGGTGATGGTAATGTGGTGCTCACAGCGTGGAACATTAAGGTCATCTGCTTTTGAAGGCCATACAACGTATTTACATAATGCATGCATTAGCAAACAGGGAAGACTCAACACCTGAAAGTGTGCAGTAATTGACGCAGTGGCCGAATGATGATGACCCGTGATAAATATTGTACGAGACAGCAGGTTTCCTAAATGGCCACCCCTCTGGAGCTCACAAATAGTGGGAGTGGGTTGGCAACCATGGGACCCCATTTGAGCCTGGCATCTTTTCTCTTCTTACAGTTCCTCTGCTTACTGGGCAAAGGCCTAAAAGGGCAGGGTGTCGCTAGCCCACCACGTATGCCAACCCTGGGTAGCATTAAGCGTTCGACACACTAAACGTTTATCATCTCAATATTTTCATATATCGGAAGCACATTTGACAAAGTCAGCCAAGGATTAGCTAAAGACCAAGACGTGAATTTAAATACGTGCTCTACAAGTAGACTAAATAATTACAAGCAAGTTCGGTTCTAATTGAACGCAAATTTATTAAACTGTGCAAATTAAAGGTGATTATTGTCATATGACGTTTTAAGGCTGCAGTTGGCATCACTGTTCCAAACAATATAAACGAAGCGTTAAGTCGAAACAATGAAGCTACTGTGTCAGCTCAATGAGCTGCTCACAACAAGGGTGACCGACTGGTAGATGCTAGCTTTCATGTACATAATTTATAGGGGTTTTGGATGAGAGTATGTGAGAACAAATTGTATAATAGGTTATTAGTCCATACCAATATCTTAATCATACGTAATGTATTTCAGACTATTTTTAGCCTACTTTCGATTTTAGCAAAAAATGAAAGTAGACTTAAGAGATCAACACAGGGCCAAATGTGTGTCTGTCTGTGTTTGTGTGTGTGTGTGTGTGTGTGAGTGTGTGTACTCTGAATGTCTGCCCCCCCCCCCCTATCTATTCGAACACGGTGAAACCGAATTGAACGAAATTTGGTATAGAGTTAGAACTACCCAAGGGCACCTCAGTGTCATGTTTTATATCGCCGCCATCTTGATGGAAACATAATGGCGGCCACCAAAATGTTCAAAGCTTAAATAAAATTACGACTAACCTAATCATCCGATCTCTACCAAATTTTGCAACAACATATATTTATAAGGCGAGCGTCTTTTCACTAATCTACAAGGTCATCAGCCCAATAGTTTGCAGATGGCGGCCATGTATGTGTGCAAATGGATTCCCCCTATCAATTCAAGCACGGTGAAACTGAATTGAACGAAATTTGGTATAGAGGTAGCATTAGCATAGGACACCTCAGTGTGATGTTTTATATTGCCGCCATCTTGACCAAAACGTAATGGCAGCCACCCAAATGTCAAAAGCTTAAATCAAATTAAGACCAACCTAATAATCTGATCTCTACCAACTTTTGCAACATTATACCTTTATATATGAATAATCTCTTGACCAAACTGTAAGGTCATCAGCCCAATAATTTGCGGATGGCGGCCATGTAAGTGTGCAAATCAATTCCCCCATCAATTCAAACACGGTGAAACGGAATTGAATTTTTGTACAGAGGTGGCACTAGCAAAGGGATCCTCATATTGATATTTAATATCCCTATAACACGTTGTATTTCAACGAGCTACTTCAACCAACATTCAATCATACTCCTTGAAAAGGACAAAGAGTTATAACAATACCCATGCATTTAGGAGAAAGTAGGCTATATGTTCTTTACTGAACATATTATTGTGTGTTGACCGACTGAATATTATTTGTCAATAATATTATATATGAATTGCAGCCAATGGCCATAAGCTGGGCATGTTGATTGAACGCCCGAGGACTCCCAACAAGTTCAATTTCAAGTAGTTCCAACATTGGCTACCAGATGCTGCTGTCACTGACATCTAGTGGCGAGGGATAGAGCGTTCCTAACTAGCCGAATATAACCCACAAAATTTGTTACACACTACCAATTGCAGTGATAGGTTCTTTTACATGCCAGAAATCTATGACATGGGCTCGCCGGCTTTACTTCCCCTCCGAAGGAAGGCAAAGTGAGGGATTTTTAACGCTCTTAAAAAATCCGATGACTTCGGCCAGGTTTGAACCAGCGTCCTTGGTCATAGCAGCTCAGCATGCTACCAACTACGCCACTGAAGCCGTTTTAAAACAACAACAACAACAATTGTTAATAAGGCAACAATGAAAAATGGCTTCAGAGCAAATAGAGAAATAATCGAGGAATCTTTGGTACATTTTTAGGGGAATTGTGTTGTTGTTGATTCATTTTGGGCCTTTGCTAATTCGTAGTAATGTAGCCCCGTGTTCTTAGGTGACTGTGGGATTTATCAGATAACCTGTGTCATTAATAGTAATAATAGCGTATGGTCTCGTGTGCCTTCTGCAAGCTTTGTTATTTGACACCCAGAGGGCAGCTTGGATATGGAATTTTGTCATTCCTTGGAACGCTATGAAAGTCAATGACGTTAGATATCTAAGCTCCTCGACACTATAGCGCTTTCTAGTAGAGCAATGGAGGAACTTTGTGTTGGCGGAAATTTCCGAGATTAATTTGGCCATTATGAACACGGCCTACTAAATTGAAATGGG
The DNA here is from genome assembly GCA_946902985.2 of Meconema thalassinum. NCBI lineage: Eukaryota > Metazoa > Arthropoda > Insecta > Orthoptera > Tettigoniidae > Meconema > Meconema thalassinum. The sequence continues at coordinate 187,622 of CAMPQE020000377.1, read as the reverse complement.
TTCTTTAACATGCCAACATCGTACGACATGCGTGCCGTGATTTTTGTTGCCTTTCAAAAATCACTTACCACGGCCAGGAGCGATCCTGCAAGCTTGTCGTTCGTAGTCTGACACTGTAACGTGTTTTTCGAGGGGATTTTACGCCACTGGCATAAGTCAGTAGGAAGCCATTCTATATTTATTTACGCGGCAAATTGTTCAGCCAAGAGAAGTTTTCATGTAACTTATTATTATTATTATTAACTTATTATTATTATTAAGGTATTTCTTTGGAGCATTTTTTTTAAATTATAAGTAATCAGATAGGTTTTCTATGTTATAGAAAACACTATCAAGCAAATTATTACGAACAACATTAACGTAAGAAAATTATATGATTACGGAATTTTACGGAGTTTTGTCAGTTAGGGTATTTTGAGAGAGATGAGTCACGGGGAATTCGGCTACAGGCTTAATCTTGTCGAGTAGCATGACGCAAGCTGGGTTGCTGCTTCAAGAAAAGGCGAGATGGCCTGGACCGGTAATCGACATCATCGCCGCGCCGAGTGTAATGACCCGGAAGTGGGGAAGTATCGCGTGGTGGCTCAGCCAATCAGTGAAGAGCGGGCGAGGAGAAGACGGGGTCCAGAGAGGGGATGCGACGAATGCATATATTGTTTGCGCGCCGTGGAGGCAAAGCGACTATCTTTGTAAAACTTAACCAGTGTGGCTGTACGGGTGGTTGGTTCCGATATTCGGACCATAAGTTATCATATCTACAAGTATCTCATCAACTAACGAAGAAGATGACGACGACCAGGAGGCTGTGGGAAGCTCTCTACAACATCCAGTACGAGGGAAATGCTACGGCAATTTCCAGTGGTAAGCGCGAATGACTCAGAACTACGCAATCTCTCGTCTCTTTGTTTAATATTCAGTATTTCAGTAACTTTATAGCTTGGGAATAAGAGTAAAATCAGTAATTTATCCCAATCCGTTTTCACGTAATTTTCTAGCGGTAATATTCAAATCGCAACGCTCCAATTTAAATTCAAAACTTATTATTATTATTATTATTAATTTTGCAATACTTGTTTTATATAATAAATTCATTTCTTTTAACCATGCAATCTTTGCTTTCAGTAGGTAGCATTAGATATAGACCAATTCCTTCTCCTGATACAATTGTTTGTTGGGTTAATGATCAAATCATACCACGATCTGAGTGAAAAGATTCTTGAAGGTGTTCTACCAGAGCTAGGTGTTGTTAAATATAAATTTAGATTTCAACATAGCGTTGAGATCTTGGCGCCCATTAAAACAACATATCTTAGTCAGAGTAAATATTTCAAAGTGCAAGACAGAGCTAGTAAGAAACCATTACATTTGTCACGCAACAGTGAGGGCAATAGAAACCGTTTCACTTGTACGCTCAACGTGGAGCAAAGTAAACCCGTTTCACTTGTCGCTACCAACGTGAGACCGAAAACCTAATAACATTTGTGGAAGGAGAAGGGTATATATTTCTGTGCCTGTATTTTGGGGGTTTTCATTCATCGGTGTGTATCAGCATGGGTAGTGTTGAGGAAGAGATGAAGTTGCGTAGTGGTCACCAGTTGGATAGTGAAGATACGAGCAGTATGGCTACTCTTGGAAATGAAAGCAGTACAGGGATGTCGGAGGTAAATCCCGATACTGAGGGGGGGGGGGGATATCAAAACAGTCAAGCAGGGTTAGAGAGTTTGCTTCTTCAGTTTATGCAACAAAATAAAATAAGTACAGATGCTTTAAACGCTAAACTTGAACAAAATAATGCTAAACTCGAACAAAACAGTAGGGAAAATAAAGAGAGTACTGAAGCTTTAAACGCTAAACTTGAACAAAATAGTAGGGAAAATAAAGAGAGTAATAGGGAATTGAGCGATAGTTTAAATACTAAACTTGAACAGAACAGTAGGGAAATTAGTGATAAATTTGAGCTGATTAGAGGTGAGATCAGAGGGGTGATGGAAGAAAAAGCTAAAGAGATTATTGCAGATGTAGACATAAAATTAGGAAAAGTACAGGAGGAGTTAGAAATTAGAATCAGTACACAGGCTGAAAATTTAAAAGAACTAGTGCAACTTGAAACACAGCAGGTCAAAAAGCAATTGGGGGGAGAAATTGATATGATTCAGGTAGCAACTAAAGAGGTTAAAGAACAGCTGGGGGGAAGAATTGATAAAGTACATGCAGAAATAATCACTGAAGTTAATACTTTAAGGGAGGGGAATAAGGAAAGCATTAATGAGATTAGTGAGAAACAAGCTAAATTAAGTGGTAAAGTTGAAGCATCGGAAGGGAGCATTAGGTTAACTGTAACTAATATCGAAAGAAAAGCTGAGGAGAAAATTGCTGAATTAGAACAGAAGTTGAAAGCTAGAATTAGGCAGGAAAATAGTCAGAGTAGGCCAGTTTATGTGAATAGCACACACAGGGAAATAGAACTAGGCAAATTCAGTAATCGGCAGGGTTGTCCAATGGAGTTCATGAATACAATAGAAAATAAATTCGGGGAGAGGTTGGAAGATGGTAGTATTGAGTGGTGCCAGGTAGTTGAGATTTTAGAGCAAGCGTTTGTAGGGGAGACAAGAAACTGGTTTGCTGTCTACAGAGACAATTTCGAAAATATTTCAGATTTTAAAGTTAAATTTTGTGAGAAATTTTGGAATGAGGTAATTCAGTCTCAGCATCGTGAGGGAATTGTGTGTGGGAAATATAACCCTAGAGGAAACTACACTATGACCGAGTACTTTTTAGGACAGGTATTAACGTGCAAATATCTGGATGGTTTGAAGGAGGAAGGTGATGTAGTCAGGCTATTACTAAGACATTTTCCATATAGAATCAAAGACGCTGCCTGTATACAAAATGTTAAATCTATTTCACAAGTGGAAAATTTATTGAGTACATTCGATGCTCTGGGAAGAGGTGGTTACGAGGAGAATTTCGGTAGGAACCAGGGTAACCATAATAACAGGCCTAATGAGAATAGGAGTCAGGAAGTTCAAGGGAACAGTGGCGAAGGGGCCAACATCCAAAATAGGGGGAACCAAAATAATAATAATAATAATCAGCAAAACCAGTACAGAGGAAATGGGTATGGTACGAACTACCAAGGTAGGAATAATGATTTCAGGGGAAATCAAGGCCGAAATAATGATTATAGGGGTAACCAAGGGAGGTATAATAACAATAATAATTATAATCAGAACAGGGGTCAAGGAGGGAATCAGCCCAAGGATAATAACGGACAGAGAGATACCGTTAACACAACTCAGAACAACCAGACCAGTGCAGTAGTGAGTAGTACTACACCAAGTTGTAGCCATACTTTAAACACGAACCAGGTTGCGATGTAAGGTCAGAATCTCAGTCTGTAACATGCCTTGTCCATACACTTATACAGGAACCCTATGACCTAAATGTAAGAGATGAATTATTACGTGAACTAAATGATGAAGGTATTATTCAGGAGGTGGTCAGTAAGAGCCCCATAGTTAAATTTAACGTGTCCGAGGCGTACACAGATATTTTAATTGATAGTGGTTGTATGAAGAGTTGCATAAGTAGTGCATTTTATGATAAAATGAAAGGAACTGGAGTAAATTTTGAGGAGATGCCAATTAAAAGCACTTTTGTTATCACAGCTGTTGGTAAGAGGTCTAAAGTAATTTCTAAGCAAGTTTTAGTAGACATTAAAATTAATAATCATGTAGAAAAGCAGATTTGTCTTGTAATTCCAAATTTAGTATTCAGTGTTATCTTGGGTTCAGAGTGGCTAAGTAGAGTGTCTGGTAACTTATGTTATGATGTAGGGAGTTTGAAATTTAAATGGGGAGATTCTGAAGTAGAAGTGGCGTTCAATGACCATATTCAGAGAAGTAGTGTTGTAGGTGTGATTTGTACTTTAAATGAGATATCGCCAGCCGTAGAGCGGGATTCTCCATGTTTTGTGGGCAGTGTGATTACGAACGGTAGTCTAGAGGACTCGTTACGTGATGCTGCATTTCAGGGAAATATAGAGGTGGAACAATGTGTTCGGCTCTATGATGTGTTATTGTGTAATAGGAGAGTTTTTGAAGATCGCATTGGTATGGCCAATTGCTATACACATTCATTGAACGTTATTGATAGGTCAGTATTCACAGGACATAGATATCCTGTACCTTTCGCTTATCAGAGTGCAGTTGAGGCACAAATTAACCAGATGCTTGAAGATGGGATTATTGAGCACTCTAACAGTCCATATGTTAATTCATTGATCACGGTACCCAAGGCCGACGGCACAGTTCGTATTTGTTTAGACGCTCGTTTGGTTAACAGTAGAATTAGTTCATATCAGCTGAAATCTATGTCAATAGAGGAATTAATGCAAAGAAGGGGGGAAGAAGTATTTCACTTGTGTAGATTTGAGTTCCAGTTTTTGGCAAGTGCCACTTATGTACGAAGATAGACCATTCACAGCTTTTAGTCATAAATATAACCTTTATCAATTTTGTAGAACACCTTATGGGTTAAAGAGTAGTTCAGCAGCTTTGATTAGGGCTTTAAACATCGCATTAGGGGATGATACAGGAGAGTTTGTAACCATTTACAGTGATGATATGGTAATTAGTTCACGCAATTTTGAGGAGCATCTACGTCATTTAGATATAGTTTTTCAGAAGTTAGATCAGGCAGGGTTCACTTTGAAGCTGTCTAAGTCGTCATTCTGTCAGTCAGAAGTGACATTTTTAGGTCATAGAGTGTCGAGTAGAAGTGTGACACCCGAGGAAAGTAGGGTTAGCATGTGTGGACAGTAGCAACAGGGCACCGTTACAGACACTGAGAAATATGCTAGTGGAGGAACGTGATGACATTAAGGATGTGTCATAAAGTGAGTGTGTTTAGCTGGCGAGCCAGCCTATCAAATGAGTAAGTGTGGTATTTGGTGCGTGGAATATCTGGTCTTCCAGGCAGGCGTATCAGAAGTCACACAGGGGGGTAATTTGTAAGTAATTGAGAGTTTTTAAGGTACAGGGAAATATGACGGGATTGTCGGATGCTCCTGAGCACTAAAATGTCTCGATACACCAAGGTCAGAATTTGGCAGCGCTGGTGAATTCACATTTGTCTCCAAGAGATGGGTGAGCGCTTGAACAGTGTATTTTTGCTTAAGGCGTCCACGAGACAAAAGATGGGCCATCAGAAGGCGAGACAGTCCTTCATGAAACTCATACATAACAGCACACGTGATTTCTGTTTACGGCCTCGCCATGTAAGAATTGTAAGTGTGTAATTTAAAGTAATTAGGACAAAGGTATTATTTGAGTGAGGAGAACTGGTCTGAGATGTGAACTAGTATTTGTAGAATTTGGTCTACGGGAACTTAAGAAGACAGGGCGATTATGGCACAGAAATATTTGGTGTTATATGTAATGCGCACTTACTGTTTTTTTTTTCAGAAGTCAATATTAATTTCGTCTTATATAAAGAGAGATTAAGTATTATGGTCACGAGGCGCTGCCACAATAGTGTGATCGTGTGCTCTGTGATAAGTGACATTAAATTTCACCATAAGGAAAGGACCTCCAGTGAAATTAAGAAGTTCTGTGGTGATACATATATCAGAACACCTTGATGCGTGTGATGTGACATCATAAATACACAGTGCTCACACATTATTTATGTCTATTTTCCCAACATAGAGAAATTTGAGAGGCGGAAATATCCGTGGATCATTATTCTAAATGAAAAACATTGGACTGGTTGCAAAGTGCAATCCATAGTGACAACAAACTTTGACGCAAAGTGCGTAAAGAAAAATTATGAGTGTATATATATGTAATTTAGGGTGATTTCATTTATGTAATATGTATTTTGGATGAGGATTTATTAACGTGTCTGGGATAATCGCATGATGGACCGTCGTCACGGTAAATCATCCGATGATCCGAGGCGAATATGTAACGTGTTTTTCGAGGGGATTTTACGCCACTGGCATAAGTCAGTCGGAAGCCATTCTATATTTATTTACGCGGCAAATTGTTCAGCCAAGAGAAGTTTTCATGTAACTTATTATTATTATTAACTTATTATTATTATTATTATTAAGGTATTTCTTTGGAGCATTTTTTATAAAATTATAAGTAATCAGATAGGTTTTATATGTTTTAGAAAACACTATCAAGCAAATTATTACGAACAACATTATCGTAAGAAAATTATATGATTACGGAATTTTACGGAGTTTTGTCAGTTAGGGTATTTTGAGAGAGATGAGTCACGGGGAATTAGGCTACAGGCTTAATCTTATCGAGTAGCATGACGCAAGCTGGGTTGCTGCTTCAAGAAAAGGCGAGATAGCCTGGACCGGTAATCGACATCATCGCCGCGCCGAGTGTAATGACCCGGAGGTGGGGAAGTATCGCGTGGTGGCTCAGCCAATCAGTGAAGAGCGGGCGAGGAGAAGACGGGGTCCAGAGAGGGGATGCGACGAATGCATATATTGTTTGCGCGCCGTGGAGGCAAGTCGACTATCTTTGTAAAACTTAACCAGTGTGGCTGTACGGGTGGTTGGTTCCGATATTCGGACCATAAGTTATCATATCTACAAGTATCTCATCAACTAACGAAGAAGATGACGACGACCAGGAGGCTGTGGGAAGCTCTCTACAACATCCAGTACGAGGGAAATGCTACGGCAATTTCCAGTGATAAGCGCGAATGACTCAGAACTACGCAATCTCTCGTCTCTTTGTTTAATATTCAGTATTTCAGTAACTTTATAGCTTGGGAATAAGTGTAAAATCAGTAATTTATCCGAATCCGTTTTCACGTAATTTTCTAGCGGTAATATTCAAATCGCAACGCTCCAATTTAAATTCAAAACTTATTATTATTATTATTATTATTATTAATTTTGCAATACTTGTTTTATATAATAAATTCATTTCTTTTAACCATGCAATCTTTGCTTTCAGTAGGTAGCATTAGATATAGACCAATTCCTTCTCCTGATACAATTGTTTGTTGGGTTAATGATCAAATCATACCATGATCTGAGTGAAAAGATTCTTGAAGGTGTTCTACCAGAGCTAGGTGTTGTTAAATATAAATTTAGATTTCAACATAGCGTTGAGGTCTTGGCGCCCATTAAAACAACATATCTTAGTCAGAGTAAATATTTCAAAGTGCAAGACAGAGCTAGTAAGAAACCATTACATTTGTCACGCAACAGTGAGGGCAATAGAAACCGTTTCACTTGTACGCTCAACGTGGAGCAAAGTAAACCCGTTTCAATACAATAACCACTCACTCACCCTGGGAAGCACCTGTGTCATTGAGATGACTGTCTTGCAACATTGTAGATAGTAAAATAAATAGTTCTGTTTTGGGTGTATTTTATGCTTTAGTATTTATGAGTAACAGTTGCCACACTGTATGTTTGTGCCGTGCTTTTATTTTTATTTTGATGGCTTCGACCGTTTGTGGGTTTGGTAGTGTTTTGTAGAGCTATTGTGTCTGATTTGGATCTGATTATGTTCGCTTGACGAGCAATACATATCATCCCGTAGTCTTCTCCCTCTTCTGCAGAACATAACAAGTAATATATCACATGTAAATCTCTTCAGGTTATGTTTTCGCAAGTTTCAGGAATTGGGATTACATTGGGTTGAACGACTGAAGAGTTACAATGTCATGTTTCCAACACATCGGCCAGCCAGACTGGGAATGGTGATCGTGCTCAGGCTTCTTAGCGGACTCTGCCATGATGGTCCGAGAGGGCGTGCTTACAGCTGTGGGGCCACCAAGTGACATAACAACGGTACGACTCGGTCAATCTTAGTTTCAAGAAAGCCAAAACCCCCGGACTTCTGTTCTCACATGCTTCACATTCGATTGAATTTACGCTCTGTTCCTCAACTGTTCTCCCACTGGACGCTGCTGGCCCACAACAATAACAGCGCAAAATGTAAAGCAAGCTATAAAATACTTTGAAGTGGTTAATGCATAAAACACATTTAAATAGCAAATTTTCCTTTTATCTCTGTTCTCGTAAACACGGGAGCTGCTTTTCAGGGAGGATGATTGGCATAGTATCGATATGATACCAGCAGCCCACAAGTCAACAAGGAGTGGAACAACTTTGGAGATATTAGGCAGAATTGAAATAACCTTCTCGTTTCGGCACAACAGCGTGTTCTTTTGCCAATATTTGAAAGAAAGTAGATACGTGTCAACAATGGGATGTAGGCTCCATAGATAACATGTTATAAGATAGACAGCCATGTAGACTCCATAGATAACATGGTATAGGGTAGACAGCCATGTAGCATCCATAGACAACATGATATAAAATAGACAGCCATGTAGCAACCATAGATAACATGGTATAAGATAAGCAGCCATATAGCCTCCATAGATAACATGTTATAATATAGGCACCCATGTAGCCTCCATAGATAATATGTTATAAGATTGGTAGCCATGTAGCCTCCATAGATAACACGGTATAACATAGACAGCCATGTAGCATCCATAGATAACATGGTATAACATAGACAGCCATGCCACCTCCATAGATAACATGTTATAAGATAGGCAGCCATGTAGCCTCCATAGATAACAAGGTGTAAGATAGAGAGCCATTGTTGACCCATTCCTTCTAACCTTGATAACGGGAGAAGCTGTTGTCGGTTAATAGGTATCGCATCTCGATCAAGTAGCCCCAAATATGTCATGGGGCTTACATGTTTACCTTTCTTGTTTTGTATGACGTGTATCGTTCCGAGGAGAGAGAAGGTCTTCAGCCAATATCCTGACATTCCTCACATTCCACAGGTACAGGGCGGCGATGGCGCATTACAAAGTTCCAAAGTCTAATCGATATTCGATCATTCGATAATTGCGGGGTTAAGTCAGATTGGAGCGCCGCGAGGCATTTAATAAGAGAAGACTGTATAATGAGGCGTCTCACTTGTGGCTTCTCCAGTCTGGAATGGGTGCTTCAGCGCCACTGTGTGGAACACACTATCTACGTTCACTGGCGCTTCACTTAATGACTGTTTATACATATCCGCAGTGATTTAGTTGGAAAAAAATATTTACAGGAACTCACCTTATTAATTCAGCAATTTCCAAATGGACTCGTATTGGGTGTCAAAATCAGCGGCCTCGTGTTTCCGACAAGTTGTTTCATCAGCTGAACGTCTCCCCTTTCGTAGCCATGACTTGACATATGGTTGTGGGTTAAATAAATGCACAGGAGGTCCTACGCTGCTTATGAAAATAAGTCCGCTTGATCTTTCAACCAGCAGCCTATTTCTCTTTTCGGTGTGGATCTCATTCATGATACTGAAAGCTCTTTCAGCTTCTGCTGAAGAGATGGGAATGGTCTGTACAGTCTTGATTAAAGGCATCAGCTCCACTGGAATTTCCTTGGTCTCGACATACTTTCTAAAAGCATTAATGTACCTCCTCTTGTCTGACATGTGGAAAAAGTCACAAAGGCTGCCGACACTCTCATCACCATAGCAGATATCCAAAGTAGAAGTGGAGGGCCAATTATTTTTGTATAGTACCTTTGAATCACTGATAACTTTTGTCATTCTCTCATGTCTCTGCTGACTAGAGCTGGAACCAAGATGAGATGATGTGGACACATTTTCCATAAGCCTGTTATTCAAATTGTTCACAAGACTTCTGAAAAACTGCTTTCTGTCAATTTTTACAACCTTTTTAGAATCATGTAATCCTATGTTTCTAAACTTTTTGTTTTCTGCTGCTTTAAGAACTGTTCTGTAGTATTCTCCAGAAGCTGAGTTACACATAGATTCAAACACTTTTATAGTGCGCTTGATTGCATTTTGAGCCTCTGTCAGACTTGTCTCACTTTTCTGCAACTCTAATGACAAATCAGCTAACTCAACAAGAGCATCATACATAATTGCAATATTTTCTCGAAATTCTACACAAGTTAACATATTTTCTAGACTTTGAAATTTTGCCCTTTCTTTGGAGTCTCTCTGGTGGTCATTTTTGGCCTCACTAAAATGTTTTACTAGAGCACTGTAGTTTTCCAAGACAGCTTTTACAGTTCTCTGGCTTGAAACTACCCATCTTATTGTAAATATTTTCCCAATCTTCTTAACTCTTTGTTCCAGTGAAGCAGCACAAATGTTGAGTTCCCTTTGATTTTTGGGAGACATGCTGTATAAAGAATACAATTTGTCAAAGAAAGAATGGAAATGGTTAACACCTGTAACTTCATTCCTTGTATCAGAAACGGCCAATTCCAAGCGATGGTTTAAACAGTGCCAGATTACTGTATCTGGAAATAACTTTAAAAACTGTGCTCCAACTCCATTTTTTCTACCTAACATTACAGAGGCCCCATCACATGCTAGACCAACTAAATGTTCTGCCAGAAAGTTTTCATTCATCCCATATGAAGAAAGATTCTTCAATATCTCTCGAGTAATAACGTCTGATGTAGATGATTCAAGTTCTATAAAGTCCCAGAAAAAGGAAACAACTTCAGAGTTATCTGAAAGAGCACACCTCAAACATAATGTTACGGCTGTGAGTTTGTGTCATCACTCGCCGCGTGAGTCACAACTGTCCCAGGGCTGGGCTGCGCCCTGCCTCCTGTATTGCGCGCGCCTTATGCAACAGGGCTACTAGGACAAAGGGATAGTCCAGAACATTCGTGACTGGACCAGCGCTGGAAACCTCGAGAAGCCGTGGACTCTGGATGGATCTAGAAGCATTTATTGAGTCACCGGCCGGCTATATAAGAGTGACCCGTGAAGCAGTTGTTGTTGTTGTGTTTTACAAGCTAGTGTGAGCGATTATCGTGAGCGACTGAAGTGTTGTGACTTGCGAAACCCCTAGTGGAGCGGGGAAGTGAGACTCCTACAGAGGAACTGTTTTTTTGAGCGAGTGAAGCTGATTCTCTTGACACCGAGGAAGTTTGTTAGTTAGTTAGTTAGTTATTGTTGTTTTAAGGGGCGGAAGAAGTGATTGTGGTGCTTGTGAAACAGAGAGTGACAGAGCTAGTGCAGTTATTTCGAGCTAGCGTACGGGGCCACCTCATTACGAGGGATTAACTGTGGTCTGTTGACAAGTGAAAGGGGAAGTATTCTCGACTTGAGGAAACTGGAGTAAGCAAATAATTGCTATTTGCTGTTGAGTAGTGTATATTTCTGGCCACAATAAAGTTAATTATTTCTTTAAGCAGTAATTGGTGTTGTGCTTCCTACCCACCGTAATCCAGTTAACAAAAGTGCCACTAGGGGTGGCACGTAACAACTGGTGTCAGAAGCGGGATTACGAACTCAAGCACAACACCTGACGGTCCTGGTTTCAAAACCCGAGCAGGTCAATTTTTTTAAAATTTTCCTGTGAGCGCATGCCCTTTACAAGACAAACAGCTAAAATGGAAGAGCAATTCGCAGCATTGCTAGAGAAGTTAAATGGCATGGAAACCAAGATGGAAGTCGGCCAGAAGAAATTAGCCAAGGACCTGAAGGATGACCTGAAGAAGATGGAAGACGGCCAGAAGAAGATGGAGGACGGCCAGAAGAAGTTATCCGAGGACCTAACTGCCAAACTAGAAGACGGCCAGAAGAAGATGGAAGAAGGCCAGAATAAGTTAGCAGAGGACCTAACCGCCAAATTTCTGGATGGCCAGAAAAATCTGGAAGAGTGTCTGCTGACGAAATTAGAGGAGAGCCAAAGGAAATTAGAACAGGGCCTACGTGAGGAAGTCGCAGCAGTGGAAAAGAAGTTCGACGCCTTACAAGTGGAAGTTGCCGAGCTGCGCCAACGCCCGCTGATGGGGGTGGAGGAGAAATTCAACGCCTTACATGTGGAAGTTGCCGAGCTGCGCCAACGCCCGCTGATGGGGGTGGAGGAGAAATTCAACGCCTTGCAAGTGGAAGTTGCCGAGCTGTGCCAACGACCGCTGATGGGGGTGGAGGAGAAATTCAGCGCCTTACAAAAGGAAGTTGCCGAGCTGCGCCAACGCCCACTGACGGGGGTGGAAGAGAAATTCAACGGTCTACGAGAGGAAGTTGCCGAGCTGCGCCAACGCCCGCCCACCGTTACACCGGGAATATCAGGAACGGGACATAGCAGAGTGACGCCCCCAACCTTCGACGGAAAGGTCCCGTGGAGCACCTACTTACGTCAGTTTGAGGCGGCCTGTTCCATAAATAACTGGAACGACACAGAAAAGGCTACAGCTCTCATTGTAGCGCTGAGAGGTGACGCCCTTAACGTCCTTCAGGCCATCCCGACTGGATCTCAGGACTACGCTTCACTGATCGCCCATATGGAGTCCCGATATGGAGATAGCCATCTTCAGCAGGCCTACCAGATGCAGCTCCGGACCCGGGTACAGAAGAACGCGGAAACCCTGCAGGAGTTCGAGATGGACATCGCACGCCTCGTAAGGCTCGCCTATCCAACAGCGCCGGCCGACTTCCTGGAACAGATTGCGACGCAGACCTTCACCGACGGGCTTCGGGACTCGGACACTCAACAGGCGCTGCGACTCGCGCGCAATAAGACCCTGGCAGATGCGCTGAGCCACGCACTTGAGTTCGAGACGGCAAAACAGGCATCCTGAATGCACGCGCGGGTGTGTCAAGTGGACGTCGACGAACCAGTAAAAACCAACGAGACCAAGCCCCTGGCCGACGAATTAATGGAGGCGCTAAGCCGTTTATTCGATAGTCGCGGCACCACCAGCAACGACACAGCCGGAAGGCAACCGGAGAGACGGCCCGGAAGAGGACTACCGACCTGCTGGACCTGCGGTAAGAAAGGCCACCTGAGCAAGGACTGCGGTGATCGCCGCCGCCGAGGGTATCCGACGGGAAATCAGTCGTCTGAAAACCGCGACCCAGGGAAACGAGTATTAGCCAGCCTTGGGGGGCAAAGGTTGGCTTGTGACAGTCGTCAAGCCCCGGCAGTCCAAGTTCGTGTGACGCAGTTACGGAGGGATAATAGCAGCCTGATGGTCGTCGGAGTCGTCAACGGAGAGAGCTGGCCCATGCTAATCGACACGGGAGCATCGAGGACCATCGTCAGTCCCACCGTGATCCCGAAGTGGAGAATGCAACCCACACAAAGGAACCTCCAGCTAATAACCGCGACCGGAGAGACCGCACCGGTACATGGCGAAGCATCACTGGAGTTCGTCATTGGTCGACGGGCGATAAAGCATCCAGTGCTTGTGGCTGACGTGTCAAATGAAGTGATCATCGGACTGGACTTCCTGGACCAGAACAACATCATCTTGGATCTGAGTACCAACACTCTGCACTTCGGAGGTGAGGAACTTGCCTTGCAACCGGCGCACGAGTCCATCACCGCACGGCGAGTAAGGCTGAGAGAAGACGTCATCGTTCCCGCCAGGACGGAGGTCAGCGCTGCCGTAATTGTCGACGGAGCTGCTGAGGAAGTGGCGGCTGTCATCGAGCCAAAATATGAGGACATCCAGACAAAAGGATTGCTAGTTGCCAAGACTCTCATCAACACGACGTCTCGGCCGTACGTCCGCCTGTCCAACCTGAACGACCACGACATTACGGTTCATCGGGACACCAACCTAGGAGTCTGCGAGCCCGTTACCTGGATTGCCCGCATCACGGATACGACAGACGGACACCTGCAGACGGACAACCGAAGAAGACGCACACTGCCAGAAGAACTACAGAAGCTGTACCAAGGATCCCAGGACCATTTAGACGAGGAACAATCACGCCAACTTCGGGACCTGCTACACGAATTCCAGGATGTCATCTCCGTGGGAAGCAAAGACAGGACAAGCTTGGTCCAGCACAGAATCGACGTTGGGGACAGCGCACCGATTAGGGCCCCATTCCGACGTGTCCCGCTCGCCAAGCAAGCCGAAGTCGACCGGATGGCTGAAGAGATGAAGGATCAAGGGGTGATCGAGCCATCACATAGTCCTTGGAGTTCTCCGGTCGTGCTTGTGAAGAAGAAGGACGGTTCCACCAGGTTCTGCGTGGACTACAGGCGGGTGAACGACGTCACGAAGAAGGACAGCTACCCTCTACCCCGGATCGACGTCACGCTGGACACCATATCAGGGTCAAGATGGTTCTCCACCTTGGATTTGAAGAGTGGCTACTGGCAGGTGGAGGTCCACCCTAAGGACCGCGATAAAACGGCGTTCTCTGTGGGCAGCGGGCTCTGGCAGTTCACCGTCATGCCATTCGGTCTGTGCAACGCCCCTGCGACCTTCGAAAGGCTAATGGAGTCCATTCTGAGGGGACTACACTGGAAGACCTGCCTGGTATACCTAGACGACGTCATCGTTCTGGGGAGGAGCTTCGAGGAGCACTACAGCAACCTGAAGGAGATCTTGTTGAAGCTACGGGCTGCCCAGCTGAAGTTGAGCCCCAAGAAGTGTCAGCTCTTCCAGAAGCGGGTCCAGTACCTTGGGCATATCGTCTCCGAGGAAGGGGTGCGCACCGACCCAGAGAAGACCGCAGCTGTGAGGGAGTGGCCAGTTCCGAAGGACAAGTCCCAACTACGAAGCTTCCTGGGACTCTGCACGTATTACCGTCGCTTCGTGAGAGGATTCGCCGACATCGCCAAACCTTTACATCGACTGACTGAGAAGGACCAACTCTTCACGTGGACAGCAGAATGCCACAGTGCCTTCGAACAACTCAAGCAGGCTCTGTGCACCGCACCTATTCTGGCCTACCCCAGACCTGGAACAAGGTTCATCGTCGATACCGATGCCAGCGACTTTGGCATAGGGGGAATCCTGTCGCAAGTAGTGGACGGCGAGGAGAGAGTAGTGGCCTACTTCAGCAAGGCCTTGTCAAAGCCAGAAAGGAACTACTGCGTCACCAGGAAGGAGCTGCTCGCCATCGTGAAGACCATTGAACACTTCCACAAGTACCTGTACGGGCAAGAATTTCTCATCAGGACCGACCATGCATCCCTGCGATGGCTCCTGAACTTCAAGCAGCCCGAGGGTCAACTCGCGCGGTGGTTAGAGAGGCTTCAACAGTATAACTTTGAGATTCAGCACAGGAAATGCCAACTGCATTCTAACGCCGACGCCCTGTCACGAAGACCGTGCCCCGAAGACTGCACCTTCTGTGCCCGAAGGGAGGAGAACACCGGGATACAGTGCCGAAGGACTACCGTGGAACTTCAAGGGAGCTGGAGCAGCGAATCTTTCACGCGGGCGCAAGCGGAAGATGATGACCTGGGACTGATAGCCGAATGGAAGAGGGCCTGTGTCCCCAGACCCGGGTGGAACATTGTGAGTGACTGCAGCCCAAAGTTTAAGTCCTACTGGGCACAGTGGGACTCGCTGATTGTAAGGGATGGCCTCATCTGCCGTACCTGGGAGAGCACCGACGGGAAGACATCTCGGGAACAAGTCGTCGTTCCAAAGGCTATGACGGAAGAAGTCCTGAAGGAAGTTCATGGAGGATCATCTGGTGGACACCTAGGGATAAAGAAGACCCTGGAGAAGCTGAGAGAGCGGTTCTACTGAATCGGATGCCGAACAGACGTGGAGAACCACTGCGCGAGGTGCCACGATTGCGCAGCCAGCAAGGGCCCAGGACGAAGACGACGGGGTCCACTGAAGACCTACAACGTGGGCGGCCCCATGGAGAGAGTGGCCATCGATGTTGCTGGGCCATTCCCGTTAAGCGAGGCAGGGAACCGCTACATATCAGTCGTCAGCGACTACTTTACCAAATGGCCGGAGGCGTATGTGCTCCCTAACCAAGAAGCCGCGACGATCGCAGAGACCCTGGTGAAGGAATTCGTCAGCCGGTACGGAGTACCCCTGGAGCTGCACTCCGACCAAGGGAGGAACTTCGAGTCGCAGGTGTTCCAGAACCTATGCCAATTGCTGGAGATCCGGAAGACAAGGACAACGCCGCTACACCCTCAGTCCGACGGGATGGTAGAGCGATTCAATCGCACCGTCGAGAACCATCTCCGAATAGTCGTCAGCGAGCACCAGAGGGATTGGGACAAGCATCTTCCACTATTTCTCCTGGCCCACCGCGCCGCCGTGCATGAAGCCACCGGGTGCACACCAGCCCGTGCCATGTTTGGGAGGGAGCTCCGTCTACCTGTCGATCTTGCCTTCGGCCGACCTGGGAATGATCCGATCCCGGTAAGCCAGTATTGTCAAGAACTGGTCGACCAACTGGAGGACGTGCACGCGTTCGCGAGGAGGAAACTGCGGATCGAGACCGACCGAATGAAGACCCGATACGACCAGCAGACGGATGCCGGAGGATTCCACGAGAACGATCTGGTCTGGCTCTTCAACCCATTACGGAAGAAAGGCCTGTCACCCAAACTGCAGAAGTCCTGGGAGGGCCCGTACCGAGTCGTGAAACGAATCAACGATGTCGTCTACAGGATCCAGCGGAGCCCGAGGGCGAAGATGAAGATCGTGCATCGAGATCGCCTGGCAGCCTACGGAGGGACACAGACGGACCAATGCTTGATCGGGACGATCAGCCTTTTTAGGAAGGGGGTGGTGTTACGGCTGTGAGTTAGTGTCATCACTCGCCGCGTGAGTCACAACTGCCCCAGGGCTGGGCTGCGCCCTGCCTCCTGTATTGCGCGCGCCTTATGCAACAGGGCTACTAGGACAAAGGGATAGTCCAGAACATTCGTGACTGGACCAGCGCTGGAAACCTCGAGAAGCCGTGGACTCTGGATGGATCTAGAAGCATTTATTGAGTCACCGGCCGGCTATATAAGAGTGACCCGTGAAGCAGTTGTTGTTGTTGTGTTTTACGAGCTAGTGTGAGCGATTATCGTGAGCGACAGAAGTGTGGTGACTTGCGAAACCCCTAGTGGAGCGGGGAAGTGAGACTCCTACAGAGGAACTGTTTTTTGAGCGAGTGAAGCTGATTCTCTTGACACCGAGGAAGTGATTGTGGTGCTTGTGAAACAGTGAGTGACAGAGCTAGTGCAGCTATTTCGAGCTAGCGTACGGGGCCACCTCATTACGAGGGATTAACTGTGGTCTGTTGACAAGTGAAAGGGGAAGTATTCTCGACTTGAGGAAACTGGAGTAAGCAAATAATTGCTATTTGCTGTTGAGTAGTGTATATTTCTGGCCACAATAAAGTTAATTATTTCTTTAAGCAGTAATTGGTGTTGTGCTTCCTACCCACCGTAATCCAGTTAACAAAAGTGCCACTAGGGGTGGCACGTAACAATAATACTAACACAGATTTTACACTAACTGTTGTTGATTCGTCAATCATAATACTGATTTTCCTCTGATTTTCTGTTAGATTTTGCTATTTTATTTCTCATTTCCTGTGAAATGTGTTCAATAATATTAGCACAACTAAAATTTGTATGAAGAACTCGTCCCACATCTAAACCATTGAATTGTTGAAGTTCAACATAAGCCTGTAGGTCTACGAAGGGTCTATTTCTTTTCGCAATTGAGTCTGCAGTTCGAAATACTCGAACGGTGGTTTCTAGGTGTTTGACATTCATAGTGTCCAAGCAACTTTCAAATATCTTTTTATTGGATTCTGATTTTTGTAACATAGCTTTTTTGTGAGATTCTGAATTTTTGTGCTCAAATATTTTTTTCCTAAGGCTTGTTTGTTGTTGATTAATATTATTTCCGTTGGGATGAACCTTGCATTCTACCCATACTTTCATTAGCTTAAGTCCTGCCCCTTTAGAAACTCCTAATCCTAATTTACTTTCCTCTTTACATATATTGCAGCCTAAATTTTTATTTCCTGCAAATAACCACTCGTTCTCTGACAAAAAATAACGGTACTGAGACTCGTTCCAACAGTCTGGAAAATCTTGTTTTCGGTAGGTGGGTCCTTGAATTTCACAGTCGATGGTAGAAGGTGTAGAACCATAACCTAGATTCTCCCTTGATTCTGCATCATACTTTTCAGCAACATTTAACCCAGGGTCTATCTCTATACTCACGTCTTTAATGAAACTAATGTTCTCGGAACTCCAGTCAGTTTCGTTTTTACTTGAGCCATCACACACCTTTTTAGTATTCCTTGATTCTTCATCTTCATCCCAGGCACGTTTTTTTGAACCCAGCCACTTAAGTAAACTCATTGTCACAAGTTGTGACTCACAACTCACTTTCACAGTCACTGGGAAACTTGAAAGGTACTACGGGGCTACTGATGTTCAATAACTGCAGAGAGATTCCGTAATATCTGCTTCACAGCAACACATCGAGCAAAACATAAAATAAAACTTGGATTCACACAAACATAACGAGCGGAAGAAAGTTGTTGTGCTCACTTCCCGCTCTCCGTATCCAATAGCAGTGTAGCCAACCTTAGAGAACCAGAAAAACGCCCGGGAGTGTAAAAGCGACTGTATTTTATGAACATAAAACCGTAAGGTTCGATATTAGTCCGCTAGAGTACACCCGTGACGTTTCAGCGCTATGTATAGTTTATAAACTATTTTCTTACTGAATGTAAAATTGTTACGTCATTCTAAAGCGGGAAGATATTTTCCGGAACGGCGTTCCGGCCCGTTCCGGTCCAACTAAACCACTGGTTATCCGAATGTATTAGCACCTGCTGTAATTAAATTGTTTATAAGAAATCAAGATGGCGACTTAAATAAATTTGAAAGCATATTTGCATTGTGTATATTAAGGCTTTCACGGCCCGGATTATATAAATAATTCATGTTTCTTGGGCTAATGCCGTGTGTATTTAGATTAGAACCATACGTTTCGGCGAAACCTTGCCTCCTTTTCAATGGAATGAAACAATGTGGCCAAAGAAAGTATATCTTTGGCCACATTGTTTCTTTGGCCACATTGTTTGATTCCATTGAAAAAGGAGGCAAGGTTTCTCCGAAACGTATGGTTCTAATCTAAATACACACGGCATTAGCCCAAAAACATGAATTATTTATATATTTGCATTTCCTATAACCTACTCAAACGATTGAGTTGACACTTTGCATTATGGACCACTGCTATAATATTTATATACCGGTTCATAAATCCATGACTTACATATATGATCTTTATACCAATAATTCAGAGGGAAAATCCTCTGATTCGCCACGTCAAAGACCCACTAAACCTACAGATACGTAAATCTATACATTTCTTTTCGTATAATATAGGTAGCGTGCATGTCATTTCACTTAACTCGACTCTGAATAATACAATCTCTGTGAAATCTGGCATAGTGAACAACTCTAGACCAGGTTTAAATCTATTAAATTATCTATTAAATTATAGATGGCGCACGTGTCAATTTTATAGAAATGAATTCCTACATAAAATAATCCGCTTATTTAAACATGTTATAGAGGACTTGATATTGTTATAGCCCGAGCCCTTAAAAGGCTGTAACGCCCTAAAACCCCAACAAATCCCATACCAAAGGGATATGAGGAACAGATCACAGTCAGCGCAATCATTACACACAACATTACTGTTCCTTCAAGATAATAACACCGTCACTGTAAGCTTGCAACACTACCGCAAACAAACAGAAATACCAAACAAATACTGCTGACCACGGTCGACCGAGATGAACCTTCAAATAAGGAAAGGACCCACGCACTCCGGACAGACTGTCGGGCGGAGGAGAGAGTGCAACAGGTGCCGGAGGCGGCGCCCCTCGGCAGGACGATACTACCATCAACATGGATGACGGCTAGACTACAAGACTTCCAGACTTGACTTCCAACGGTAAGTGTGCCAGCTTTTCTCTTTATCCTCCTCTGCCCCTTATACAACACTGTCCCCCTCGCTTTATTGCATTACACCCTAAATTACAACAAGGACTCTCTCTTTCATTGCCCCGATGATTCTCCTGCAACTAAGCACTGCAACACACATAACCGTGAGGGCTGGGGTTACCAGATAGTCCGTTTTTTAGGTTAATTTGATAATAATTATATTCAATTTCCCACCAATTTTCAAATGTCCCGCTTCAGACTTGATTGTAATATCTAGCTTGTTTTCTGGTGGTACAGGTGCAAGTTTGAAAGAGAAAATTATTTCTATGTCGGTCTCAGATAGATGGGTACATGTTAATTTATAGATTTACTAGGGGCTACAAAATTAAGGAATATCTTAGTCCTTGTGAAGTTAATACTCAGCATGTTCCCCTCCAATGCTTTTACGAAGATATTTTTTTCTGTCATGAATATCAAATGGAGAGATGATAGAAACAGAAGCTCCATTAGTTTGATAAAACAAGAATTATCCACTGATAAATTGTAGTGAATTTTATCAGAAGGTACTTACAAATAAAACATCCTTGCAAAGGGGCGTTCAAATGAAAAGTATTTGTAAGTTGCTGGTGTGATAGGCCTATATGATATGTCAGCAGTATCTAGTTCTAATTTTGTGTATTTGATTATGTAATGCTTATTTAATACGTATGTGTGTTATTTATTACAACATTTAACAATCTTGATTAAAAAGAAACAATGTTTTGGGACGTGTGATCCGTTTTTCCATTCTTGAATCTGGCGACCCTAGTGAGGGCTGTCCCACTGCCTCAGCAATTGTGGCAAGGTCACGTTCGCGTGCCATTGATCAAGCAAATGGCCCGCGTACCAAACTATAGGGAGTACCCGTCCTGAGCCTACTTCCATTCCCTCTACACTCAATCATCCCTACATCCCCAACACACACACTTCCCCTCACAGACCCATCCCATTCTAGGAAGTTACCCTCTTACACTGCTATACCCCCCCCCCATCCCCATCCCGTCACACTGCTATCCCTTCACCAAGCATTGCCAGCCTACCAGAGAGGGTGGCGACCTAAACAATATAGTAGAGTACAGCTGGAATGGTTTTGTTCCAAAAACTGTGCTATGGTTGGCTTTTTGTAAATCATTAGAAAAGCACAAAAAAAAAAGCTTAACTCTGAATTTTAGACTAATTTGCACGATCATTTTGTCGGAAAACTCAAAAAAAAACATTGAAAAGCGTTTTTCTCCGAATCGACGTATTTTAAAGAAAAGTTTTTAAACAAAACATGTAGAGGACATTGTCACCTACAATTCGTCTCATTGAGGTCATGTCATACGTTTTGAAATGCAGAAGCTAGGTAGCGCCAAAGTTTCCAAAAAAGTGTTTTTTAACTTTTTGTCCTAGAAAAAATAGATTTTTCACAAAAGAGTGAATCAGAAATTTGTTCCTCTCAAAATTGTCTGCAACATTTATTTAAACGTTTCTTTCCTCCGACTTACCGTTCCAAAGTTATAGCGCAGCAAATGCAACGCTGCGTAGTCAAGGCTACTATTGTTACTGCGGAGAGAGCGGTGGGCATAATTTAGACAGGGACCGGTGTCGGACAGCTGCCTAAGGCTCAGTCAAACAGGACGCGGGCTGTGTTTGTTAATTAGCTCAAACAATCATATCTATTTCAATCTCAACGTATCAATCATAACTGAACACATATTAACCTTTGTGCCATCTGAATAGTACAATTTTCACACTTCGGCAGACTATAACTTTGGAACGGTATTAGGCGGAGGAAAAAAATGTTTCAATAAATGTTGTAGACAATTTTGAGAGGAACAAATTTTTGATTCGCTCTTTTGTGAACAAAACATTTTTTCTAGGACAAAAGGAGAAAAAACACTTTTTTGGAAACTTTGGTGCAACCTAGCTTCTGCATTTCAAAACGTATGACATGACCTCAATGAGACGAATTGTAGGTGACAATGTCTTCTATATTTTTTGTTTAAAAAACGTTTCTTTAAAATACGTCGATTCAGAGAAAAACGCTTTTCAATGTTTGTTTTTTTTTAGTTTTCCGACAAAATGATCGTGCAAATTATTCTAAAATTCAGAGTTAAGCTTTTTTGTGCTTTTCTAACGATTTACAAAAAGCCAACCATAGCACAGTTTTTGGAACAAAGGTGTTTTTTTTTTTCTGGGCAGCTGTCCTGTACTAATATAGAAACTCGATGAACGCCGTAGACTTCACTTACTGGCATCTAGCTATCGATTTCTTCATGAAAGCTCCCCCATGTACAGTACCGTACTTGTCATCCCCATCAATCGCTCAGCTATGTTCAACCGTTCTTTTGCTGTAGCTGGGTCTCGACTTCTGCCGAGATCAGTAATTCTATTACAATAAAGAAATTTAAGGTCGCATGCCGATATTACCTGTTAAATTCTGCTGATTGCCTCGTGTGAATAGTGATGGATAGTAGGACGTATGACTGAGCTAGGATTATATCTAGGATATTATAGAAAGGTTTGTAACATAGTGATTATTATTATCGTTATTACTATTAATATTCTGTTATTACATTATTATTCATATGCCACATTCAGTAATATTAGTAGTCTATTAACATAATTAATTTACTCTTTATTGATCATCATAATGAACGTGTAAGGTATTTAGGCCTATCGTATTTCAAAAATTGTTTCATATGTACTGGTAGCATATTGGGTCATTAGGTGCCTGTTCGCCATTTCTTGATGAATGCAGTACATTTGCGTTTGTCTGCTGGCACCGGCTAGAGTATAATATGGCTTTACACCGATGGCTTGTTACAAATAATTGTAGATGTCGATTATATTAATTTCCCGTAAGTAAATTCTCCTCACTCGTCACTGAATGATCCAATCACCGTGAAATCCTTCCAAGTCCTCGTCCTTACATTCACACGTTCCTTCCCAGACAACACTCCACACGCGACGGTACTTGTAGCTTACACCATGGGTGTCCGCATAGAAGCAGCTACCAACTCTGGCGAGCCGAACATGTCCTCGGACATTCCCGGCATTAAAAGCCATACGCAAAATGAAAAAGGCGCCTCTTCTAAAAGTTTTTGTTGTTGATTCATTTAGGGGGCTTTTCAACATCATGGTCATGTAGCCCCGTGCACTTGGGTGTGTGTACAATTGCCTGATAACCTGTGTTACTGTGAAGACTGTATTAGTGTGTGCAGTTGTAGTTCAGATGAGGATTGGGAAGGAGGCAACCGTGGTCTATACTTAGGAACCATCCCGATATACTCCGGGAATAGAAGTGGGAAACCACGGAAAACCACTTCCAGGTTTGCTGAGCTGGGAATCGAACCCACCTCTTCTCAGTTTTGCCTCACGAGGCTCCAGAATAAATTTCTTGCGAAAGACGGGAATTGAATCGAATCCGGGCTCCCGGAGTGCTATCCACATCGCGGAATCTTTTAACAGTGCTGGTGGTGCGTTCTAGAGCGGTAATTTTGGTTTCACAATGTTTGCTCATTTTTAGCCTAGTTTCGATTTTTGCAAAAAATGAAAGTAGACTTATGAGATCAACACAGGGCGAAAAAAGTGTGTCTGGCTATGTGTGTGTGTGTGTGTGTGTGTGTGTGTGAGTCTGTGTATGTGTGTGTGTGTATGTATGTATGTGTGTGAGTCTGTGTGTGTGTGAGTGTGTGTACTCTGAATGTCTGTCCCCCCTATCAATTCGAACACGGTGAACGCGAATTGAACGAAATTTGGTACAAAGGTAGCACTAGCAAAGGACACCTCAGTGTCATGTTTTATATCGCCGTCATCTTGACGGAAACGTAATGGTGGCCACACAAATGTTCAAAGCTTAAATCATATTACGACTAACCTAATCATCCGATCTCTACCAAATTTTTCAACAACATACCTTCATGGGGAGAGCATCCTTTGACCAAACGAATAGGTCATGAGCCTAATAGTTTGCGGATGGCGGCCATCTTTGTGTGAAAATCGATTCCCCCTATTAATTCGAACACGGTGAAACCGAATGGAACAAAATTTGATACAGAGGTAGTACTAGCAAAGGGCACCTCAGTGTCATGTTTTATATCGCCGCCATCTTGACGGAAACGTAATGGCGGCCACACAAATGTTCAAAGCTTTAATCAAATTACGACTAACCTAATCATCCGATCTACCAAATTTTGCAACAACATACCTTTATGGAGGAAGCATCCTTTGACCAAATTAATAGGTCATTAGCCTAATAGTTTGCGGATGGCGGCCATCTTTGTGTCAAAATATATTCCCCCTATTAATTCAAAAACGGTGAAACCGAATGGAACGAAATTTGGTACAGAGGTAGCACTAGCAAAGGGCACCTCAGTGTCATGTTTTATATCGCCGCCATCTTGACAGAACCGTAATGGCGGCCACACAAATGTTCAAAGCTTTAATCAAATTACGACTAACCTAATCATCTGATCTACCAAATTTTGCAACAACATACCTTTATGGAGGAAGCATCCTTTGACCAAATTAATAGGTCATTAGCCTAATAGTTTGCGGTTGGCGGCCATCTTTGTGTCGAAATAGATTCCCCCTATTAATTCAAACACGGTGAAACCGAATGGAACGAAATTTGGTACAGAGGTAACAGTAGCAAAGGGCACCTCAGTGTCATGTTTTATATCGCCGGCATCTTGACGGAAACTTAATCGCAGCCACCCATATGTTAAAAGCTAAAATGTAATTACGACCAACCTAATAATCTAGTCTCTACCAAATTTTGCAACAACGTATCTTTATGTGTGAAGCATATTCTGACCAAACTGCAAGATCATCAGCCCAATAGTTTGCAGATGGTGGCCAGTGTGTGTGCAAATCGATCCCCCCTATCAATTCAAACACGGTGAAAACGAATTGAACGAAATTTGGTACTGAGGTAGCACTAGCAAAGGGCACCTCAGTGTCATGTTTTATATCGCCGCCATCTTGACGGAAACGGTGTGACTGCCACTCAAATGTTAAAAGCTTAAATCAAATTACGAACATCCTAATAATTTGATCTCTACCAGATTTTGCAACAACACGCCTTTTTGTGGAAAGCATCTTATGACTGACTACAAGGTCATCAGCCCAATAGTTTTCAAATAGCGGCCATGTATGTGTGAAAATCCATTCCCCATATCAATTCAAACACGGTGAAACATAATTGAATGAATTTTTTTACAGAGGTAGCACTAGCAAAGGGCACCTCATATTCATGTTTAATATCCCTATAGCACGTTGTATTTCAACGAGCTACTACAACCAACATTCAATTATACTCCTTGAAAAGGACAAAGAGTTATAACAATACCCGTGCATTTAGGAGAAAGTAGGCTATATGTTCTTTATTGAACATCTAGTTCAATTTTGATTTAGCATAGTTAGCGTAGTGAGTAGCATGCTGAATTGCTTTGTCCAATATCGCGGGTTCACATCCGGCCGAAGTCATCGGATTTTTAGGAGCGTTAAATCCTTCAGTATGCCTTCCTTCAGAGGGGAAGTAAAGTCGGCGGTCCCATGTCATAGATTTATGGAATGTAAAAGAACCTACCACTGCAATTGGCAGTGTGTAGCGAAAATTTGTAAGTTATACTGTATTTGGCTGGTGAGAAAAGCTCTATCAAGTTCCAACGCTCGCCACTAGGTGTTATTGACAGTAGCATCTGGTAGCCAAAGTTGGAACTACTTGAAATTGGAATTGTTGGGAGCCCTCGGGCGTTCAATTAAAACTACCCAGCTATGTCCATTGGCTGCAATGAATAAATAATAATAATAATAATAATAGTAAATGGTTATACAAATGTAGACCATAAACAATTAAGCTATATATTCCAGCACATGGCAAATATGCAGAGGAAGTCATGAGATGGATAGAAATTATGGAATATATGAAAATACTTTTTCACGGAACTTCTTGTTCAATGTCACGTTCTTCATGCCTTCCCCACACCCTTTTTTATTTCCAATATCCTTGTTTCTCGAGGGTCAACTCTTCCTTTCTTCTTCGATAGCGCAATTGTATGTAGGCAGGGGCTGATGACCTGGATGCCCGCCTCCCTCAGACAACAATAACCAAGTCTTCTTCATATTGGTGATTGTGTCAGAGCTAACGACACTTGTCTCATCAGCGAGTTGATGTTGCTACCCGCTGCGTCATGTGAAGCAATAAATGTTAAGTATCGCTCTGAAAGAACTCATTCAGTCATGCACAGTCTAGACCAAGATTTGAATTCCCTTTTGAGCTGTTGACACCTCATATTTCTCCATTCAAACGCAATGACCGCGCATTTTTGAGGGCAAACAAAATTAATCTCCCAGCTTCAGTCGATACCGGAGAAATATAAAAACAACCATTTCTCTCAGATATCAGTCATTTGATAGAAGTTTATTTTGTTCAAGTTGGAAACCAACCCATTGAGAGAATACGAACTTAGTTTATAAGACTGACTTGGCAAGTGAGTTATATCCCTCGTTGGGAATAGAACCCTCGACTACCAATAGTAATTGAATCAGCTTCAAAAAGCCACATTATTATTATTATTATTATTCCTACCTCCTGGAAAATAGCAATAGTTAAAGTAATTCCAAAGGTCGGTTCCTTAACAATATGTACTGTTAAATCAATCAGACCTATTTGCCTCCTGCCAATACTAGGGAAAATTTTCGAGAAACTAGTAATTGATCGCGTTATGTATCACATGTATCGTCATGGTCATTTAAGTGAAAAGCAGTATGGTTTCACGCCCCAAAAATCAACCGAAGATGCTGTACTATATGTGGTTGATTGGATTCGCAACATATTCTCAATGAAAAAGGTGGCCGTATTGGTATCTTTTGATATTTCAGGCGCTTTCGATAATGCTTGGTGGCCTAAAATTGTATCACAGTTAAAAGGAAAACATTGCCCAATGAATTTGTACAGTTTAATACAAGCCTACTTTAGCCATCGAAAAGTGAAACTTCGGATCGGAACAGCAATTTCTACAAGATGTATTAATAAGGCATGCCCTCAAGGATCAGCATGCAGCCCTGGTTTTTGGAACTTTTGTATGATGAACTCCTACAATTACCTCTTCCGACAGGGTGTAATGTTATTGCTTATGCTGATGATGCTCTTCTCCTAACTGAATCAGATAATGTGCAGAATTTGAATTATATAACAAACTCTGCTTTACACACCTTGTCTCTATGGGGTTCTGTAAACAAACTTCAATTCAATCCATCTAAGACTAGAGCCATGTTCGTCACAAGGAGAAGAAAAGTGGAAAAACCCAAAATCATTATGAATGGCCACAAAATAACATTAGATGATCAACTTCTTTATTTGGGCGTTGTGCTTGACAAACACCTGACATTCAGAGCACATTTAAATAGATTAAAATTGAAATCAAGCAAGCTTTTACAAGGTCTTGCGATTGCTTGTAGACCTTCTTGGGGTCTGAACTCCGATGTTTTACGAATAATATATTATACAGCTTTTGTGCCTTTGATTCTGTACTGCGTGTCCGCTTTCCGTACAACCCTAGAAAAGAAATGGGCTCGGGTTAAGTTATTACAAATCCAAAGAGGTTTCGCTCTAAGAATTTCTCGAGCACACCGCACTACATCTACAGATGCAGCACTTGTAATTGCTGGAATAGAACCACTATTTTTAACAGGAATGGGGAAAGCTGAGCTGACATTACTGAAGAGGAATAGAACATCTCCTATGCCGATTTTCGACATTATCGTGGAGCAAAAGTGCCATTTCTTGGAATCTTCTCATCCTAGTCAATTCTATAAACTTCTGCATAAAAATTGTTTCAGCACCCATGACTGTTTCATCTATACTGATGGCTCCCGTACACCAAGCTTTGATGGAAATGACAGTGTTGGCTGTGCCTTTGTCGTTTATGAGAATGATACTGAAATATTTTCAGCTCAGTATAAGCTCTCGCCCAGTTGTTCAATTTTCCAGGCAGAACTTTGGGCCTTAAAGTGTGCAATAGAATGGGTTAAAGCTAACAATAAAAGAGTGAGGATTTTCAGTGATTGACAATCCGCATTGCATTCTATAAATGACAAATATAATTCTAACCCAATAGCCGTCTACATCAGGGCAACAGCTCAGGTGTGCTCACATATATGCACATCGTGGATAAGGGGACACACTGGATTGGCTGGTAATGAAAGAGCAGACCAATTAGCAAAATCAGCGGCTACGACGCATCTTGAAATAACATATTTTGCTAATTGGTCTCCTATATGTTACGTTAAAAGCCAGATAAGGAAATACATATTAAACGAATGGAATATCGCATGGACATGTAGCCTGAAAGGGTCTGTAACAAGAGAAACATTCTTCCCGGAAGTACAAAATCGACTGTTATCAAAATTATTAGTGCCAAACTTTGTCCTCACACAATTTTTAACTGGTCATGGAAAATTCAAGTCTTATTTTGAACGTTTTAAAATAGCAACATACGACTATTCATGTTTTTGTGGATTGACTCAATCGGTGTATCACCTTATATTTGAGTGTCCTGTTTCTGAAAAGGAAAGATACTATTTACAATGCCACCTTAATAGCTGTAACCTGGAACTTTCAAAGCCGCTGTACCATATTTTCAAGAGGCTGTGCTGTTTAGGAAAATTTGTCACTTTCATCAACAATTTTTTTTGTAAACTATGTTAGTAATATTTGTATTTGCTTTGTTTTAATCTATAACCCTAAAGTACTTCTGGTAAAATAGGGTTCCTGTATTGTTTTCTGGATATTCAATATTATTATTATTATTATTATTATTATTATTATTATTATTATTATTATTATTATTATTATTATAACTGTATGAGGGCCAGACAGTTACAACAGTCAATATGTATAGTATAGTAGTTGGTCAATACTGGTGAGTCGAAATGTGTATAATTTTCAATAATAACTCAAGGTCCAGGATGAAACATAACCTCGTGCTTGCCAGAGTCCAGCCAAATATTTCCGTGACGCATGTCCCTTACTCCTGATGCCATCAGAAGTCCCTTCCTGTCCTAACAATTCCGCCAAGACATATGTCCCCTTTTTCCCTGGTAACTAGCCAGTAAGGTTGTATTGTATCCCACCCAGAGGGATTGACATGTGACCTCCTTAATTCACATAAATTCACATAAAACCCTGGACTCCAGAGAGCTCCAGTATCTTGTAATTCAGTATCTTAAGAATAACCAACTAAGCTAGTTGGCAGTCAGGTGTCATGCCTCAAAACTTGTAAATAACTTCAAATGTTTTAGTAACTAGTCGAACAATAAATAACATAGTTGAAATCATCGCTCCATTTGTAATAGATATCACCTTCAGGGAAGAACGGGTGTCGTTAGCCGATGATGCCCGGTCTGGGGCACCCCCCTGCATTACCGATGACAACGTCCAGCTGGTTGATACACTCATTACCCAGGACTGCCGAGTGACAGTGAACGCCATAGCCGCCGAGGTCGGATTGTGCATCGGAAGTGTGCACATCATCATGAAGGAACGACTGCACTTGCGCAAAGTGTGTCCCCAATGGGTGCCCCAGTCTTCAACCACATCAGGAAGCATGTCGAATGGCCCACTGTCTAGGTCATGGTTGGACGATTGATGCATGCTGCTGCTCGCTTTGTATCGTCACGTGACGTGCACGCGTGCCCTCTAGCGACGGGCTGTGACCTTCCACGCTCTGGTCGGAACCACACCTCGTTACACACGCCACGATTAGCCGATGTCGTCACCGGTTTGCGCATTATAGCCTCCGGCTCGTTACTTTTTGAACGCACCTTATATATAACCTATGAAGTAAAGAGCGTCACTTTGAGATCGATCAATATACAAACGTTACTCCAGATGGGAAAACAAAAATGGACTTTTCATGAAATGGAGAAACAGAACCTTTTTAAGAGACACGTTTTCGACACTCGGACACTTTCGATTCCAGGAGGTACAGAATCTTGAAAGGAAAACAGAGCCGATAAATAGGAAGAAATCTGCAACAACTTGGCAAAGCCATCTGTGTAAACAAACAAATAATCTACTAGGGAACAGATTTCTGTTCCTACCTTGGCAGACTCTCCATTCTAACGCTGAGTTGTACACGTTATTCAATGTCCATGCTCCCATAAGCGAAGACAACAAAAGAAACCCGGAAAAGAAGGAAGCGTTTTGAGACGAACTGGAGATCGATCTACACAAAACACAACCAGTGCCAATATCAAAATTTGATGGGTTATTTCAGTGCTCAAGTTAGAAAAGAGCAACAGTTTCGATGTCCACTTTCTTCAGAAGACTTCCCAAGAAGCAGAAAACCTGGCTATCTCTGCGGGATGACATCCGGGAATTCCAGCTTGACTACATTGCAATTTAACGAAGGAATGCTAGGGGAATTATGAATGTAGCAGCGCAGAGAGCAGCCAATCTTGTCAGACCACTTCTTAACCCGGATTATATTCTACCCCGGCGGCTTCGGTGGCATGCTGAGCTTCTAAGAGCGTTAAAAATCCCTCAGTATGCCTTCCTCCGGAGGGGAAGTAAAGCCGGAGGTCCCATGTCATAGATTTACGGCATGTAAAAGAAACTTCCACTAATTACACTTGTGTGAAGCTAACTTATAGGGTAGATTTGACTAACGCTCATAGGTTCCAACGTTCGTCACCAGGAGCCGACTGCGGTGGCATCATGTAACAAATTTCAGAACTAGTTGGTCGTTGAAGGTGGCGTTTGGTAGCAAAAGTAGGAACTATTTGAAAATCAAACGTCTGTAGTCCTTGCTTGAACTAAAAACAGATAATAATAATAATAATAATAATAATAATAATAATAATAATAAATACAGCCCTTAATCCCCTAAGGGCAATGGCCTCCTGTCTAGGCAGGGATTTTGCTCCATTACACTCATTATTCATTCATTCATTCATTCATTCATTAATTTATTAGCAATGGGGGCTGTGTCCCCCGGTGGCAAATTGGATATACATAACAAATAAATAATTATACATAACAATTCAATAACAATTATACAACAATTAAACTGGAGTATTTACACAAATAGTCAGTCTTTTCTTAAACACACATATATGTTTGGGAAAAGGCTCTAAGACTGCGGCAGGTAGAGAGTTCCAGTTATCAATGGCACGGTTTACAAAAGAATATTTACCATAATTTGTTCGCTGTGGTCGGCCCTTAACTTTGAAAGGATGATCGCTCCTACCCATGTAAGTGGGCTTTCCCAATCGTTTGCTAAGCTCACTCCATGCTGGTTGATTTGTATACGTGTTGTACATAGCGCAGAGTCTAGATTTCATCCTCCTAGCCTCCAGTGATTCCCACCCAAGTTTCTTTAACATACGGCTCTCACTGCTCTGGGATTAAAGTCACTGAGCACAAATTTAGCGGCCTTTCTTTGTGCCATTTCCAACTCATTGATGAGCCCTACTTGATATGGATCCCAAACCGCCGAGGCATATTCCAGAATAGGTCTTACAAGTGACAAATAGCCTAATTCTTTAGCAGAGGTAATACTTCCTTTTAATAACCTCATTACAAAGTGCAGGGATTTGTAAGCTTTTGAAACTACACATCCTACATGACTACTCCATTTCATATCATTCCTTACGTGAACGCCCAAATATTTGCAAGAATCTTCTTCTACAAGTAATTCCGAGCCAATGTTATATTGAAAATCCTGCCTTCGCACTTTCCCTATTTTTAAGAGACTACATTTTCTTGTGTTTATTTTCATTTTATTTTCAATCGCCCACTTATAGACCAGGTTCAGGTCCTCTTGAAGCACTGCATTGTCTTGTGAGTCATGTATCTTTCGATATATTACACAATCATCCGCAACAATCGACAGTCACTGCGAATCCCATTTGATAAGTCATTTATAAACGCCAAAAATAACAAAGTTCCGATTACGCTGCCCTGAGGGATACCCGACGTTACGGTAATTTCATCCGAGAATATGCCTTCGACTTTCACTTTCTGTGAACGACCCGTCAAAAATTCTTGGATCCATAAAATTACTCTTCTATCAATCTTCGTCGAAGCTAATTTATGGAGTAGCATGTCATGCGGCACAACATCAAATGCCTTCGCAAAATCTATAACCACGGCGTCGACTGAAACTCCATGGTCTAACGATTCGCTAATGTCTTGAAAAAGTGATAGCATCTGACTCTCGCATGAGTAACCTTTCCAAAATCCATGTTGCCTATCATTAAACCATGATAATGTTTCCCACTGTTCCCTCAAGTAGTCGCAAATGAGATGCTCCCTCCCTTAAATATTGGGATTACCGTAGCTCTTTTCCAGTCATCTGGGATTTGCGCATTGTTAATGGACACATTAAACATCACCTCCAAGTATCGTGCCACGGCCCTACCTCCTAGTTTAAGTACTTCACTAACAATATTATCAGGACCCTTTGATACATTGAAACGTAGTTTTTGTATTAGCTTTACAATTGCTGACTGGTTTATTTGGAACAGGGGAGCCCCTGATTTGTCGTTAAGGTCCAACACACAGCTATTGGATTTATTGAACACACTACCGTAAAAGACATTTAATTCATTAGCAATGGCCTGTTTCTCAGTAATTAATTTACCGTCACCGGACATTATCATCGACAAATTATTTGAATTTCCCTTTCTTCTCCTAACATAACTGTTAATTTTTTTTCCACCCATCACCTCCCGAACCAAGTAAACCTTGCATATAACTGTCATGAGCAGCCCTCCTTTTTAAGACGAGCTTTCTTGATAAGGACTTAAATTACAACATATACTTGTCACTATCATGCCTTTTATTGTATAATTTCCTAATTTTCCGTTTTAGACTCCTAATTTCTCGTGTGTAATACTCAGGATCTGGGTTTTGCTTCAGCAATTTAAATGGGACAAATTTATCAACAGCGCTATTTAAAATTTTCTAAAAGTTAGTCCTCAGGATATTAATGTGATTTCCTTCCGATGCCCATCCTACAAATAGCTCATTCAAATACCCCTGAAACTTGTCCTGATCCGCCCTGCGATACTGGAATATGATCTTTTTTGCTACATCAGAGTGTAATTTTGTAATGTCACCGTATCAAATATTTAATTCAACCCCAGAATGGTCACTAATTCCTGGTACTTTCAGACAGTTAATATACAGCTCTACAGGCCTTACGAGATAAACATCTAAGGTATTATTGTCTCTAGTTGGGAAGTCAACTACTTGGGAAAATCCCCCCTCCCTTAAGAATTTATTTGCAGCGCTCTGAGCTTGACCACAGCTAGTTGACTCACCAGACCAGTCTACTTTGGGGAGGTTTAAATCTCCAGCAATTATTATGCTCTTTTTCATAGCATTACCCGTACAAGTTTTATCATACAGTGTTTCGAGGAGAGAAAAGTTATCTTTCGGTGCTCTATACGCCCCTATCACCTGAAGAGGGAATTTATTTCCTTTATCCGAAATTTGTACACATAACATTTCATGATCCATATCAGCCCACTTTAAGAAACTAGCTATATTTTTGCGCACACAAATAAATAGCCCACCACCTCGCTTCCCCCGATCCCTTCCGTACATTTCGTAGGTCCCTTGAATTATTTCGCTACTATTTATGTCCTCATATAACCAAGATTCAGTTGCAATGACAATGTCCGGAGAATACGTCTCTACAAGATTCCAAAATTCAATTAATTTATTTCCTAAACTCTGACAATTAACCTTCAGTAATCTTAGAGTCTTACCTCCGCAGCAAATATCTCGTAATAGCTCCTTCTGTTCCCATCGGCTGGCAACCTCTGGACCTGCTCCTCCTCACAATGGCCGGCACGAACCGATGACCCTGTCATGTAGGCTCCCTAGGTTAAAAGCGCCCCGTCGATTTAGATGCAGCCCGTCTCGGGCGAAGTCACGGCCACCAATCCAGCAGTCAGATTCTACGTACACTAATCCCAGTTGTGCACATACCCAGTCCATGCGGTCATTTACAGTCTTAACTCGCCTTAACGGAACATCTCCCCGCCGAACAATGCCACTCATTATAATTCTTGCATTTCTAAACTTGCTTTTAGCTTTTCTACCTAGTTCGTAGAGCTCCCCCATGATGTAATCAGCTGTAGCCCTCTTCTTCAAATCGTTCGTCCCAACATGTAGCAACAACACTTTAACTTTGTCACAGTCCTCTACATTTGATTCTTCCACTTGTTGGGCAAGCTGGTCAATTTTAATCCCCGGAAAACACCGCACTTTCGCACCTGATTTCCTCGAGATATTCGCACTCCATCGTATCATTGAATCACCCATTATGATAACGTCATCCTCAGTTTGCTCCTGCACGCCCTCTTCCACACTGATCCCAGTAGAAAGCCGTTCAGTCACATCCTTCACCGTTTCTTCTGATTCACGAAGCTTTGCTCCAAGTTCCTGTATTATTTGATCCCTTGCTTTGATCTGCACCCTCAAACAGTCCGGCGTATCACATACTTTACAAAACCAATTTCCGACATCACAATCCACCTTCTTGACCTTAATACAGCCGAAGTGAAACCATTTCTCACATAGTCCACACTCAACACCATTCTTCAATGTTTTACTGCACGTCGAACACTTTAAAGCTGCCACTGGATCATTTGCCTGATTCACATTTGGAGTAGCAGGCCCTGGATTCACTTCCACTCCACCAATAACTAGCAATGCAGCTGTCACTAGGGCTATGAACCACAAGTTGCTAGGTCCCGTACGCACACACAAACACCGGAAATCCCGACTACCCTTCGCATACCACAGTCCGATCCTCGCCCGATAACACTCCAGAGAACAACCCATTTCAGCACACCTGAGAGCTCGGGAAAAACACGACCTTTCACTTTGACTGCCAACTGATAACTGATAGGTGAGCAGTCCTAAAGAGTAGTGAGGCACCTAGTGGTGCACTTTTCTGGCATGTTAGTCTCTGTTCTTGAATTGTTCTTATAGCTATTGATATACCTATTCCTAACCTAGTTACAGTATTGTCTATGTTCTGTATTCTTGTTCTTATATCTAATATTTGCAAAATTGTTAATGTTTCTAGCACGTTCACTTTATTTTAGTAGAGTTTTAACTGTTCTCAATACATTATCGCTATTGTATTTAAGGGTTCACTATGTTGCACTGAGTTGCTCCTTTCCTTTCCTCGCATATACTGTTTTGAAAAGGATCATCTTTAGGGTCTTCCACTCTTGTCTGTCTCTTGCTCTTCTTGTCCATTGTGGTCCGGCAAATTTCTTGAATGTGTCAGCCCAGCGTGTCCTCTGTCTTCCTACGTTTCTCCTGCCGGTTCTGGGGTCCACATCGTTAGTCTGTGCGTCCACCTTCTATGCTCCATCCTCGCTACGTGGCCTCCCCATTTCCATTTTAGTCTGTCCGCTGTGTTGATGACGTCTTTAATACTGGTTCTTCTGCGTATCTCCTCGTTACGTATTCTGTCTTTCAGCGTGATATTGATAACACACTAATACAGCCATCACAATTAACACCGGTTATCAGAAAGGTTCTACACACACCCAAAGTGCACGGGGCTACATGACTGCATTGTCACAGCCCCTAAACTGAGGAATCAACCAACCATATTCTACCTCTGCCATTCAATAAAAAGGGACGACCCCAGGAAATAGAAGAGTAATAGAATTTGAAAATATGAAGCAAAACGAAGCTGATTTTCAAGAACTTTAATGAGAGAAAAAATTGGAGAACTCGAAGGAAATCCAGGAAACGTAACTTAGTTACTACCGCCACGGAAATAGCACAATTTCTACAAACTCTCAAACACGGGTGGTAGAATGAAGTCTGTGATAAGGAAATCAACCAAAGAACAGCTTTATACCAAACATGGCATGCAGAAAAAACAAAGGATAAACTTGATGTTTACAGAGAAGTGCGACAACGGACAGCTAAACCCCTCTGACGAGTCAAAAGAAATCAATCAGTGGAAGAAATCCGGAGCATTGATCGGAATTTAAGAGAAACAACAGCACGTGAATGGCTATCAAGCCCGTAGCTTGGAGAAGTGAGGGATCATTGGCAGTGAGCAATAAAGAATAGTGAAATCCAAGCAAACTACTTTAAAGAACTTTTGAGCTGAGAAGGACCCAGAGATAAATGGCCAATGAATCTTACACAAGAGTTCAAAAAAATCAGTCCCACGAAACTATGACGAAAATCAGCAAATGTCCCTGAACTAAAGAACAAGGAAGTGGTTATCGGCGAGTGGGAAAATAACTTCAAATGGAAGGTTTTATGAGCCATGTCATCATTGTAGGTTCGAAGAACGGTGTCAAGATTAACTGCTTGGCTTTCGCTGATGATTTGGCGATCCTGTGTAGAATCACAGGCACAGCTGTTCAACACATAAATATTTTGAAAGAACAGTCAGAAAAGGCCGAACTCCAGATTTCCTTCGAAGAAACAAAGAACTTAACGAACATCTCGACAGCTTCATTACACCTCAACACTCCCTAGCAGTAAATATCTTGGTGTGATTGTACCTAGGTACAGTGGGAACTAATGAAAAGGACGCCAACAACAGCAGACGATACTGAGTCTCATACACATGAGAAAGGCAATTTCAATGCGATCTCAAGTCAGACATTACAATACAGTGATTAAACCCGAATGCCTACCACTTACTGGAAGACTGGTCTGAGGGTAGCATAGAAGTTTGTGAAAAAGATCCTTGGGAAGAAAATGGGCCCAAAGATCGTCACTGGACAATGCTGGTTGCAAGGAAGTATGGAATTGTATCAAAGCAACGAACGACTGTTGGAATCCATAAAGAAGCGAAGACTAAAATTCATCATTTAGAATGGACGTAAATCGGTCCAACATGCTTGACGCATGTGGGAGGTCAGGAAGGATCAAGTTCCGGGATGACCTAATGAGCCTACTTTTCTTATAATTTAAGGTTCATAGACTTACGTACAACGGAATGGTGTTGGCAATACTGGCACGTTTGTGTTGCTCAAAATTAATCTGAAATATTAAGATCTATATATGTGCCAATTTGGAACATGTAGTAAAACATTGATCCTATCAGCACGCGTAGAATCATGTTGGCAGTACTGTCGTATATCAGTTATTTAATGATTTTGCATTTCCATATTCTATACGTGTGTAAAGTTTAGAACTTTTTGCCTGCATACCTTCTGATCTACTAAGACTGGAATAAGAATTATGGATATAATTTACTAACAGTTGGCAGCCTTGATGACTCTTCGACATATGCATACTCATATCTGTTACGGCATACATAGCACATACGAAATTTGGTTGAAATCCTATTGATAGTATGGAAGTTACAAGCAATTACAGATCGGACTTAGCAACACGCGTAATATCATGTAGGCAACATTGTCATGTGTCAACTGCTGAAAATTAAACTGACATGTTAATATCTTTAAGTGTGCCAATGTTGGAACAGTCCGCACGGGTACCTTCTGAGATATCCAACACACAGCTCAAATTTAAATTTAGAATTATCAGGAGTTTTTATCCGAATCTAATGGCATTAAAATAGTATTTGTATTAGATAAAGCTCATGTAATTAAAGCAACACATTTCGACATTTGAGGAGAAAGTCGTTCCACAAGGATATGTTTAGCTATGTAGAGCTGAAACGATTAGCTCAGGACAGGGAGGATGGATTGCTGCATCAAAGCAGTCAAAAGACTGAAGACTCAAACAACAACATGTTTAGAATGAATGTTAACTTATACAGCTAGAATTGCAATCCTCTTCAGTTCGGAGTGTTAATTATGCTTAATGACATAATTTGAACGAGATTAGCTTAAATCAACATCATACATTTGCCATCACAAAGGAAATAACGCCCAAAAAAAATGTCATAAACATCCGGGTCTTAGTAATGATATTTATCAAGTTCGGATTGTATTCTAGAAACTATCCGGAAATTTACTCCAAACATTATCCGCTATGCGCTATCCGCACAGCCATGCAAACTACATCCACAGGGCAAACAAGAAGTTCCGTGACGAACTAAAGAGCCTACTTTTCTTAACATTTAAGAATCATGCCAATGATTAATCTATATAGCTTGCCACGGTGGGTGAGTGGTTATAGTGTCGGACTACCAACCCCAAGATTGCAGGTTCGCCCCTGGCCATGGTAAGTGATTTTTGAAGGCGACAAAAATCACGATACTCATGTCATACGTTGTTGGCATGTTAAAGAACCCATTTGAATTCTGTAGGCCGTGTTCAATGGCAAAATTAATCTCGGGATTTTCCGCCAACACAAAGTTCCTCCATTCTCTACTTGAAAGCGCTGTAGTGTCAAGGAGTTTAGATATCTAACCTCCTTGACTTTCATAGCGTTCAAAGGAACGACGAAATTCGACATGCAAGCTACCCTCTGGGTGTCAACTAACAAAGCTTGCACCAGGCACCCGAGGCCATACGATATTATTATTATTATTATTATTATTATTATTATTATTATTATTATTATTAATCTATATGGATCTATCTAGAATAATGACGAAATTAAGTTGGTAATATCGAAATTTCTAATTAGTTCGAAATACTGTATACCTGGCATAATGTAGCCTAATAGAGAACTACAGTTGGCAGCCCTGGTGACTGAATATATACTTAGTTCCATCTCTTAAGGTACAGAATACAAAATTTGGTTGAAGTCCAATGGATAGCAAGGACGTTACATGCAGTTAAACATTGGATCTATCAGCGCTCGTAAAATCATGTTGGCAACAATGACATACATGTATTGTTCAGATATAATCTGAAATAATATGATCTATTGTTGTGTCAATTTTGAATAAAATCCATTAGTTAGTATAGAAGTTACATGTATTTTAAAATTGGACCTATCAGCAGGCTTAGAATTATGTTGGAAGCACTGACGTATATTAGTTACACCAAATTAATCTAGAATGCCAGGTACTATACGTGTGCAAAGTTTAGAGCTATTGGCTTGCATACTTTCTGATATATTGATACTAAGGTAACAAAAATAGAGACAGTATTTATTAACAGTTGGTAGCCCTGGTTACTCTTAAGTATCGGCATAGTCATATCTGTTATGGTTTTTTTTTCATTTATCGTATGGCTTTCATGCCGGGAGTGTCCGAGGACATGTTCGGCTCGCCTGAGTCTGTAGCTGCTTCCAGCGGACACACTAAAGGGTGAGCTACAAGTTCCGTTCAATTTCAAGTAGTTCCAAATTTCGCCACCAGATATCAATGACACCTAGTGGTGAACGTTGGAACTTTGATAGAGCGTTCTGACGAAATCTAACCTAACAAATTTTGCTTTACACAAGTTTAGTCTGTGAAAGGATCTTTTACATGCCATAAATCTGTGGCATGGGACCGCCGGCTTACTTCCCTCCGAAGGAAGGCATACTGAAGGATATTTAACGCTCTTTAAAAAATCCGACGACTTCGTCCGGGTTTGAACCCGCTATCTTGGGCATAGCAGTTCAGCATGCTACCGACTACGCCACCGAAGCCGCTATCTGTTATGGTACACATAGTACACACGAAATTTGGTTGAAATCCAAATGATAGTGAAGAAGTTACATGTATTTAAAGTTGGACCTCTCAGCAGGCTTAAAATCATTTTGGTAGCACTGACGTATATAAGTTACTCCAAATTAATATAGAATGTCAGGTACTATAGGTGTGCATAGTTTAAAGCTGTCGGCTTGCATACCTTCTGATATATGGGTATTTGGATTTTAAAAATTGAGAGCATTTATTAACAGTTGGCAGCACTGGTGGCTCATAAGAATACGCTCAGTCATATCTGTTTATGTACACATAGCACATACGGAATTTGGTTGAAATCCAATTGATAGTGTAGAAGTTATATGCATTTAGAATTTGGACCTATCAGCTGGCTTATAATCATTTTGGCAACACTGCCATGTATGGCCTCCTGGACATTAAACTGCAATATTATTATCTATACGTGTGGCTATTTTGAAATAGCTCCCATTCATACCTTCCAAGATATCTAACATGGAACTCAAATTCCAATAGCGATTTTTCAGCAGTTGGTAGCACTGACATCATTTTCAAATATGGCCGTGAGATATTCAGGTATAGATCTTTACTCCTACTAAATTTTGTTTCGATCGCTGCAGCCGTTTAGGAGTTGATAGGGGGGGGGGGGACACACCCAGCCAGCCAGCCAGACAGACAGACAGACAGAAGGACAGACAGACAGACACACATTTGCCCGATCTCATGTCTACTTTTTCCTCATTTTTGCAAAATGTGAAAAGTAGGCTAAAAATATTGCGGATATCCGCATCCGCGCAGGGCTTTACCTATAATGGTTTCCAAAGAGACGGGCGCGGACACGAACAGCCCGCCGATGAGCCAGCTTGGTGTCCCTGGGCTAAACACTGCACAAGACACGGCATAAACCCTGAAAAATTGGAGTTGTTTTCTAATGATCGTAAACGCACATCCGTCTTAGATATTATGAGGGGGAGACATTTGTGTATTC
The DNA here is from genome assembly GCA_946902985.2 of Meconema thalassinum. Lineage (NCBI taxonomy): Eukaryota > Metazoa > Arthropoda > Insecta > Orthoptera > Tettigoniidae > Meconema > Meconema thalassinum. Next base: position 147,293 of record CAMPQE020000377.1, on the reverse strand, counting down.
TAACCGACACATTTAATGTTCCGTTTAGAATGCCACCTACCAGTAAAACCTGAGCTCTATTGAGCTATATGTGATATTTAATTGATTTCAGCTTACAATGACCAGAAGTGATACGACAAGTCTTCTGCTGAATGACGTTATACGACTGAGAATGTCTTTGATATTTCCCGCCAATCAAAAATCTGAATTCTCGGGACGGAAATCCATCCCAGGAACTCGGACAACGGAAGTGTAAAGTGGGAACCAAAAGGAATCGGCCGGGTGCTGCTCCAAACAATTCATTATCAATGTGCACTCAATCAAGTCAGGGAAGTTTAACTGAGTTACCGAGTCCATTAAGGGGGCCGCGAACCTCTAAGTGCTCGACTCGACTCCCTCAGTACATTTGTTGTCGTATTACGCGTTAGCCAACCACAACATGCTACCAACATCACACAAAAAAAAAATTGAATATAAATAACAAAATCAAAATCAGAAGGAATTACCAAAATTCTACAATTGAAATCTTGGGACCCATATTAATGAGGAGATATGGAACTGCGCCCACAATCAGTGGTATTTCCAGATCCTCTTAATTAAGCCGATTGAACTGCGCCCATAATTAAGTCAGCCTTTAGCCCAAGTTCGGTTTAAGGGGAAGTGATGGACTGTCTCCCACCACTAGCTTCTGCACTGCTGAGAATAAGAGGTAGTCCCCCGTCCCGATAAGCAGCTGTACTACGGGCCTCCGGGGGTGGCAGCTATTCACACTAACCACTACACCACAGAGGCGAATAATAATAATAATAATAATAATAATTAAAATCCCCAGCCTTTTTCCAGTCATTGGACCAGGTCAGGGTTGGAATGAAGGAAGCCCCCATCTAGCGGCGAGGATAGGCATTGTGCCGGCTTCCGAAGCCTGTCGCACTCCTCTGGGACAATGATTAATGAATGACAGATGAAATGAAATGATATTGGAGAGTGTTGCTGGAATGAAAGATGACAGGGAAAACCGGAGTACCTGGAGAATAACCTGTCCCGCCTCCGCTTTGCCCAGCACAAATCTCACATGGAGTGACAAGGATTTGAAGCACGGAACCCAGCGGTGAGAGGCCGGCGCGCTGCTGCCTAAGCCACGGAGGCTACACTAATAATAATAATAATAATAATAATAATAATAATAATAATAATAATATTACAACTCTCTCTAATCCACCATAAATAACTACCCCTCTAAAAATATAATAATCTTCTAAATGGTAAGATTACCTCAAACTAGATTATTAAACATTTGCAATAACAAAACTATTTTTAAAATATGGTTAGGTTGTCGAAAACATCCCAATGTACCAGTTAATGCGAATATTGTTAGATCAAAAATTAAATATAAGTCTGTTTTGAAAACTGTGCCTGTTTTATGTATCCCAGGCCAACATTATTCACTTGTCCGCAATCTGGACAGGGTATATTTAGTTGTTCGTAATCTGGATGGTTTTTGACTTGTTCGCTATCAAGACACAACCGATTTGAAATGAGTCACTTCAAATTCACACCACTCGACACAACATAATTCGGTAGAGGGGAGGAGGGAGGGAACCTACCTGACCGCCCTCAATGGGCGCAGTTCCACTGCCACTTTTAAAGGTTGATGCTAATGACCAGGGTCATTAGTGAAGCTTGGGCGCAGTTCCATACAACCCTATTAATGCGCTGGAGATGGTACAAAGGTTTGTGCTCAACGATTTTAATCCTAGAAGTAGTGTAACTCGAATGGAAGAAAAAAAAGAAGTTCCGTGACGAACTAAAGAGCCTACTTTTCTTAAAATTTAAGATGCATGCCTATGATTAATCTATACGGATCTATCTAGAATAATGACGAAATTAAGTTGGTAACATCGAAATTTCTAATTAGTTCGAAATACTGTATACCTGGCATAATGTAGCCTAATAGAGCACTACAGTTGGCAGCCCTGGTGACTGAATATATTCTTAGTTCCAACTCTTAAGGTACAGAATACAAAATTTGGTTGAAGTCCAATGGATAGCATGGACGTTACATGCAGTTAAACATCGGATCTAACAGCGCGCGTAAAATCATGTTGGCAACAATGGCATACATGTATTGGTCAGAGATAATCTGAAATAACATGATCTATTGTTGTGCCAATTTTGAATGAAATCCATTAGTTAGTATAGAAGTTACATTCATTTTAAAATTGGACCTATCAGCAGGCTTAGAATCATGTTGGCAGCACTGGCGTAGGCCTATATTAGTTACTCCAAATTAATCTAGAATGCCAGGTACTATACGTGTGCAAAGTTTAGAGCTGTTCGCTCGCATACTTTCTGATATATTGATATTAGGGTAACAAAAATAGAGACAGTATTTATTAACAGTTGGCAGCCCTGGTTACTCTTAAGAATCGGCATAGTCATATCTGTAATGGTACACATAACACACACGAAATTTGCTTGAAATCCAAATGATAGTATAGAAGTTACATGTATTTAAAGCTGGAGCTCTCAGCAGGCTTAGAATCATGTTGGCTGCACTGCCGTATATAAGTTGCTCCACATTAAAATAGAATGTCAGGTACTATACGTGTGCATAGTTTAAAGCTGTCGGCTTGCATACTTTCTGATATATGGGTATTTGGATTTTAAAAAATTGACAGCATGTGGGAATCTCAGGAAGATAGAAGCACGCTATGTTTAACACTTACACTAATCGGCCAGCTTGGGGAGAACTAAGCTAACGTCTGGGAAATCCCACCCACCTGAGCAGCGCAGATCAAGGGCCGACCACAGCGTACAAATTATGGGGAGTATTCTTTCATGTCCAGCATACTAACCAGGAACAAAAAAACAACAGACTCGAGGGGGATGTATGCATTCGTGGGTATGTTGTTACAAATGGGTGCAAATAATGATCCTGCCTTGCCACTTCAAGACTTACGGAGTAGCGTACTGGGCAAGAATATATACATTGCTTCTATGAGTCGTGTAGTATTTGCAGAATTGATATCTCTGATCAGATTTGATGACCGACAAACAAGGGCAGAAAGACGAAAACATGGACGATGTGCTTGTCCTTGTCAGATCGTCATAATGTTTTTTATCACCCATATCCTGAAGAATAGGATCTAGTATTTCTACTTCAATGAGCAGTTCCTCATTGATCGCAATCATTGCAAAGCAGTACACTACAATCGCAATCTGCCTTCCATCTTCCGTCAACTTCCCTTGTGCGGGCAAGCTTGACTGAACGCTTGGTGAGGGCGATGGGCAGTGTGCTCCTCGCTCTTATAAGATAACACTCATCAAGAAATTGAAAAACTGTCAGATACTATGCGAAGAAGGAGGATACATTTTATCATTTCAAATGACCTTGTCGACTTCGTCTAACGTTATGCGTTACGGTTACGCCCTGTATGACGTCATCATGTTGTTCAGTGCATATGCACTGAGTCTGAGTTCACTCCTGGGGTCTGGCGTTATGCGATACGGAGACGGCGAGTGCGTGACGTCATGCAGGAATACAGGGTGACTCCTAAAGAAGTGTGAAAGATGTCAGACAGGAATACAGGGTGACTCCTAAACAGATATGCAAGATGCCAGATAAGAATACAGGGTGACTCCTAAAGAGGTGTACAAGATGCCAGATAAGAATACAGGGTTCTCCTTAAGAGGTGTGCAGGATGTCAGAGCAAAATACAGGGTGACACTTAACGAGGTGTACAGTATGTTAGATTCAATTCAAATACAGGGTGACCCTTAAAGAGGTGCCCGCGCGGGAAGCCTAAGTTAATGGGTAATGGAGTCTGTTGAAAGAGTCCTGGGGCTTCGAGCGAAGCGAGAAGCCCTCCTGAGCCTTTCAAACATGTGTACCATTTGTAGCATGCGTCATTTGAAATGATATAACGTCTAGTCTCTCAGACTGACTGTATCTTTTACTGTCATCTTCACAGAATGAACTCTAATTGATGAACAAAACAAATGTTTGAGTTCTTCCGTAACTGTCAAATAAAACCTACATGGTCTAAGGAAACTGAAAAAAAATCTAGTAGAATGAAACTCACTCACTCAGAAGGCTTCTATGGGACATGAAGATCCCCTCGCCGATCCCACTAAACCCCTCCACTGAACTCTGTTTTGGGCGAGTTCTTCCCAGTTGTCCACATTCAGACGTCTACAAAATTTGGAAATTTTATTTTTCAAGGAATTTCGTGGTCTTCCTAGCGGCCTTTTTCCTCTTGGTTCTTCTTTAAAGATTTGTAAGACCATCCTAACGTCTCGCATCCTTAGTAAATGACCAGCCCATTGAAGTCTTCTGGAGTTAATGATGTTGAGTATTGGTGCTTGCTGTGATTGTGAGTGTATATCATTATTTGATTTTTTTCCAACTTTGAGATGCCGGGACAAAAAATGGTCCAAAAATTGTCCTATACACTTTCATCATCATCATCATTTTCATTTCCCCTTTTCCAGTTGACACTGGGTGGGGGCAAATATGGTTCCTCTCCACTTTGTTCTGTCGTTCCACCATTCCTCTTCCGACACAGTGTTCCAATCCAGGTTCCGTTTTCTAATACTATTCTCCACCGAGTCCATCCAACGCATTCTTGGTCTTCCTCGTCCTCTCTTCCCTGTAATCCGTCGTTCCAGTGCTCGTCTTGGTAGCCTTACTTCATTTATCCGTTTGACATGTCAAAACCATCTCAATCTGTTTTGCTCCAGTTTGTCATTTAGTTTCTGTACTCCCAGTTCTTTCCGTATATCATCATTTCTCACTCTGTGCCTCCTCGTTTTCTGGACCATACTTCTCAGGAATCTCATCTCAGCTGCTTGTACTCTGCTCTCATCCCTCTTAGTCATTGTCCAAGTTTCTGCTGCATATGTAAATATAGGAACATAATATGCTTTGTACATAACTTCTTTAGCCTTAATTGGTATATCCTTATTCCATACTAGTCCCCGTACCTGTTGGTAGAAAGCACTCCCGAGTTGTATTCTTCTGCTAATTTCCAAATCTAGTCTTCCATCTTCAGTCACTTCACTTCCCAAGTATTTGAAGTGTTTCACTACTTCCAATTCCTTATCTCCTACTTTGATTACTCATTTTCCTTCTTTCTTATCTCTACTCATCACCACTGTTTTATTCTTCTACACATTTATCTTCAATCCCCATTGCTCAATCTTTTCATTTATTACGTCTAACTGTTCTTGTACCTCCATCTCATCCTCGCCCCAGATCACAACGTCGTCTGCAAACAACATTTCCTTCATCTTTGCCTTACTATAGTCTTTCATTGCTGCCTTCATGATGTCATCCATCACCATTAACAACAATAATGGTGACAATACACTTCCTTGCTTTAGTCCAGTGACAAATTTAAACCATATTTGGTCAAAACATGGTCCAAATATTTTCCTATAAACTTTATTTTCGAAAACCTGCAACTGGTGTCCTTCCTGTTTTGTTAAACTCCATGATTCTGCACCATACGTTAGAACTGGCCTAATGATGGTATGGTATATTTTCAATTTTGTATTTCTCGTCAAAAATTTGGATCCCAATAAAAACTGCAGAGAGTAGTACACTTTGTGAGCATTCTGTATTCTAACTTTAAATTCCACTTCTCTATAATTCTGTTCATCAACAGAATTTGAAATGTTCAACCCGCTCAAAACTATGCTTGCCAATAATCCTCTTCATTACCATGTAGCCTACTGAGATTTTTGGGCTTTAATTCTAAGGCCTAATTTTGAAGCTTTCTCCTCAAGTTCATCAAACAATTTCCTTACCTCAATCTCATTTGTTCCAATGAGTACAATTAAACATTACAGAAAATTCACCACTCAATTGAAAAGCTAAAATAATTACTAAAGACGAAGATATAAGGTTCCAAAACAAATCTACACTAAAATCTAAAGCCATCATCTCGGAAGAAGAGAGGAAAATACGACCAGAAATAATGAAGAGATACTCGGCACTAAGGAAAGAACAATACAACACGTGCTCCAAAGAGGGGAAAACGAAAGAAGAATGCAAGCGATGAGATCCGTAATACCGTGTCCGCCTTTTACGGATCGATTCCGAAATTTTCTCTATTTTACAGTTGGATTTTTATAGTGGATGCCATTCTTGTAATTTGATCCCATTATATCTCTGACGATTTTGCGCTCTTTTTACTCCAATTCTTCAAGGAGTCCTTTATTAGCATTTAGGGATAGGGTTTCGGCTGCATACATAACCACTGGTTTCAGAACAGTTTCATAATGACGTAGTTTAGTATTTTTGGACAGGCATTTTATGTTATTATTATTATTATTATAAATTATTATAAATCCCCTTTAAACACCAAATACGGTAAAATCGCCCAAGCCTGCACTTTTAAATACCTTGGAGAAATTATAAAGCCCTCAGGACTTAATCGAATCGACAATGAAGACAGAATTACTAAGCTCCAGAAGGCCTACAGGCTAACGTGGGCCCATTACAATAAGAAATGCATTTCGACGAACGCCAAATTATGACATTATAAAACAGTTATTCTTCCAGAAGCAACGTATGCCACTGAAACAAAAATAATCGATTGTCATTCCAAGATTAGGGAACTGGAAAAGTAGGAGCGAAAAATCTCCGGAAGATCTACGGAGCAATCAACAGAAACTGCATTTGGATGAAGAGACCTACTGTCGTCCAAAGTATTATGTGCACTCGAGTTTGAAGGTTGTTTCTGAAGTAACCAATAGACCTATATACAATCCAATAACATCATCATTTTCGTCGTTCTATTTTACGTTAGTTTATGTAGGTTTGGAATTTTTAATTTATATTTTAATATTTTTTATCGCAGTTGGAACACAAAATGTGCCCGTTTTTAAGCGTGTTTCAACCATGCATCACATTTAAGAATTATTATCTCTAAACCCCGTCATCAGATCGAATGCAAATTTTAAGACAATATACATTGGGATGTTGTATAACTGGTTTATTAATTTCAAAATTTTGTGTGTCCAAGAAACAAAGTTGTTATCATTTGTGTAAGGTAACTTATTCTCGGCTCGGGGTGGTTGGAAAATATAGCTCTTGGTCGCGTTGTAATCCTTATACATCAATAAGTTTGCTGTATGACTGTGAAATACGTAAATTAATTCACTTAATTTATATCGGTTTGTATTTGTTCGTGGAAATAATGCATGATTCATCAGCCAGCCGCCCCGGGGTAAGCTGTACAGCGTTGCTGAGATGGAGCCCACCACTGCCGAGCGAGGCGAGGTCGTATTTCCCCGTTCAAATATAAACCGATATAAAATAAGTGAATTAATTTACGTATTTTAAAGTCATTCAGCATAAATTTTTGATGTATAAGGATTACAACGCGACCAAGAACTACATATTCCAACCACCCCAAGCCGAGAAAACGTTACCTTACACAAATGATAACAACTTTGTGTCTTGGACACGCAAAATTTTGAAATTAATAAACCAGTTATACAACATCCCAATGTATATTGTGTTAAAATTTGCATTCGATCTGATGACGCGGTTTAGAGATAATAATTCTTAAATGTGATGCATGGTTGAAACACGCTTAAAAACGGGCACTTTTTGTGTTCCAACTGCGATAAAAAATATTAAAATATAAACTAAAAATTCCAAACCTACATGTACTCACGTAAAATAGAACGACGAAAATGATGATGTTATTGGATTTTATGTATGTCTATTGGTTACGTCACAAACAACCTTCAAACTCGAGTACACATAATACTTTGGACGACAATAGTACAGAACTCTATCAAAAGACCAATACGATAACAGAAGAAATTAGAAAACGCAGAGCCAAATTTTACACACTCCAGAGGATGGCCGTCTCCAGATTGCCAAAATTATCATATCACAAAGTAAAAACGGCACAGAATGGCTTAAAGAGGTACAGAGAGACTTACAAGTAATCACCATACAACATTTCGAAGACCGAACTGAGTGCCAGACAAAAATCGAGAATGTTAAGTTCGAACCAAGATCATTACGACAACCTGGAAAAATTGGACGGATGAGAGGAAGAGGGAGCATTCCGAGAGAATGAAGAGGTTTTGGGAGGAGCGGAGGAGGCACACCTCCAAATGACGTCATGTGATCCAAGTTTAATCGCTCTCCTGTAGGGGATATTTCGCTTAAATAAAATAAATAAATAAATAAATAAATAAATTATTACTATTATTTACGCGCTTTTTAGTGAACTTGACAATCCGTTTAATGGCGATAATTGTATGAGAGTTTAATAGTTAGTAATGACAAACAGTGGGGAATGCAAACAGATTGTTGGACGGGAGAGACAAAGCCGTAATTATGTACGACAATAGAGAGCGCTGTGATGTCAGCAGCAATCACCGTTATTTGCGCTAATGGACTTCACTGTCATTAACTATAATTGTTGCACAAATCGTTGCTCAATTCCGTCTGAATGAAATGTGAACTGGGAACGTTGAACTTCGTAACATTCTGAATATATCCAGGGTGTAATTGATAAAATGGAAGTCTGTTAAACTGGTGATACAAGATGGTATCCTAAGCAAACATCTTCAGCAAATTTAGTCGTATATTAATTGGTGAAGGAGAAATTAATTCACAAAAATCGTCGGTCAATGTTTTGGAAAAGTCAATAGGCTGGATCCCCTCCACAACTCAGCTAATTTTCCCACGTCATACACTGGTCTTTATAGGCTATCTGGCCGCTCAAAATACCATTGCATATAGAAATGGTCTATTAACTATAAATTATGTTAAACATTTACCTTATTCTCATTCACCTTGGCCTAATAATAATAATTATATTAAAACTGCTCCGAATACACTTGGTAATTGTAAGGTCTCCCGAGTGAAAGACTTCAAGGGTCTTCAACATTAAACAATTGTATGCTTTTGAAATATATAAATACATTTTAAAGATATAAATAGAATTCAAGTTGTTAGCCACGAGTATGAAACCAGAAGTATTACCGAGAATCACTCTATTTTATATCAACCCAAGTTAAGTATAGCCAAACGTAACTTTCTGTATTTCTCACCAAGATTATATAACATTCTCCCAATTAAATTATACGATTTTAAAGGGAATCGTGCAAACCTGAAGATGCATATAAAACATTTTCTCAGGCAAAACAAAATAAAAATTTAAAATATAATTAGTTGAGCCTACAAGTTTATACAAACACAAATTCAATTTTCCTTCTTATTCATTATTTTTTAGTGTGTACATCATTTACATAGAACGTGTTATTCGGCTAAGCCATTATACAATATTTTGAAATAGTAATCAATGATATGCTTGCCACATGCAAGGTAGCAGCACCTTTTAGTGGCATATGATATCTCTTCCTGCTCTGTATGAATTTGATATCCTATTTCGACTTGTCTTTATCATATTGTAACAATATAATTTAATAATTGTAAATTTACAGGTTAAACAATGAGTAAGAACTGTAAGGAAATTCATAAAATGTGTACAGTTATTCTGAATTTTGTAAAATGTGTGTATTTGTAACGATTTAATAATAATAATAATAATAATAATAATAATAATAATAATAATAATAATAATAATAATAATAATAATAATAATAATTTAGGTGAATGAAACAATGAAACTGGCAACGAAAGAAAATCTATAGAAACAAGACTACAGCGAATGGAAACTGCTTTACATGTGACAAAACAAGTTTATAACAAAAAATGCCTCCCTTGGAATTGTAAAATTCCACTTTATAAAACAGTAGTCTTACCTGCAGCTCTTTATGCAGCAGAGACACTTAATCTACAACATAAAACACTGAGAAATCAATTGGAGATTAATGAACTCAAAATCATGCGAAAAAATTTGGGACCAAGAATCAAAGATGGAATTCACCTTCCGAAACCTAATGCTGACATCTATTTAAAAATTACTAAAATAACAAACACAATCCGTATGAGAAGGATCCAATTCTTGGACAGAATGGACCCAACTACTTTAACACATAAAATCTATACGTTTTTGCAGAAAAAATGCAACAAGGTCCAATTGGTACAAATCGGCGGAAAAGGACTAGGCTGAATTAGGTTTTCCCAATCTCAAGGATCGAGAGGAAATTAGGAATATTACTCATACACGGGTTTTGAGGGAGAAGAGAAAAGACACGTCTGGTCCCAGCAACGAACACTCGCTCAAAACAGTTATTGGGCAAACATCAAGGCCAATAAGTGTTGATTCCGCGTCTTAGGAGACCCATTGACGCAGAAGAAGAAGAATTATACAGTACTCCATCTGTAATCCGGCATCTCAGCTCTTCGGCACTCCCAGTAATCCGGTGTTTTGTATTCGAGTACGAGCTCAACACCTGATTTGATAATGTGTCCCCAATACTGTACAATGATTCCCACGCAGCAGCGACAAGACTAGTGTCTGAGTAAACAATGCATTGGCGCCAAGAGCGATGACTCACCCCCCCCTCACAGGTGCTTAGTGTAGGACAGTTGTACTGTAGTAGTGTTGTGTTGAAGATGGCATCCATGCAGAAAAACGTAAACATAAAAGTCTATCTTTGTTAGATAAACATGAAATCCTAAAGCGGCTTGAAAAGGGCGAAACGTTAACTAATGTTGCTAACGAATACGGTGTTGGTCGAGCTACAGTTCATGACATAAGAAAAAACAGTGATAAAATAAAGTCTTTTTTTAAGACGAATGAAAATTTAATAAGTAAACGAGAGACATTGAAAACTGGTGAAAATCCTAAAGTTTACAAGAACGTGCTAGGCATACACCTATTTCTGGTGAAATCCTTAAAGGAAAGGCTAGGGATATCTGCATTTTTCTCGATATTTTCCAGTAATCCGGCGTTGCTCTGGTCCGATATCTGCCGGAGAGCACTGTAATTATAATTAGAATTATTATTTTATTCGTTTCACCCATCTTTGGGTACATTGAATGTTCTGTGCCCAGTATTGCTACATCTTGCTTCCTTCATCGGAGATTTGGACCTTTCTCTCTGTTTCTTGTCCTTGGCTATGGTTTTGTCTGTTTAATCCATGAGCATATTTTCTGTGATTTGGAGTTCTATTAAGTGTTCCTCCGTTTCCTTAAACCAAAGTGGTTTGGTTCTTTTATTACGGAAGTCGTCAAATTGTTTTTGATTAGCCTATTTAACTTCATTTTGAGCCGGGCCGAAGTCGTCCGATTTGTTAAGAGCTTTACAAATTCCTCAGTATGGCTTCCTTCGGAGGGAAAGTTAAGCCGGCAGTCCCATGTCATAGATTTATAGCATGAAAAAGAATCTTCCTCTAACTACACTAGCTAAATTATAGGTTAGATTTGACTAACGCTCTTAGGTTCCAACGTTCGTCGCTAGGAGCCGACTGCGGTGGTTCTGTTAACCACCACTAACTAGTTGTCGTTGACGGTGGCGTATGGTAGCAAAAGTTGTAACTACTTGAAGATTGAATGTCTGCAGTCCTTACTTGAATTAAAAACAGTTAACACACACTAATACAGCCATCACAATTAACACCGGTTATCAGACAGATTCTACACACACCCAAAGTACACGGAGCTACATGGCCGCGTTGTCGCAGCCCCTAAACTCAGGAACCAACCAACTTTCATTTTGAGGATGTGTCCATAAAAATCAATTCTTCTTGTTTTGATTCCGTCTGAGAGTTTTCTGTACTTTGGTAAAGGGTTTCATTTCTGATGTGGATTTGTCGTTACAGAATTTGGGCCCTAAACTGCAATTGGAATGAAATACACAATCCGAGCCTGTAATCAAGACATTCACAGTGGCCTATAACACGGTATATTACATACATTAGGAAATTAAAATCCTAAAGATGTGGTTAATTAATTACTGTAAAAGTACCCTTGTGGCCTAACTTTTGAACAAAGACAACTGAAATAATAATAACTAGCATTACCCGTCGCGGCTTCGCCCGCGAATATTCTAGTTGTAAAGAGTACACTTAGCAAAATCTCAATCATGAATGTTATGACTGATTTATCCTTGGTATGAACAATCAGACTTTATCAATTCAGCTACTGGTGCAGTGGTTAGGGGTTTGTCATTCCTTCATAGGTATAACAGAGCGAAGTTATTTGTCTGGGAATATCACATACACTGTTAATTTAAGGGCCTTTAAATGTGGTTTTCCGAGACCCTTTATAGTTCGGTGAAAAAGACTTTAGTAGGCCCTACCACACTCACACGTGAAAATTGCGTGAAAAAATTCTAGAGTGCCCCTTGACCCTCTTAAGCGCATTATACTGTATGTATTGATGAATTTTACAGCTTAATTTGGATCAGTGATAAACTCATAACCGTCTGGAAACTTTCACAGTAATGTAATAATTGGAATTGCATTGCGTCTTACAGAAATAGAAGGACCTGTGAGATTCTGTTACCATGGTTACCGTGTTGCATTCTTTCATTATTCCATTGTAAATATACAGGTTTTAAGGTATTTACTTAGTTGTGAGGCATTTAAAGAGTAAGTGAGTGCGTTATGCTGAACCTGTAGGTACCCCATATGTGTAGGTTGGTGTTAATGGGACCTCATTTTCGGTACAAAACTGGAATGGGACCTTAGCAGAATAATATAGGGAGGGATTTAAACTTAGGACAGGAGTGCGGCAAGGAGATGGACGTTCGCCGATTCTATTTAACATCGTCCCGGAAAAGATAATGAGAACGTGGAGAACTGCCATGAAAGAAGAAGGGATAGAAAGAATATGTTTAGGTACAAAGAAGCAGGGTATGAAGGTGGCATTGCTAGCAGAAGATAAAGACGAAGCTTAAATAATACTTGAAAAATTACACGAAACTGCAGATAAAACAGGACTCAGGATCTCGTATGAAAAAAGAGCACATGGAATACAAACATGATAATGAAAATTATCTGGAGACAAAGCAGACCAATGGCAAGATGAAGAGATCGGATAAGTTAAAATATCTTGGTGAATAGATCCAGCCTAATGGACTGGATAAAGAAGCTAATAACGGGCGGATCAAAAAGATGGAGCTAGCAAAGTAGATACAACAAGAGAGCAATATACCATAGTTGTCAAGCCAGAGGGACTGTACAGTATGTCTGATATTGAGCAAGAAAGGGGAATTGGACGAGATAGAGAAGAAAGAAAGAAAGAAAGAAAGAAAGAAAGAAAGAAAGAAAGAAAAAACTTGAGGAAGATCTTCGGACCCGAAAGAAGAAACGATGCTACATGGCGGAAGAGGAGAAACAAAGATTTACACAAACAGGCAGAGATAACATAAGGAAGAGATGAATAAAGCTTTATGGACACCTCACGAGAATGAGCGTAATTCTTCAACTACATCACCAGGATAAAAGCGACTACAAAGTGGGTGGATGAAATAAGAGAGGAAATGGAGGAAGTTGGGGTCAGTCTAAAAGAGATCTGGAATAGAGAGGTGTTTCCAGCTACGATTCATAAAGTCAAGGGATTCTAGGAAAAGCCAACAACATCTGGTCGAAAGAGAGGAACAGGAACCACAGCGAAAAGATGAAGAAGTTATGAGAAAAGAAACAAATAGTTCCGTGAAGAACTATACAGCCTATTTTCATATATCCTACTTATGTTAATTGCCTCTAACAACATACATATTTCAGTTTGATTGCTGTAATAGATTCGTAGATATTGAGAACCGACTAAATATTTCGGATGGTCGCCATGTTGGATTTTATATAATGTAGATCCCAGAGTTATGTTCTGTTACATGAAGATTATTGTGTACGATTAGTATTCAAATTTCAATCGCATGATTAGGACACAAGAAGTAAAAAGAGATTTTAAAATTTCGCACAGCTGCCATCTTGTAGTTATGACAACAATTGAAATAAATTAGATGCCAGTTGATTAACATTTGTATAAGCATTTACTGTACCAAGTTTCACTGCACTCGGATGGTTAAATTGCGAGAAACGCCCATTTAAATATTTATAATTCGCGTCGCCGCCATGTTGGATTTGTGATCAACAGGTTATAGAAAGTCCTATAGGTGAACATTTAAAAAATCAATTTTATTACTGTAATAGATTCGTAGATAATGAGAATCGTCTAAATATTTCGGATGGTTGCCATGTTGGATTGTTATATGTATAGGCCATAGAGTCATGTACCATTAAAGGAAAATTATTGCGTGGACTCATTATTAATACTTTCACTTCGATCGCATTATTACCACACAAGAAATAAAAACTTAATTTTAAAATTCGCCCAGCCGCTATCTTGAGGTTATGTAAACAATTAAACTAAATTAGATACCAGTGCATTAAATTGTGTATAAACTTTTGCTGTTTCATTGCGTTTGGATCATTAAATCGCGAGAAAAGTCTATTTAAAACTTTCAATTTCGCATGGCCGCCATGTTCGTTTTGTAGTTAACAGGTTTTTGAAAGTCTCATAGATGAACTTCCAGTAGTACCCTTTATCACCGTACAAAATTTCAGGGTGATATGAGTAATATTATCGGAGATATAGAATGCCGGTGAAATATTTCACACAGCCGCCATCTTGAGGTTATCTAAACAATTGAACGAAGTTAGATGTCGGTGCATTACAATGTGTATAAACATATTATACTGTGCCAAGTTTCATTGCGTTTTGTTGGTTAAATCGCGAGAAACGTCTATTTAAAAGTCGCAACTTCGCTTGGCCACCATGTTGGATTTTTAGTTACCTGTTTCTCGAAAGTCACATAGGTGAATTTCTAGTAGTGCCTTTTATCACCGTACAAAATGTCAGGGTGATATCGGCAATAGTTTCGGAGATATTAAATGCTGGTGAAATATATCGCACAGCCGCCATGTTCGATTGGTGAGACCTAAAACCATTTGAAGGGCATGGTTGGGGTCGGCCAAAATGTTGCTATAACCTTACCGAGTTTCATTGAAATCGGTCTAGCCGTTTAGAAGTTATTAGGGGGGCACACACACACACACATTACACGTACATCACACATAAGCACACACTCACAGACAGAAGGTGATCTCATAAGCCAATTTTTTTTTTCATAAAATGAAAATAGCCTAAAAGGACTAACCAGCATGTCAATTGTTTCCCGTGGTCCAAAATAGGCCTAAATTGAAGAAAGAAGAGCAATAAGAAGATTAATATTTAAGTTAAATTGAAAAATCTAAAATCTAAATCTAAATTGTGAACTGATAACATCAGAATGTTTTGCATGTTGATATTAAACAATTCTTGGGTGCAATGTTGTAAGAGGCTCTGTATTTGGTAGGTGTGTTGAGTGAGATCTGCCCCAAGATATATTAATTTCCCTTGAAGTACCCATTGTTACCTACTCTAGGTAATCTGGTTTTGTTTAGCCATTCTAATGGTAAAATAGATTTCCCCGATTATAATTTATTGATAGACTAGCAACCCAACCCGCCTTCGCCCGGGAACAGTTATGAATTCTTACACTCATAGTATATAGATATTTTTAACGGTTTGCCCAGCGTAAGCTTAAAAAGCGCACGGACGCCAGTTTTTTTCTTCGACCTTTTCACTGAAATCGTTACTGGTCGGCTTCCTTTGGTCATAAATAAGTTATTTTCTACAGAGACTTTCCTCGAGATATCCTCTACAGAATGGTGAAAACCGCATTAAAATCCATTCATTGGTTCTCGAGATTACCCGTGACATCCAAGAATCGGGGACTTTGTTTTATACTAAGTAGAGATTATACGCCAATCAGTATAATTTAATATAATATAATCCCCCTTCCGTCCAATCTTAAATTAACTGTGAATTTTCCGAAACGAAAAGTTCACAGGCGAAATGAGAGTTGCACTTCCAGGGAATGGCGAGGTGAATGAAACTCAAATCCCCCTTCCGCCCAATCTTAACTTGTCTGTGTTTCACAGGAGAAATGAAGAAAACCCGAGTTGCACTTCCAGGTAAACTCAAAACACAACCACCCTTCTCAGAAGACTTAACTCAACACGACTCAACGATTTGCTGCTGGCTGTATCTGGAGCAATTGGTTCGCCCTGCGAGCTGGGCTGTAACAGGGATGATAGACTCGCCCTTAGCTAGCTCGTAAACCATCGCCTCAGTAGTTGAATGGACATGATTGGAAGAAATTAAAACGTAAAAACACTTATAGTGGGCGATGTATTGAAGATAGACATACGCTCTCACGGTCTTTTTTTTAGAACTTTTCATGCTGAACAATTCTTATACTCATAGTATTTAGATATTTTTAACGGTTTGCCCAGCGTAAGCTTACAAAGCGCTCGGACAACAGGTTTTTTTTCGACTTTTCCACTGAAATCGTTACTGCTCGGCTTCCTTTGATCATAAATAAATTATTTTCTACAGAAATCATCCTCGAGATATTCTTTACAGAATGGTGAAAACCGCATCAAAATCCATCCAGTGTTTCTCGAGTTTACCCGTAAGATCCAAGAATCGGGGACTTTGTTTTATACTAAGTAGAGTTGGGTAATTCACGAGTGGTTCCTCAAGCAAGTTGTTCTATTTACCTGAGGACAGCTTTTGTGCGAGTATCTTGAAGAGAACACACATTTTAGCACTGTGTTACAGCACTAGCTTTTTACCATCTAAGCTACTCAGCAGAGCTCATTTGTTTACAATACGCGTATCACAGCAATTGTTACTTATTAAGCGTATCATTCATACAAGACAGGAATTTATATACGCAGGGTGAGGTATTTAAAAATGTTTTTCGGAATATTTGGAAAAATACAAATCAGGTATTAATAATAAATTGCAATAAAAGTTGTACAACATCAAAATGGAGACATCCATTAACATAAACTCGACCCCCCTGCACCACCCCCGAGGAGTGACTTTGAAATCTTAAATAGGAACCCCCATTTTTATTGAATATTTGGATTCTCAGTGAAAAAGTATGTAACTTTTGTATGAAACATTTTTTTCGTTTCATGATATATGGCGTTACAATCGGCAATCTCCTTGTAACCAGGCCCCCCGAGATAGTGAGAGGCAAGGGGACTCACAGTAATCAAGCACCCCAAGATAGTGAGAGGCAAGTGGTCTCACAGTAACGAAGCACCCAGAGATAGTGAGAGGCAAGGAGACTCACAGTAATAAAGCACCCCGAGATACTGAGAGGCAAGTGGACTCACAGTAACCAAGCACCCCGCGATAGTGTGAGGCAAGGAGACTCACAGTAACCAAGCACCCCGCGATAGTGAGAGGCAAGGAGACTCACAGTAACAAAGCACCCCGCGATAGTGAGAGGCAAGGAGACTCACAGTAATCAAGTAGACTATCCCAAGATAGTGAGAGGCAAGGGGACTCACAGTAACCAAGCACCCCAAGGTTGTGAGAGGCAAGGAGACTCACAATAATCAAGTAGACTATCCCAAGATAGTGAGAGGCAAGGGGACTCACAGTAACCAAGCTCGCCAAGGTTGTGAGAGGCAAGGGGACTCACAGTAACCAAGCACCCCAAGGTTGTGAGAGGCAAGGGGACTAACAGTAACCAAGCACCCGAAGATTGTGAGAGGCAACGGGACTCACAGTAACCAAGCACCCCACGATAGTGAGAGGCAAGGAGACTCACAGTAACCAAGCACCCCGAGATAGTGAGAGGCTAGGAGACTCACAGTAATCAAGCACCCCGAGATAGTGAGAGGCAAGGAGACTCACAGTAATCAAGCACCCCGAGATAGTGAGAGGCAAGGAGACTCACAGCAGCCAAGCACCCCGCCAAAGTGAGAGGCAAGGAGACTCACAGTAATCAAGCACCGAGAGAAAGTGAGAGGCAAGGAGACTCACAGTAACCAAGCACCGAGAGATAGTGAGAGGCAAGTGGACTCACAGTAATCGAGCACCCAGAGATAGTGAGAGGCAAGTGGACTCACAGTAATCAAGCACCCCGAGATAGGGAGAGGCAAGTGGACTCACAGTAACCAAGCAACCCGAGATAGTGAGAGGCAAGTGGACTCATAGTAACCAAGCACCCCGAGATAGTGAGAGGCAAGGAGACTCACAGTAATCAAGCACCCCGAGATAGTGAGAGGCAAGGGTATCACAGTTATCAAGCACCCCGCGATAGTGAGAGGCAAGTGGACTCACAGTAATCAAGCACCCCGAGATAGTGAGAGGCAAGTGGACTCATAGTAACCAAGCACCCAGAGATAGTGAGAAGCAGGTTGGCTCATAGTAACCAAGCACCGAGTGATAGTGAGAGGCAAGGAGACTCACAGTAACCAAGCACCGAGTGATAAAGAGAGGCAAGGAGACTCACAGTAACCAAGCACCACGATATAGTGAGAGGCAAGGAGACTCACAGTAACCAAACACCGAGTGATAGTGAGAGTCAAGTGGACTCACAGTAACCAAGCACCCCAAGATAGTGAGAGGCAAGTGGTCTCACAGTCACCAAGCACCCCGAGATAGTGAGAGGCAAGGAGACTCACAGTAATCAAGCACCGAGAGATAGTGAGAGGCAAGTGGACTCACAGTAACCAAGCTCCCCGAGATAGTGAGAGGCAAGGAGACTCACAGTAACCAAGCACCCCGAGATAAGTGAGAGGCAAGTGGACTCACAGTAACCAAGCACCCCGAGATAGTGAGATGCAAGGAGACTCACGGTAACCAAGCACCCCGAGATAGTGAGAGGCAAGTGGACTCACAGTAACCAAGCACCCCGAGATAGTGAGAGGCAAGGAGACTCACTGTAATCAAGCACCCCGAGATAGTGAGAGGCAAGTGGACTCACAGTAAGCAAGCACCCCGAGATAGTGAGAGGCAAGGGGACTCAAAGTAGCCAAGCACCCCGCGATAGTGAGAGGCAAGTGGACTCACAGTAACCAAGCACCCCGAGATAGTGAGAGGCACGGAGACTCACATTAATCAAGCACCCTGAGATAATGAGAGGCAAGGCGACTCACAGTAACCAAGCACCCCGAGATAGTGAGAGGCAAGGAGACTCACAGTAACCAAGCACCCTGCGATAGTGAGAGGCAAGGGGACTCACAGTAATCAAGTAGACTATCCCATGATAGTGAGAGGCAAGGGGACACACAGCAACCAAGCACCCCAAGGTTGTGAGAGGCCAGGGGACTCACAGTAACCAAGCATCCCGCGATAGTGAGATTCAAGGAGACTCACAGTAACCAAGCACCCCGCGATAGTGAGAGGCAAGGGGGCTCACAGTAATCAAGTAGACTATCCTATGATAGTGAGAGGCAAGGGGACTCACAGCAACCAAGCACCCCAAGGTTGTGAGAGGCAAGTGGACTCACAGTAACCAAGCACCCCGCGATAGTGAGAGGCAAGGAGACTCACAGTTATCAAGTGGACTCTCCCATGAAATTGAGAGGCAAGGGGACTCACAGTAATCAAGTAGACGATCCCATGATAGTGAGAGGCAAGGGGACTCACAGTAACCAAGCACCCCAAGGTTGTGAGAGGCAAGGGGACTCACAGTAACCAAGCACCCCGCGATAGTGAGAGGCAAGGAGCCTCACAGTAACGAAGCACCCCGCGATAGTGAGAGGCGAGGGGACTCACAGTAATCAAGTAGACTATTCCATGATAGTGAGAGGCAAGGGGACTCACAGCAACCAAGCACCCCAAGGTTGTGAGAGGCAAGTGGACTCACAGTAACCAAGCACCCCGCGATAGTGAGAGGCGAGGAGACTCACAGTAATCAAGTGGACTATACCATGATAGTGAGAGGCAAGGGGACTCACAGTAATCAAGTAGAATATCCCATGATAGTGAGAGGCAAGGGGACTCACAGCAGCCAAGCACCCCAAGGTTGTGAGAGGCAAGGGGACTCACAGTAACCAAGCACCCCGCGATAGTGAGAGGCAAGGGGACTCACAGTAACCAAGCACCCAGAGATAGTGAGAGGCAAGGAGACTCACAGTAACCAAGCACCCCGCTATAGTGAGAGGCAAGGAGACACACAGTAATCAAGCACCTTGAGATAGTGAGAGACAAGGAGACTCACAGTAACCAAGCACCCCGAGATAGTGGGAGGCAAGGAGACTCACAGTAACCAAGCACCCAGAGATAGTGAGAGGCAAGGAGACTCACAGTAATCAAGCACCCTGAGATAGTGAGAGGCAAGGAGACTCACAGTAACCAAGTACCCCGCGATAGTGAGAGGCAAGGGGACTCACAGTAACCAAGCACCCAGAGATAGTGAGAGGCAAGGAGACTCACAGTAATCAAGCACCCCGCGATAGTGAGAGGCAAGGAGACTCACAGTAATCAAGCACCCTGAGATAGTGAGAGGCAAGGAGACTCACAGTAACCAAGCACCCCAAGGTTGTGAGAGGCAAGGGGACTCACAGTAACCAAGCACCCCGAGATAGTGAGAGGCAAGTAGACTCACAGCAACCAAGCACCCCGAGATAGTGAGAGGCAAGGAGACTCACAGTAACCAAGCACCCCGCGATAGAGAGAGGCAAGGAGACTCACAGTAACCAAGCACCCCGCGATAGAGAGAGGCAAGGAGACTCACAGTAACCAAGCATCCCGCGATAGAGAGAGGCAAGGAGACTCACAGTAATCAAGTAGACTATCCCAAAATAGTGAGAGGCAAGGGAACTCACAGTAACCAAGCACCCCAAGGTTGTGAGAGGCAAGGGGACTCACAGTAACCAAGCACCCCGCCATAGTGAGAGGCAAGGAGACTCACAGTAACCAAGCACCCCGCGATAGAGAGAGGCAAGGAGACTCACAGTAACCAAGCACCCCGCGATAGAGAGAGGCAAGGAGACTCACAGTAATCAAGTAGACTATCCCAAAATAGAGAGAGGCAAGGAGACCCACAGTAACCAATCACCCCAAGGTTGTGAGAGGCAAGGGGACTCACAGTAACCAAGCACCCCGCGATAGTGAGAGGCGAGGGGACTCACAGTAATCAAGTAGACTATTCCATGATAGTGAGAGGCAAGGGGACTCACAGCAACCAAGCACCCCAAGGTTGTGAGAGGCAAGTGGACTCACAGTAACCAAGCACCCCGCGAAAGTGAGAGGCAAGGAGACTCACAGTAATCAAGTGGACTATACCATGATAGTGAGAGGCAAGGGGACTCACAGTAATCAAGTAGAATATCCCATGATAGTGAGAGGCAAGGGGACTCACAGCAACCAAGCACCCCAAGGTTGTGAGAGGCAAGGGGACTCACAGTAACCAAGCACCCCGCGATAGTGAGAGGCAAGGGGACTCACAGTAACCAAGCACCCAGAGATAGTGAGAGGCAAGGAGACTCACAGTAACCAAGCACCCCGCTATAGTGAGAGGCAAGGAGACTCACAGTAATCAAGCACCCTGAGATAGTGAGAGGCAAGGAGACTCACAGTAACCAAGCACCCCGAGATAGTGGGAGGCAAGGAGACTCACAGTAACCAAGCACCCAGAGATAGTGAGAGGCAAGGAGACTCACAGTAATCAAGCACCCTGAGATAGTGAGAGGCAAGGAGACTCACAGTAACCAAGTACCCCGCGATAGTGAGAGGCAAGGGGACTCACAGTAACCAAGCACCCAGAGATAGTGAGAGGCAAGGAGACTCACAGTAATCAAGCACCCCGCGATAGTGAGAGGCAAGGAGACTCACAGTAATCAAGCACCCTGAGATAGTGAGAGGCAAGGAGACTCACAGTAACCAAGCACCCCAAGGTTGTGAGAGGCAAGGGGACTCACAGTAACCAAGCACCCCGAGATAGTGAGATGCAAGTAGACTCACAGCAACCAAGCACCCCGAGATAGTGAGAGGCAAGGAGACTCACAGTAACCAAGCACCCCGCGATAGAGAGAGGCAAGGAGACTCACAGTAACCAAGCACCCCGCGATAGAGAGAGGCAAGGAGACTCACAGTAACCAAGCACCCCGCGATAGAGAGAGGCAAGGAGACTCACAGTAATCAAGTAGACTATCCCAAAATAGTGAGAGGCAAAGGGACTCACAGTAACCAAGCACCCCAAGGTTGTGAGAGGCAAGGGGACTCACAGTAACCAAGCACCCCGCCATAGTGAGAGGCAAGGAGACTCACAGTAACCAAGCACCCCGCGATAGAGAGAGGCAAGGAGACTCACAGTAACCAAGCACCCCGCGATAGAGAGAGGCAAGGAGACTCACAGTAATCAAGTAGACTATCCCAAAATAGAGAGAGGCAAGGAGACTCACAGTAACCAATCACCCCAAGGTTGTGAGAGGCAAGGGGACTCACAGTAACCAAGCACCCCACGATAGAGAGAGGCAAGGAGACTCACAGTAATCAAGTAGACTATCCCATGATAGTGAGAGGCAAGGGAACTCACAGTAACCAATCACCCCAAGGTTGTGAGAGGCAAGGGGACTCACAGTAATCAAGCACCCCAAGGTTGTGATAGGCAAGGGGACTCACAGTAACCAAGCATCCCAAGGTTATGAGAGGCAAGAGGACTCACAGTAACCAAGCACCCCAAGGTTGTGAGAGGCAAGAGGACTCACAGCAATCAAGCACCCCGAGATAGTGAGAGGCAAGGAGACTCACAGTAATCAAACACCCCGAGATAGTGAGAGGCAAGGAGACTCACAGTAACCAAGCACCCCGCGATAGTGAGAGGCAAGTGGACTCACAGTAACCAAGCACCCCGAGATAGTGAGAGGCAAGGAGACTCACAGTAATCAAGCACCCTGAGATAGTGAGAGGCAAGGAGACTCACAGTAATCAAGTAGACTATCCCATGATAGTGAGAGGCAAGGGGACTCACAGCAACCAAGCACCCCAAGGTTGTGAGAGGCAAGGGGTCTCACAGTAACCAAGCACCCCGCGATAGTGAGAGGCAAGGAGACTCACAGTAACCAAGCACCCCGCGATAGTGAGAGGCAAGGAGACTCACAGTAATCAAGCACCCTGAGATAGTGAGAGGCAAGAAGACTCACAGTAACCAAGCACTCCGAGATAGTGAGAGGCAAGGAGACTCACAGTAACCAAGCACCCCGAGATAGTGAGAGGCAAGGAGACTCACAGTAACCAAGCACCCAGAGATAGTGAGAGGCAAGGAGACTCACAGTAATCAAGCACCCAAAGATAGTGAGAGGCAAGTGGACTCACAGTAACCAAGCACCCCAAGATATTGAGAGGCAATGGGAATCACCAAAATCAAGCACCCTGAAGGGAACACATTACTAACTACGTCCACGTCGTTGTTCATGGGTAGTCTAAGAATGCATTGCGGGAGGGTTCACGGTATCACATGATAGCATTTTCAAAAATATCAAAAAATGTACTTTGATTTTCCTAATGTGATGTGTATTTTTTGTTTGTTGAGATATTACCATTGTTCAACAATTTTCAACTCATTTTCATTTTTGCCGATTACAGCGCCATCTATCATGAAACGAAAGAAATGTTTCTTACAAAAGTTACAAATTTTTTCATGGAGAATCTAAATCTACAATAAAAATTAGGGGTTCCTACTTCAGACTTCAAAGTTACTTTTTTATCCGATTTGTATTTCCCCAAATATTCCGAAAAATAGTTTTAAATGCCTCATCCTGTAAAATTTACAAAATAAGCAATTTTCGGCATTAGGACCCTTCATGTATTGGCTGGCAGGTCTTGAATCCATTCAAGTGCTTGTGGAGTGGCTGCATGGAGCTCTTCTAAGGTCCCAGAGTACATAAAAGAGGGCATTCCTGCACGACATGCTTGATGGTTTGCACTTCATGTCCACAATCACAACCTGGCGAGTCTATCCAACCCCACTGATGTAAGGCTGCTCTAGTTCGAGCAGTGCCACATCGAATTCTGTTCAGACGGGACCAGACAGATCGAGGGAGATGGAATCCAGGTAGTTCGATGGCAGGATCAAGTACTTCAATTGGGCCACGAGGTGGAGAGGTAGACCATTCAACTTTCTATGTATTTAGGGGGGCGAACGAAGGTGAAGTAAGTTCCATAGCCGTCTTGTGGGCTGGTTTCCGTGATTTCAACGTGGATGTAGAAGGTTGATTGATGTCCTGGTGGATTTGGAGAACTTCATTATCCATAATTCTGCGCCACAGGCGGGAAAGAACTTGCTGTCTCCTAATGTGAGGCAGGCGCGGATCTAGAGTTTGGCTTTGGGGGATCACAAAATCGAAATTGTTACGAAAAATGGTATCACTAAAAACGCAATCACAAAATAACCAAACGTACAAAACCAAACCAATTTGTTTGCAAGCTACATGGATAGAAATTTGATGCGTTTAGCGCACAAAAAATATTCGTACAAATTGCAACGGCGGGTTTTGCGGCTTTTACATCGAGCTTCGAGAAAAGTATCAAGGTGCGTTACAGTTTCGGCAAGTCGAGTTGGTACCGACAAAGGGAGAAAGTCACAGCTTCAATTGCCATCCAAGCTTGCAGTTTGGAAGTCGGCAAAATTTTTTGGTGCGAAAAAATCCCCAAATTCCTATCCGTGCATTACTGCACATTCATCGTAACATCACTATAAACATAGATTCGGTAATCACAAGGTTTGCTAAAGAAAATTGACGAGTTGATTTTGTTATATAAATAGTCGTTTTCATATAACAGGTATGAAGTTGTAAATATATACAGTTGTAACAGAACATGAAAATTGCAATAAAGTTATTTTCAGTATTGAATAAAATGAAAAAAACTATTTTTCAGTTAAAATTCGTTAAGTTTTGTTTGTCTGGTTATTGTGTTTTCGTTTTCTGAGTTTGCAAAAAAATTTGGTCTCTGTTTGGGGGGGGGGGGGGGTCATGAACCCCGTTACCAACCCCCCCCCCCCCCCTTGAATCCTCGCTTGATGTGAGGAGGAACAATATTACACAGTACAGGTAGCCACAGTGAGGGAGTGCCAGAGATAATCCTCATTGTCTGGCGGAGTAGAATATCAACCAGTTATCACAGCAATAGTTCATAGCGACGGAGGCTGTCTGTGGATATAACGTATTAAAATAAATATTTCTTTTTCGGATGCTTTAGTATTTATCAGCACTTGCAGCACTTTTTGACGTGTGTCTCCTAACCGTAGCCGGTTATTGTTTGTGGGTTTCGTAGTGTTTGATTGAGCTAATCTGTATTGTATATTTGGATCTGATGATGCGCACTTGATGAACGAAACATGCCATTCAATCGAACCTCCACCACTTGTTAGCGAAGTGTGTTAATGTATAAATAATTCACTTAACCATTCTATCAGACAATAGGTTGTTACAATAATCGTCCCTTTCTGTCCAGTCTATTTGGACACTCAGCAATTCTGTTGATAGCTCATTTTCGTGTTGATTATTTAGAATGCAGTCTGATAGTGCTGACTCACGTGGCCATGGAGTGTGGTATCTTAGCAGTTCAAGGTCTCTGACCGCCGCGCCACAGGGAAACCCCGCACTTGTGTCGCGACTATAAATGTGATGCGCCCGTGAATTGAGCATTCTTTTGCTTGGTGAGTACTCGTTATAACTGTTCTGTCTCTCAATGTTGTTCTTACCGTACCATTACGTCACGCCACTCTCAGAATATTATCTGGCAAATATACAATCAGAGCATTACCACCACCTTCAAAAAACTATTGTATTATTATTATTATTGGTGCCTTTATTGTGGCGAAGTTAGGGCTCTATATTAACCACACACAATGTAACTTACATGACTACACATATATTATGTTAATCTAGGGCCCGGATGTTGATGATGTAAAAAAAGTTTAAAAGATGCACTTACATTTTTCAAAAATGACTGTAATAAATGGCCTAAAAATTCGAAAAATGCACAATAAAATGGAGAAAATGATCTTATAATAATCAACTCACCAATAATTTAAAAATGGCATATTTAGCTCAAACTGAAAAGTCAATCAAAATAGATTTCTCGCACTTAACAAACGGTTTATGTTCACTTTAGTCTCAGTTGCACTGCACTGATGTCAAATGTAAATGATCTGCGGTTTCAGCCAACAAGTTTTTATATCTCGAAAAGCTGCGTTCAACATCAACTGATGTGATCGGAGCGTAATTAAAGCGAGGAAGGTCGTTTGCTGCTAACTCGGAGAGACGTAACTCCCTCATATATAGCTGTGACATGACTAAATTGAAAAAAGAATTATTTCTCTAAAATATGACCCAAAAAATGCTCTTAAAATGGGAGAATAGCACAAAAAATCAAAAAGATGCAAAATAAAAATGACATATTTGAAGACGGGGTGGCCCGTCCGGAGTTTCTATGTACTTCAGCATTCTTTTAGACAGCCCTGTAAAAAGATGACATGTCCTCAACCCTTCACGGGATAGTGGTATCTATATGAACCACCTGTCACAATGACAGTTTATGCTTTGAAAGATGCTGATAGTTGAATGGTTTAGCCACATTTCGGAGAATATTCCTGCCGAAGTGCTAGTTCTTCTAAAAATCAAATATTATATACGTATCTACTTGACGTAATTTGTTGGATAACATTTTAAGAAAATTAACACTAAAAACATTAACAATTAAAGTGTCAAAATAAAATATAAATTCATTCATTCATATTCTAAAGGCTAACGCCTTGTGAATGCAACCACACTCTTCTGTTGTTGGCGGTTCGTTTCAGTTCCATGTAATTGTCACATCCCATTCTATTCTTGATGTCTTCCAAATACTTCGTCCTCTTCCTTTCTTTCCCAGCATTTCCCCTTCAAGAATGTTAACGATCAAAGTGTTGTGTCTGATGACATGTCCAATAAATTTTATTTTTCTCTTTCCCATTTCCTACATTAATCTTCTCTCTTCTTTGACTTCCCTTGAGACTTCCAGGTTGGGTTTTCTTTCCATCCTGCTCGTTCTTGTCATTTTTCGCCGTATCCACATTTCAGCAGCTTCAAGTCGATTCTTTTCTAATTTACCCTGAGTCCAACTTTAACTTCCATAGAGCAATCTACTCCATACAAATGATTTTGCAAAGGAAAAAAGAATAACAATAAAATTGCAATAATAAAAAAGAAATATAAAAATTAAAATAAAAAACATAACTATAAAAGAATTATGATTATAATTGTAACCCTGTGTCTTACCAACCTATCCCTTCTCTTCGTTTGTAACCCTATCTACCCATCTGATCGTCATCATTCTCCTGTAACACCACATTTCAAATGCTTCAATTCTCCTCTTTTTCTGCTGCTCCAATAGTCCTAGTTTCACTTCCATAAAGCACAACGCTCCAGACAAACGCTTTCAAAAATGTCTTCCTAATACCTAAATCTATATTCGATGTCAACAGATTCCTTTTCTGTAGAAATGCTTATTTGCCTGAGTCAACCTACTTTTTATATCCTCTTTGCTTCGTCCATCACAGGTTATTTTGCTTCCTAAGTAACAGAAGTCTCCTACTTCCTTTAGTTTTTCACCTGCCAATTTTATGTCCATAGAGGTTTCTGATTTATTTCGGCTGCATTCCAATAATTTTGTTTTACATTGATTGATTTTCATCATAAATTCTTTCCGTAAGACGGAGTCCATACCATTCAAAAACTCATTCAAATCCTCTGGTGTGTCGGCCAAGATGACGATGTCATCAGCAAATCTCAGTGTTGAAATTATTTCTCCTTGAATCTTCACTCCCATTTTAAATTTTTCTCCAATTTATCAGACTAAAATAAATAAATAAATAAATAAATAAATAAATAAATAAATAAATAAATATACTGTATACACACCCAAGTATACGGGGCTAAATACCAACAACAACAACAACAACAACAACATCGACGACAACAACAACTTTCTGTCACCCGTGCACTCGTCCTCATTTCGTCTGTCCTTGATTCACTGTCGCTTTTACAATTCACTAGAATGCATTGACTTGCTCACTTGTTATCCTCTAATGTACTATGTTTTGAAAATGAGTTCTTGTAGGGTCTTCCATTATTGCTCATCTGTTCCACTGTGGTCCGGCCAGCCCAGCGAGTCCTCTGTCTTCCCACGTTTCCCCTGTCTCACATCACGCTACCTGCCCACCCCATTTCCGTTTTAGTCTGTCCGCTATCCGTTATACTATTCCTTCTGCGTATCTCGTCGTTCCTTATTCTGACTTGATATTGAGGATTTTCCAATTCAACCCTCGTTGGACTACCTTCAGCGTTTCTCTCCTTTGAAGTAGCGCTCTGGTTTGACATCCAGAAAGCATTATTTCTCCAGTATAATAATGAATAATAATAAATTTCCTGCAATCTATTGTGATATTCAGACTTTATAATTATATACCCTGGAACGTTTATATTGTGACACAATGCTTGTTATGGAAGTCGTAAGCGCCTATTTTCTTTATCGTGTTGGAAGCCATTCTTCAGTCCTATCTTAGTAATCGTTATTTAATGTGTTTTCGGTCGGTCAACACGATGTACCCTATTGCAATGTGTGATTCCCTAATCCTGAAAATATTTACACGAGATTAATAAATACACTTGGATGACCAGTTTCGATCGTCAAGCGATCATCATCAGATCCATTACACTTAGGCTATAAAATCTATGTCCACAAGTATGGGTCATGATATTTACAATATATACACTTATTTAGTTGCAGTAGTAATTTAACTAGCAGAATTAGTCAAGATATGTGATGTTTTGTTGAGATACTGATAGTGGTGTTGACCTTCAAGTTTGCTTGCTTAGAGTGATTATGTGATTGTTATTAAATGGCCAGGTTATTGTGGATTGTGCACTTAGCTGTTTGAGCGATGGACGGTCCGTTTACGCGCATCTGCCTGCACTGAACTGAAAGGAATTTCCTGTGTTGTCTCGTTATCTCTTATCCTCCATGGCCATTGCCCCGCATTCCTAACTGCCTGTGTTCGTCGGGCAATGCAACATGTGTTTGTTGCCAAGTCTACAACATCCTAATATGGTGTTTGTTACTGTATCCTGGACTTCTTCACCTATTGAAAGCCAGTTTCTATTCTCGCCACGCGTAAGCACTGTTGGGCTGTTTAGGGGATATGGCAGCTGACTGATGTAAGCTGATGAGTGGGGATGAAGAGTTATGTTCTAGCGTAAATGTCGTGTTTGTTTTTGTCGCTAATCAGCTGAGAACGATCACCTAATTCTCTAACGTTATTAAGTGAGGCATATCGGGCTTCCTTTCATAAATGGCGATATGACTTATCGACGTTAGAGGTTAGAACCCCGTACATGCTCCCGTAAAGAATAATTGCCTTTAAGAATAATTGAAGTTTGGTTTTGCAGGGTTTGATGGAATGAATGTTTCATATTTGAGTATCGTAATTGTGTTGAACCCGTTGTTTAAGGGGATACTGTGGCTCAGTGACGTAAACTAAGATTATGTTGATTGACAGGTTGTGAGGTGAGTCATATCGCCATATATGAAAGTAAACCCGATATGCCTCAACTAATAACATTAGAGAACAAGATGTTCAGTAAAGAACATATAGCCTACTTTCTCCTAAATGCATGGGTATTGTTATAACTCTTTTTCCTTTTCAAGGAGTATGATTGAATGTTGGTTGTAGTAGATTGTTGAAATGCAACGTGCTATAGGGATATTAAACATGAATATGAGGTGCCCTTTGCTAGTGCTACCTCTGTACCAAATTTCGTTCCATTCGGTTTCACCGTGTTCGAATTGATAAGGGGAATCGATTTTCACACAAAGATGGCCGCCATCCGCAAAATATTAGGCAGATGACCTATTAGTTTGGTCAAAGGATGCTCCCTCCATAAGGGTATGTAGTTGCTAAATTTGCTAGAGATCGGATGATTAGGCTAATCGTAATTTGATTTAAGCTTTGAACATTTGTGTGGCCGCCATTACGTTTCCGTCAAGATGGCGGCGATATAAAACATGACACTGAGGTGCCCTTTGCTAGTGCTACCTCTGTACCAAATTTCGTTCATTCGGTTCCACCGTGTTCGAATTAATAGAGGGAATCAATTTTGACATAAAGATGGCCGCCATCCGCAAACTATTAGGGTAATGGCCCATTAGATTGGTCAAAGGATGCTCCCTCCATAAAGGTATGTTGTTGCAAACTTTGGTAGAGATCGGATGGTTATGTTAGTCGTAATTTGATTTAAGCTTTAAACATTTGTGTGGCCGCCATTACGTTTCTGTCAATATGGCGGCGATATAAATCATGACACTGAGATGCTCTTTACTAGTGCTACCGCTGTACCAAATTTCGTTCCATTCGGTTTCACCGTGTTTGAATTAATAGGGGGAATCGATTTTGACACAAAGATGGCCGCCATCCGCAAACTATTAGGCGAATGACCTATTAGATTGGTCAAAGGATGCTCCCTCCATAAAGGTATGTAGTTGCAAAACTTGGCAGAGATCGGATGATTAGGTTAACCGTAATTTGATTTAAGCTTTGAACATTCGTGTGGCCGGCATTACGTTTCAGTCAAGATGGCGGCGATATAAAACATGACACTAAGGTGCCCTTTGCTAGTGCTACCTCTGTACCAAATTTCGTTCCATTCGGTTCCACCATGTTCGAATTAATAGGGGGAATCAATTTTGACATAAAGATGGCCGCCACCCGCAAACTATTAGGCTAATAACCTATTAGATTGGCCAAGGGATGCTCCCTCCATAAAGGAATGTTGTTGCAAAGTTTGGTAGAGATCGGATGGTTATGTTAGTCGTAATTTAACTTAAGCTTTGAACATTTGTGTGGCCGCCATTACGTTTCTGTCAAGATGGCGGCGATATAGAACATGACACTGAGGTGCCCTTTGCTAGTACTACCTCTGTACCAAATTTCGTTCATTCGGTTCGACCGTGTTCGAATAAATAGGGGGAATCAATTTTGACATAAAGATGGCCGCCATCCGCAAACTATTAGGCTAATAACCTATTAGATTGGTCAAAGGATGCTCCCTCCATAAAGGAATGTTGTTGCAAAGTTTGGTAGAGATCGGATGGTTATGTTAGTCGTAATTTAACTTAAGCTTTGAACATTTGTGTGGCCGCCATTACGTTTCTGTCAATATGGCGGCGATATAAAACATGACACTGAGATGCTGTTTGCTAGTGCTACCTCTGTACCAAATTTCGTTCCATTCGGTTTCACCGTGTTTGAATTAATAGGGGGAATTGATTTTCACACAAAGATGGCCGCCATCCGCAAACTATAGGGCTAATGACCTAGTCATTTGGTCAAATGATGCTTCCTCTATATAGGTATGTTGTTGCAAAATTTGGTAGAGATCGGATGATTAGGTTAGTCGTAATTTGATTTAAGCTTTGAACATTTGTGTGGCCGCCATTACGTTTCCGTCAAGATGGCGGTGATATAAAACATGACACTAAGGTGCCTTTTCTTAGTACTACCTCTGTACCAAATTTCGTTCCATTCGGTTGCACCGTGTTCGAATTAATAGGGGGAATCGATTTTCACACAAAGATGGCCGCCATCCGCAGACTATTACGCTGATGGCCTATTGGTTTGGTCAAAGGATGCTCCCCCCATAAAGGTATGTTGTTGCAAAATTTGGTAGAGATCGGATGATTAGGTTAGTCGTAATTTGATTTAAGCTTTGAACATTTGTGTGGCCGCCATTACGTATCCGTCAAGATGGCGGCGATATAAAACATGACACTGAGGTGTCTTTTGCTAGTGCTACTTTTGTACCAAATTTCGTTCAATTCGCATTCACCGTGTTCGAATTGATAGGGGGGGACAGACATTCAGAGTACACAAACTCACACACACACAGACACACACACACACACTCAGACTCACACACACACATACGCACACACACACAGACTCACACACACACAGACACACTTTTTTCGCCCTGTGTTGATCTCATAAGTCTACTTTCATTTTTTGCAAAAATCGAAATTAGGCTAAAAATCATGATGAAAATCAATAATAGTAAAACCAAAATTTGGAATGCAGTCGAAATAAATCAGAAACCTCTATGGACATCAAATTGGCAGGTAAGAATCCAGCGGAAGTGGGAGACTTCTGTTACTTAGGAAGCAAAATAACCAGCGATGGACGAAGCAAAGAGGATATAAAAATTAGGTTGGCTCAGACAAGGAAAGTATTTCTAGAGAAAAGGGATCTGTTGACATCGAATATAGATTTAGGTATTAGGAAGTCATCTTTAAGAGCCTTTGTCAGGATCGTGGTGCTCTATAGAAGTGAAACTTGGACTATTGGTGCAGCAGAAAAGAGGAGAATTGAAGCGTTTGAAATGTGGTGTTACAGGAGAATGGTGAAGATCAGATTGGTAGATATGGTAACAAATGAAGAGGTATTAAGACGAGTGGGAGAGGAGAGATGTTTCTGGCGACTGCTAATGAAGAGAAGAGATAGGTTGGTAGGACACATATTAATACACCCAGGAATAGCCAGCTTAGTTATGGAAGGAAGGATCGAGGACAAGAACTGTAGGGGTAGACCAAGGTTAGAATATGTTAAACAGATTGCCTCCGATGTAGGGTGTGGTAGCTATGTCGAGATGAAACACCGGGTGAGTTAGCCGTGGTCGTTACGGCATGACTGCTGGCAGTCGCTCACATCGGGGAGGCGAGGAGGTTCGAATCCCCCCGCCGGCAACCTTGAAGATGGTCTTCTGTGGTTTCCCATCTTCCTTCAGGAAAATGCCGGGGTTGGTCCCTAACTATAGGCCACAGCCGCTACCTTCCAACTCCTTGTCCGTACATTCAAACTTTCCTCCCCAGACAACACTCCACACGCGACGGTACGTGTAGCTCACCCATTGGGTGTCCGCCTCGAAGCAGCTACAAAACTGGCGAGCCGAACATGTCCTCGGACACTCCCGGCACTAAAAGCCATACGCTAAAAAAAGGAGATGAAACGATTAGCTCACGACAGGGAGTGTCGACAGCTGCATCAAACCAGTCAAAAGACTGAAAACTCAAACAACAACGCGGTGACACACTGTTTGGTGAAGGGTGGGTTTTGGTAAGGTTGCATAAGGCAAGCAGCGGTAGCGGTAGTCACACTGAACGGTTGGCGGAGAGTGTGATGATATTGTACCCTGTTGAGTTCAAGGTAGCGTTGATCGTCCTAAACTGTGGAACCAACCAGTCAACCTTTCCGTCTTCAATGAAATAATATACTAATTATTTCTATGATTATTTCTAGCCAGAAATATTATTTATATTATTAGCATTATTATTAGTATTATTATTATTATTATTATTATTATTATTATTATTATTATTATTATTATTATTATTATTCTTTCTTCGTTTTGCCCACTTAGGGAGCGCGCTTGAACTTGTCGACTCGGGTTGATGGAGCTTTCCTCTTCTTCTCCCAAAATCTCCTCATGCACTCACTATGCCCCTTCTTACGTTCCTCCGTCCATTTTTTTCCAGTGGTCTTTTTAGCTTTTTCGGCGAAAGAGTGATTTGTAACTCGGGTTCCAAAAGTCTTGCGATTCATGATGCTATCTTCTGTAATGTTTATTTCCTTTAAGTCCTGTTTGATTTCTTCTAACCAACTGATTTTGACCTTCTTTGAATTAATTATATCAAGCAGTTTTTTTTGCATATCTGGTGTTGTCCATTCGGCAGATGTGACCATAAAATTTCAATCGTCTCTTACGCACGGTATCAGTGAACTTATTGATTACTGTGTACAAGTCTGTGGTTTTCCTTTTAATCCATATACCATTAACATAAACGGGGCCATATATTTTCCTGAGAATTTTACGTTCCTGGATTTCGATTTCACCAATTTGAGAGTGGCCTCCTAGAGATATAGTTTCGGAGGCGTACAATGCTTCCGGAAGAACAACTGTCTGGTAGTGCCGTAGTTTTGCATTTCGTGACATCACTCTTTTATTATAGTGATTCCATGTTATTCGGTATGCTTTCTGAAGTTTGGTAGCTCTTTCTAAATTAGCTTTCCTGTCCAATCCAGACGGTACAATAATTTCTCCTAAATATTTGAAGGAAGGTACGTGTCTAATTATTCCATAGTTGGTCTGTAGTGGAGATCTCGGGATATTCTGGTCTCCATTTACTATGAAATGCGTCTTCTCATACGATATTTGGAGTCCTGACTTTGATGCTAACTCATGTAACTTCTCTATGGCATACTTGGTTTCTTCACTAGTCTTGGTAAAGATAGCTAGATCATCAGCAAAAGCTAGGCATTTTACTTTTATTTTCTGTTCCAGAGTGCCAATGCTTATGCCTTTGATGTTGTTTTCCAACTCCCTGATGACTTTGTCTAACACTAAGCGGTGGGGAGAGGCCATCACCTTGTCGAACTCCGGTATGTACTTCGAAAGGCTCTGATAGTTCACCTAGGAACTTCACTTGAGATGTTGTGTCAGTGAGAGTCTGGCGGATTAAGTACCTGGTTTTCCTGTCAACTCTGAGCTCTTCTAGGGTGTTCAGAACAGTTTGTCTGTCAATAGAATCATACGCCTTCTTAAAATCCACGAAGGTGACAAATGTGTTGGTACTGCGGCGTATCCTTAATATCGTCTTTAGGCTCCAAATCTGCTCCGAACACGATCTACCTTTCCTAAAGCCTGCCTGGTATTCACCAATCAAATGATCAGTTTGTTGTTCTACTCTGAGTGCTTTAGATAATACCTTGTATATAATTGGTAAAAGTGATATACCTCTGTAGTTGTTGGGGTCCGCTCGGTCACCCTTTTTATGCAACGGATGGATAATGGCATTCTTCCAGTCCTTCGGAATTATTTCGCTCTCCCATATTTCTGTTAGGAGTGTATGAATTCTCCTTATGAGGTCATCTCCTCCTATTTTCAACATCTCAGCAGTTATTCCATCGTTCCCAGGGGCTTTGTTATTTTTGAGCGATTGGATTATCTCTTTTATTTCTTGAGTTGTTGGGGGAAGTGAGTCTGGGTTTGGTACAGGTTTTTCAAACTGCAGTCTTTCCACTGGAGGATCACAGTTCAGTAGAGTTTGGAAATAATCAGCCAGTATCTTGCAGTTCTCCTTACTGTTTGTTTCTAGTCGTCCATTACGTCGACGGAAACTTAGAGTTGGTGGTTTGTACCCTGACAAGTCCTCACGGAATGTCTTGTAAAAATTTCGAGTGTTGTTTTTCTGGAAATCCTGTTCTAACCCTTCGAATCTGATTTTGTTGTAGGCACGTTTTTCGCGCCGGATTGTTTTAGAGGTCAGTTTTTGAGTTTTTAGGAAGTTCTCCCATCTTTCCACTGTCCGATGTCCATTCCACTGATGCCATGCTTTGACTCGGTCATTGACGGCTTCATCGCACGTTGTGTTCCACCATCTCTGCTTTCTTTTCCTAGGTGGTTGTCCTAATTTCATGGCTGATGACTGTAATGTTTTGCGAAGGTCTGGCCACTCCCTAGGATTTTCTTCCTGTAAATCTCGTACGAAAACCTCGGCGTTCTTCCTCAAGCCTCAATATTATTATTATTATTATTATTATTATTATTATTATTATTATTATTATTATTATTATTATTATTATTATTATTATTATTATTATTATTATCGGTTTATACAGTACATATAACACATTTCTGGTAGATTACAACGTAACTATACGGGCTTCAGTGAACCAAAGTATAGCTACGGAAACAGCAACTTCTAAGCTAGAATTTCGCTATCTTTTTGACTCTGAGAGTCGCACATTTTTTCCGTATTGACTGAAATATACTAAGAACAAAGTTCCAACCAGTTGGAACTTTGTTCTTAGTATAGAATTTCGCTACCCATGAACTTCCGAATGATTCTGGTTGTTGATAGAACTACTTCCTTCTGCATTAGTTTGTTCGGCCGAGTATCCAGATCCAGTTCTTTAAGGCCTTGGAGCAAGGTACTTGGGATCACGCCCGTAGTCGAGACAATGATAGGTATGGTCTTTACTCGCTCTACATGCCATTGTCTTTTGATAGGGTCGACCAAATCGCTGTATTTGCTGATCTTTTCAATGTGTTTTGACTGGAGATTCTTGTTATTATTATTATTATTATTATTATTATTATTATTATTATTATTATATATTTTATGTTTATGCCAGGTGCTCACGATGTTCATTTTGCTGCTGTTGGTTGCGGGTGTCGCCGCCAGTTCGAACTGTCCATCCCAGGCCTCGCTGCAGCTGTCTGTGAAGTGTGCAAACAACCAGACTGTACAGGTGAGCCAGTGTTGCCAACCCTTGTTGGACGGAGGAATAGGGGACGGTCATTCAAAAAAGAAGGAGATTAAAGTAGATTTTCAATTTGCAATGGGTGTCTTGCTTCGTGGCCCAGCGGTAACGTTCTCGCCTGCTGTGCTCAAGGTTGCAGGATCGAATCCTGGCGCGGTCAGCTGGCATTTGAGTGTGCGCAAATGCTAGGGAGCCGTGTCAGTAGATTTACTCGCACGTTAAAGATTCCCTTCGAGGCAAAATTCCGGCACCCCGGCGTCTCTAAAACCCGCAGCAGGTAAAAGGGACGTAAAATAAATAACATTATTATTATTATTCAAGGGCTATATTCTTTTCTTAAAAATACATGGAAAATTGTTATAATTTTCAAACATTTTACGTACAATTCATGTCAAAACGTTTAAGAATAATGTAATTGTTCACTCACACAGCTGCATTGTCAAATTTTACGAGGGTTTTACGTGTGACTGCCCATAGAGGTTGAGGTGGGCGAACATTTGATTGAACTGGGGACATTTCTGTCATATTGTCTTGATTGTTAAGCAGTATTTCTTAGCCATGGATGATTGCTTCATAGTTTGACAGCGAAATATAAACTTCGATTTCCATCTACTTTCCTTTCATGGGGTGTTGTCTACGAGTAGTTTGTGCATGCAAGGTCCAGCAGCCCCAAATGATACGACGCCTTACTTCTCCCACGTTTGAGGAGTTGTTATGAGACTGTCACTGACCATGATGCCCTAAGTCAAGCTGTTTGTTAGCAGGATATTAACACTGGGGGTGCGCGACTAACGGAGGGTTACAACTACCTCACAGATAATGGTGCACATCTCCGCGTCTTAGATCATAACGAATGTTATCTTTCCCTGGCTGTTGCTTGTTAATTATGTGGAATTACTTGACGGTTACTAAGTGTTCAGGAATGGTGCCGGACAATGGATGTAAGCATGTATAACTCTTATAACTGAACGATATACTAGATGGTATATTGGCTTTCACGGCCGGTGAATTAAAACTCAGCAATTCTTCTAGGTTTGTGCCGTGTCTTGTGTGGGGTTTCGCCTAGGACACCAAGCTGGCTCATCGGCGGACTCTTGGTGTCCCCGCCCGGACCCCCACAGGAGTAACGAACAGCGCGCCACCTCCCTTTATAGTAGGTGCAACTGCACTGCTTAACTGCGAGAACTAAAAGCTCAAGCAGCCTTAACCTCCCTATGAAGGCTTCCAAGAAGATAGTATATTGGCTTTCACGGCGGGTGAATTAAGACTCAGCAATTTTTTGTTTTGTGGGGGTCCGGGCGGGGACACGAAGAGCCCGCCGATGAGCCAGCTTGGTGTCCTAGGCGAAACCCCACACAAGACACGGCACAAACCTAGAAGAATTGCTGAGTTTTGAATGGTGTACTGCACATAAATATATTAAACGTTTTGATAATAGAAAGATATTCACGAACAAAATATTCTATGGTCTACGTTTTACTGCCGGAAAGGAGGTGTGTTACTCAACTTGTCTACATCATTGAACCTGTATATAGGATACGTTGGTATTCATTTATCACTTGTCTTGATAGACGGTATCGATATGAGCTGTTAGTCGGTGGAGAGTGTATTCCGCAGATCTCTTCTATAAACGTATTAATTTCTGTTCCGCCCCTTAAACAACAATTACTAAATAATGTTTTCACTGCAAGATTATTTGATCTAATTACACTCAACGAAGGTCTTACTTAAGCTCTGCAACTCAACTTACTGTACTCGTACATCTATTAAAGAGATAACAGACCCTTGAGTCCTAGTTCGCGTGGATTTTTGTTACGATTAACTTCAACATGTAAATAGGCTATCGATAGCTAGCGTTGTTTTGTAAACCTATTCAGTGTAATGTATCGGGTTTGGAAACACACGGATCATCTAAACTGCGTCTATTTCAAGATGATTGATATAAAATATCGCATTTATGCTGCTTGCGTACAAACACTACGCCTACGTGACAGAAGGATTAGGTTTACGCGCCATGGCCTGTCTTTCTCGTTGACCGTGTCCATTAGATGATACGACCGAGTATCTTACAATGTAAGCTCTCTTGTGCCAAGGTCTCATTGGTGCAGATGGCACGTCCGGTTCTTAACACCTAAAGTAGTTTTGTATGTCTTGAACCAAGAGGTAATTGCGATATGCAGTATCTCACGATAATTGGTGGCATTACGTAACTGGTGATCCTACACTGTGCGGGGCTAGAGGTTATAGTAGCATGCCAAACCGCAGAAGTCGCTAATGTCGCTGTCTGCGCGTTATGTCAAATACACGGTGCAGGTGACAACTGACTGCGCCATCGCTGTGTTTCAGGCGGAAATCAAGAGCTCCTTGTCCTTCAGCGATGCTCTCAACGAGTTCATGACCAAGTGGCGAGACACCTGCGACTCTACCGTCCAGGTCACCGCGTCAACAACCACAGCAGGTAAGGTCGAACCCAACCACTCCAGGAGAAAACTTATTCTGAATTAGGGAGAATTCTCCTTGGAGTACCTTCACCCACTACTCGTCTTAAATCCATACCTCTATTAGAACGTTTCCATAGCCATAAATCGAGGAAGTTGTAAACGCCATTTACTTGTCAATGATTAATTTACATAGACTGGGGTAAATGAGCGCTGTATGTCACTAGAATTCTTTGCGCCACTTCTATGACTGCTGGACAAATGTAGATGAACTCTTAATTTATTAATTTATCACTTATTGGTGGTATGTTAACATGTTTTTATGACTCCATGGCCTTTATTTTCGCCACAATAAAATAATAAATCACCCTACACAGTTCAATGATGCCTCAACTTGCTTTCAATCGAAGGTTTGCATACTTCAATGTTATTCTATCTTCCAGAGGAAATGGAATAAAGGCTACAGCGTAACAGAAGGAATGGAATATATAGCGTAACGGAGGACATGAAATATATAGCGTAACAGAGGGAATGGAATATATAGCGTAACAGAGGACATGGTATATATAGCGTAACAGGGGGAATGGAATATTGGCTACAGCGTAACGGAAGGAATGGAATATATAGCGTAACAGAAGGAATGGAATATATAGCGTAACAGACGGAATGGAATGTATAGCGTAACAGAGAGAATGGAATATATAGCGTAACAGAGGACATGGAATATATAGCGTAACAGAGGGAATGAAATATATAGCGTATCAGACGGAATGGAATGTATAGCGTAACAGAGAGAATGGAATATATAGCGTAACAGAGGACATGGAATATTGGCTGCAGCGTAACAGAAGGAATGGAATATATAGCGTAACAGAAGGAATGTAATATATAGCGTAACAGACGGAATGGAATATATAGCGTAACAGAGGACATGGAATATATAGGGTAACAGAGGGAATGGAGTATATAGCGTAACAGGGGGAATGGAGTATATAGCGTAACAGAGGACATGGAATGTATATCGTAACAGAGCACATGGAATATAGGCTGCAGCGTAACAGAAGGAATGGAATATATAGCGTAACAGAAGGAATGGAATATATAGCGTAACAGAGGGAATGTTATATATGGCGTTACAGACGGAATGGAATATATAGCGTAACAGAGGACATGGAATATATAGCGTAACAGAGGGAATGGAATATATAGCGTAACAGGGGGAATGGAGTATATAGCGTAACAGAGGACATGGAATATATAGCGTAACAGGGGGAATGGAATATATAGCGTAACAGAAGGAATGTAATATATAGCGTAACAGACGGAATGGAATATATAGCGTAACAGAGGACATGGAATATATAGCGTAACAGAGGGAATGGAGTATATAGCGTAACAGGGGGAATGGAGTATATAGCGTAACAGAGGACATGGAATATATAGCGTAACAGAGAACATGGAATATGTAGCGTAACAGGGGGAATGGAATATATAGCGTAACAGAAGGAATGTAATATATAGCGTAACAGACGGAATGGAATATATAGCGTAACAGAGGACATGTAATATATAGCGTAACAGAGGGAATGGAGTATATAGCGTAACAGGGGGAATGGAGTATATAGCGTAACAGAGGACATGGAATATATATCGTAACAGAGAACATGGAATATGTAGCGTAACAGGGGGAATGGTATATATAGCGTAACAGTGGGAATGGAATATATAGCGTAACAGAGGACATGGTATATATAGCGTAACAGGGGGAATGGAATATTGGCTACAGCGTAACGGAAGGAATGGAATATATAGCATATCAGAAGGAATGGAATATATAGCGTAACAGACGGAATGGAATGTATAGCGTAACAGAGAGAATGGAATATATAGCGTAACAGAGAACATGGAATATATAGCGTAACAGAGGGAATGGAATATATAGCGTAACAGAGGGAATGGAATGTATAGCGTAACAGAGAGAATGGAATATATAGCGTAACAGAGGACATGGAATATATAGCGTAACAGAGGGAATGGAATATATAGCGTTACAGACGGAATGGAATGTATAGCGTAACAGAGAGAATGGAATATATAGCGTAACAGAGGACATGGAATATTGGCTGCAGCGTAACAGAAGGAATGGAATATATAGCGTATCAGAGGGAATGGAATATATACCGTAACAGTGAGCATGGAATATATAGAGTAACTGAAGACATGGAATATATAGCGTAACAGTGAGAATGTAATATATAGCGTAACAGAGGGAATGGAATATATAGAGTAACTGAAGACATGGAATATACAGTATAACAGGTGGAATGGAATATATAGCGTAACAGAGCACATGGAATATTGGCTGCAGCGTAACAGAAGGAATGGAATATATAGCGTAACAGAGGGAATGGAATATATAGCGTAACAGACGACATGGAATAAAAAGCGTAACAGAGGACATGGAATATATAGGGTAACAGAGGAAATGGAGTATATAGCGCCACAGACGGAATGGAATATATAGCGTAACAGAGGACATGGAATATATAGCGTAACAGAGGGAATGGAGTATATAGCGTAACAGAGGACATGGAATATATAGCGTAACAGTGAGAATGTAATATATAGCGTAACAGAGGGAATGGAATATATAGAGTAACTGAAGACATGGC
Source organism: Meconema thalassinum (assembly GCA_946902985.2). Lineage (NCBI taxonomy): Eukaryota > Metazoa > Arthropoda > Insecta > Orthoptera > Tettigoniidae > Meconema > Meconema thalassinum. The sequence goes on along the minus strand of CAMPQE020000377.1, from coordinate 106,049 downwards.
ATATATAGCATAACAGATAGAATGGAATATATAGCATAACATAGGACATGGAATATATAGCGTAACAGAGGGAATGGAATATATAGCGTAACAGAGGACATGGAATATATAGCATAACAGAGGGAATGGAATATATAGCGTAACAGAGGACATGGAATATATAGCGTAACAGAGGGAATGGAATATATAGCGTAACAGAGGACATGGAATATATATCGTAACAGAGAACATGGAATAAAAAGCGTAACAGAGGACATGGAATATATAGCGTAACAGAAGGAATGTATTATATAGCGTAACAGAGGGAATGGAATATATATCACAACAGAGGACATGGAATATATAGCGTAACAGAGGGAATGGAATATATAGCGTAATAGAGGACATGGAATATATAGTGAAACAGAGGGAATGGAATATATAGCGTAACCGAGGGAATGGAATATATAGCGTAACAGAGGACATGGAATATAAAGCGTAACAGAGCGAATGCAATATAAAGCGTATCAGAGAGAATGGGGGTTGTCCATAAATTGGTTATCACCAATAAAAACCAAAAGACGTAATTAAGAAATTCAAACACGCTCAGAAATATACATTTGCTTGAACGTCTTATTGCAGACTACCAGCTGATTGAAGGTCTGGGCTACTACAAGGTGCACAGCAAAGCACTCCCCTGGGAAGAAGGACGCCGCTTCTGTGAGTCTGAGGGGGCACACATGGTAGTGCTGAACTCCCAAGCGGAGGCTGATGCGGTGTTCGAATTCGCAGATCATGGTCACTGGGTTGGCGTGGGTCGCCGGAACTCTCGCAGTCCTTGGACAACTGTGCTAGGTGAGTGTTCTACTGTTTACCCTGATGGACCATGCACCATATTCTCAATAAACCAAGGCTTATATTAGGCACTGGTAAAGAGTTTAAGAGGCTCCTTATAGTCCGTTTGTGCTTAAATTTGGCTTATAGTTTATTCGTGGCAGGGGTGGAGATTGGTATTTTACAGTTGAGGAATTCCAGAACCTTTAACGTACACCATTATATTATGTCAGGTCTTAGTCGGCTTCAGGGGCATATGACCTCACTGTTTCGCCCTTCCCCCTAGGGACTTACATCTAGTGGGACGTGGGTTGGTGACCACGGGAACCCTGCTGAGTCCGCCTATGCTTCCACTTACTTGTGCCGGGCTCCTCTCAGTCTTCTTTCCTGTCGACCTCTCTTGGTCAACTCTTGTTCTCTTCTGATCCCAACGGTATTAGAGTATCCGAGGACTAAGGAGTCTTTCACTTTCCCGCTTTGATTGGCCCTTGTCTCATCCTTCCTGATACCCTCATTTTTCGAGCCTCCGTTTTCTTTTCATGTTATCTCCTGCCTTCTGCACAAGGCCCACAAGGAGGCAGGTGTATGTAGACCCACCACTTCTGGTGCACCCTGGATAGTGCTACATCCTCAGGGGCTCAGGGGTGGTGAGTTTGGGAGTTGAACTGGGTCCGTTTTGCCCCTTTTTTCCTCTGACCTTGGGGCGGGCCCTCTCCTCTTTCCCTTTCCTATCTGCCTTTCGTGGCTCTCTTTCTTTCCAAGTCCCTCAATCCTCATTCTTCGAGGGTTGAAGGCATATATTTTCTTCCTGTTCTTTATTTGCCTTCCCCTTTATTTGTTTACCATTTCTTCAAGCTTGCAAGTTCGCTCCTGGCCATGGGAAGTGATTTTTGAAAGGCGAAAAAAATCACGACATGCATGTCATACGTTGTTGGCAAGTAGGAATAAAAGAGCGGTCCTGGGGCAGGGGCTAATGGGCAATATGGCCACCGCGCGCAACTGCCCTGTGTTATTCTTATGGAGAGGTCAGTCATTGCTGGGTCAGGGGCTAATGGGCAATATGGCTGCCACGCCCTGAGACATTGAATGACGTCACAGGGAGAGGTTGACAGTGTTACGTTGCTAAATGGTATATTTATTATTATTATTATTATTATTATTATTATTAGGTAATCATACATTGATCATGTACAATCAAGACCAGCCTTATATTGTCCACTGTTTGGTGTAGTGGCTAGCATTCTTAGCTGTTACTGTAGAGGCCCGGGTTCGAGTCCTGGCTCTGTCAAGAAATTTAATTCTGGGCTGAGGGTTGAGACGAGGTACACTCAGCCTTGTGAGGCAAAAAACTCAGAGCAGCTGGGTTTAATTCATACCTCAGCCATTCTACCTAACCTAACCTAACCTAACCTAACCTAACCCACAGAAACCTCATTTCAAGATTCTAGATTTTACATTTTAACATTTTAGATTTTAGATTTTTTCATTTTACTATTTTTAGATTTTACATTTTTGATTTTAGTTATTTTTTAGATTTTGAAAATGAAAATCCACAGCCTGCTTCCAGTCTCCGACCGGGTCAGCAATGGAATGAATGAAGCCCCCATCTAGCGGCGAGGATATGAACTGTGCCGGCTGCCGAGGCCTGACGCACTCCTCTGGGGCAATGATTAAATGAATGACAGATGAAATGAAATGATAGTGGAGAGTGAAACTGGAATGAAATTTTTGACAGGGAAAACCGGAGCACCCGGAGAAAAACCTGTCTGCCTCCGTTTTATCCAGCACAGATCTCACATGCAGTGACCGGGATTTAGACCACGGATCCAGCGGTGAGAGGCCGGCGTGCTGCCGCCTAAGCCACGGAGGCTTAGTTATTTTTTAGATTTTACATTTTAAATTTAATATTTTTTGATTTTAGATTTTACAATTTACATTTTCCGAAAAGAGTAAACTACAAGGTCAGATGCCTTACCTCACCAAACCTAACTTAAGCTAATCCACAGGCTAATGCACATACACAAAGTATATAAGGGCACATGCAACTATCCATATGCTAGTCTTATAGGCTACTGTACAACATGATCACTACCCCAACCGGTATTTGTTTTTCATTTTGTTGTTTACATTTGTCAATTTTCCAATTTCCCATTTTCAGTTTCTTAATGTCAGTTTTAAGTTTTTCAATTTCATAATATGGAAACATGGATTTTGCATTTTGTTGTTTATACATTTGTCAATTTTCCAATTTCCCATGTTCAGTTTTTTTTAATGTCAGTTTAAAGTTTTTCAATTTCATGATATAGAAACATGGATTTTCCAATTTGTGTTTTACATGTTCATTTTGCATTAGGAGTGGAGAGAGGTGGGTAGTAATTAAAAATGTACAAGCAGTGTCCATACAATATTTTTATTTTAAACACATGTACACTATTTACACATAATACATTTTTATATATATTCTTTTTTGTTATAAATTGTACAGTTGTTTTTATTTTGTTTTCTATTTTATTTATTTTTTGATTATGAATACCATGTTTTTCTTTTTGTGTTTTTCTATTTTTGTAGTGCTATTGTTTTATTTTTTTAAATTGATTTGTTTTATGTATTTGCTAGACTCATGCAGAGGATTTTGATATTCAAAACATAACTCTTTAAGCATGGTCAATGATTGAGTAATGACCATAGGCATATGTACCTATAACATTAGCATCAATCACGCTTTTTACATTGTTTTTCAAGACACAATCCTTATAATCTTGAAAGCTTATACAATTTTTGACAACACCTCTGCTAATACCTTTAATCTTTTTGATTTCTTTACCATTTATGTCTAAAGTATACATTTTAGCTCTGTCCAACAAATGCTTTTATAATTTGTCCACAAGCCTCGTCTTTAAATTTCCCCAACGTTTTCTGGTTTGATGTAGACTAACATATGTGATTAGTAGGATAATCTGATGTGTCCAGGTGTTCTAGGAAATCCAACTTGTCTTGATATACATCTGGGGTGTTAACCAAATAAATGAACGAGTCAGTATCCATATACATGAGTTTAAGATTGTCCATGCCATAATAGGGTAGCAGGACATCATAGTGGTGGGAATACATGAGAGTTTTTGAAATATCCAGTATACACATTCCAATATGTATCGGCTTATTGAATACAATGTTACGTTTAGCCACGTGGAAAGCAGGTAGGTTAGGACCATAAATTGTTCTGTCGATAAATGTCGGCTTTGCTATTAGCTTTACTGCCTTTTTTCTGTCAGTCACAAGACGTATGTCTATTCTTTTACGGATATTTTCCATTGTTTATCCAAAAATGGCATTGTTGAATAATTTGTACAGATTTTTCTCAAAATTATGTTTTGCTTGTTTTCGAAGGTTGTTATTAAAATCAACGTATGCCTTTAACCAAGGTCTTTGCTTAAACTTTAACACACGATGAATTTTTATCAATTTTATTCCATGATATAAAGCCTGTTTTAATGCTATGTAGTGAACAACTTATCGCCTTCGACTTCCAAGATGAGGAATTAGTTTTTTCAGAGACGAATCCTTAGGTTGTGTACACTCTGGTAGGAAAGGTAAATCGTTGTGTAGATCATGAAGGTCAGATGGGTAATATACATCAACGTCTAGAATGTATCCCACAGGATCGTCTTCCTTTAGTTTTTCTAGATCAACAGTATCTGGAGAAACCCACTGAAATCCACCGTAAGGAAAGGAGTGGCACATAGCCCACCCGTATTGGTTGTTGGCATCATCATAGGTAATAAACTGCGATGGTTTCTCAGAATCATAGGTTTCCATGTATTTATTGTTAGCTTCGGCATACCGATGAGACACCTGGCATCTGCCTCCACGTATTCCAGACACGATTAGAAGAATCTGATCGTAATCCTGTAGCAATTACAATTCAATTCCTGTGTAAAGGAGCATTGCCTCAAAATTTAAACCAAACGAAATAAAAAAGGTGCAGCATCCACTCGGTGTGTTTCTAGTGTTTTGTTTCTAAACGTTTCAAAGCTGTCTGCAAGAAGGAGTACATCTGATGTTAGGTAGAGGTCACTATATTCCCCTAGAGTTTTAATGTTGAACTGATTCCAGACATTTTTGCCATGTTCATAGTCTTCTTGACTAACATCCTCTTGACTTAATTTGTTAAAGAATGCCTCCTTTGTAGGTAAACACGTTTCACTCAACTTTTCCCATGAGTCAATGTAGTCATAACAAAATACCCCTTTACGAGTTATGAGCATTGCATTTTCTTTTCCAAAGTACTTGTCTGTTTCAGGGTATAATGTTAAGTTGGAAACTAAGTTTTCCAAACTACTAGGCATTAACCGAAACGTGTCCACAAATCTAAGCTTAACATTTCCTACATATTTGGTAAAGGAACTGTACTTTTCTTTGGAGTTCGCGATAACACCCACTCTCTCAGTAGTACATCCCAATTGCTTTAAAATGAAATTTGCGTCGTAGCCACTCATATTATGTAGAAACAAAGGAACAGGGTTACGTGTTTTACACCTCAAATTACAGTTATTGTGAGCACTTCCACGGTACTCCCCTGTAATATGGCAGTGGTTGCGAACTTTCCAGTCCTGTTGGGTAAATGGTTTTTGACACAAATAACAGGTTTCAGAACATTGGAACTCTGCGTCTTGATCCTCAGTTAAAGCCATTGGAACATTTAAGCAGTAAAGGGATCGATTTCATTAGCTATTGAATTCAAACAGTCCATAAACTTTTCTGCAGCGTCAGGTCCACGATAAATAAGAGGTTGGCTTGGAAGGTTTGTCTTTATGTTTTCCACAGCAGGTGAGGGTTTAACGTATATACCAAAGCTCATAGGAACATGACTCTGGTATGGCACTGTATAACTTGCTTCAGGATTGGGTAGACATGTTTGATAGGGTAACAGTATACTTTCAAAATCAGCATAGATAACGTAAGGTATTCTCAGCATTTTTCCACGTTTAAAAATTTATCAATTGAGTTTTTAATAGGCATTTCAACCCTAGCAATGTCATGCTGGACACCCAAAGCTCTATGTTCTTTCAATTTTTCCATTCCTTGTTGTCCATATCGATTATCATAGTGTGTAAAACACCGTTTACACGTATGTATCTTATGTTCATAGTGGGTTATCTGATGTCTTATTAGTTTATCAAAATCTTTGATAAAGACGTAGTAGTTCTGGCCGGATGATGAACATAGCAGAAGGAGGTCGCGATGGTCTTGCAGCTCTTGATCCACAACCGTTAGAGGGAACAATTTTTTGTCTTGTTCCAATTCAAATTCCTTAATGGATGTATCGTTGGCTTTATCAAATTTGGGAATGTCAGCTAGCGATGTAGGAAATGATATTACTGAAAAATCATACTTGTTTTCCAGATCCTTCTATTTACTAACGCGTTTAGCATCAGTTTTAACCAGTTTTGCTAAAATGGCATACATAAAACACCACTCGTCCTTAAAATTTTGAGGATTAATGCAGGCTTTTCTTGCTTTTATAGCCTCTGGTTATGGAATATGTGTGCTACCACGCAAGGGATTGTACTTATTTATTTTCAATCGTACTCCTTCCACTGCTAACAAAGCCCAATTACTGCCTTTTAGCTCAGATTCCTCCATTTCCGTAGTTAACTTTTTAAATTGTGTTTCCAAGAAACTACTGAAGTCCGTTTCCAAAAATAGAGCCTGATTTCGTGTTTTAAAAGCCCGATCCGTAATTTCGTTGGTGGACGTATGAATGAATCTACATTCAGCCACTAGATTAACTTTGATCGACTTGTGCATTGCTAGTTTTTTGGCATAGCTTGTATTTGCTGTTTGGACTCTTTAAGGTATGAATTTAAAACCTTACATGTATCGCACCGAATGAAATAGGATTTAAGTCGATCTTGAAAAGATGTCTCATATTCAATCAGTCCATTTTTGTCAGGGACCAATGACAGTAGGTAATGTTTTGTAGGCTGCGCTTTTTATCTTTTAGCTGCCGACACAACATTACAACACTCTTCATGCCGACGTCTGTTGTACACATTGTTGAATGTACTACCACAGGTCTTGCACTCATGGAATTCACCACACGATACTTCATGTCGCTTCCTATGATAGTCTCGAAGAAAAGTCTTTCCACACTCTTTGCACATATAGCTAGGAATGGGTTCTTCCATTGTGAATGTTGATTTCTGCAAACAGCAAATTACTTCGTATCACAGGGCTAGAGGTTGGTTGGTGAGACGATCTTTCACGATGTGAACACCGTGAGAGGTAGTAGTCAACTGGTGATATTCTTGTTAAGGGTCCTCTAATATACCCTAGTCTTGACCAACAGCTCTTTACGGCGTATGACAAGGCTGTAGACTGGACAGTGAGACGGTCTTTCACAATGTGAACACTGTAACAAGTAGTAGTCAACTGATTATATACTTGCTAAGGGTTCTCTAGTAAACAATAATCAAGACCAACAGCTACTTACTGAGTAGTACAAGGCTGTACAATAGTTGTTTTGACAGTCTTTCACGATGTGGTCACTGTGAGTGGTAGTAAACTGATGATATTCTTGTTAAGGGTCCTCTAATATACCCCTCCCTAGTTAAGGGTAACAGCTGCTTGCTGCATATGACAAGACTAAAGACTGGTTGTTTCAACGGTCTTTCACAATGTAAACACTGTTACTGGTAGTAGTCAACTGAAAATATTCTTACACCACACTCAAGGTTATCAGGTACTTACTGCATATCAAAAGGCTGTACACTCATGTGTGTTAGGCACTCTTTCTTGCTAAGGACCCCAATATTCCCTACACAAGGCTATACATGTTACTTCTGAACGCTTAGTAGTTAATTGTATATTCAATTTTTATACAAAGCGTATACAAGCACGCTTTTCATGAGGTAAAACTTTGTTAAATAGCTGCATGCGACACGCATAGTATGTTTCCGCTATCTAGCGGTGACTATGAGAACTACTTGAACGACCAGCATTCTACCTAGCGCTCCATTTTCAACACTCACTCACTGAACGACCAGCATGCTATCTGGCGGTCGATATCAATACTCACTCAACTACCAGCCTGCTACCTATCGGTCAATATAACAACTCACTCAACTGCCAGCATGCTACATGGCTTTTTTGTCAGTTTTTGTTGGCTTTTTGTTGGCTTTGTTTTTGCTTTTGTTGGCTTGTGTTGGCTTTTGTTGGCTTTTGTTGGCTTTTGTATTAGCTCTTCCATATTTGCTCTTGCTTGTTGGGGCTTATTTGGTCTTGGAAAGTATGTCAGTCATTTTTATGGCTGCATAATGCTTAGAGCCATGTTTGTAAGCAGCAACAACAACAACAACATTAACACACAAAATTCCTAAAAAATCCAAAGTACTCTAAGGTTTATCAATGACTCTCAACGCTTACACTTACCTCTATCCCATGCCTAGTCAAAAAATAGTGTATTTTTCAAATTTTTCAAGAAATATTTGAAGAAAGTTCAATTGGGAAAGTAGGCAATTTTTCATAAAACCAAACATTCTAAATGGTGTTCTATGGGCTTAAAAGAATGGCCCCTATGTCCTTTATTTTTTATAGTAAAACGTTTTTATTTTTACCATTTTTTTAGTTCAATTTTGAAATTTTTATATTTTGGAAACTAAAGAGTTTACAAAAATATGTTGTTTGACATAAATGAATGGCCCTAACCCCATCTACCACCAAAATAAATTTCAAGTCTCTAGGCCTAAAACGGCAGTAGATGATGATGATGATAATTGTTGTTTTAAGGGGCCTAACATCTAGGCTATCGGCCCCAAAACGGCAGTAGGGGGTAGTGACAGTTCTAACGAGTGTCATGGCCGCCGCGTGGACTCATGTTTCATTTTTGTCATACAGACCTGGAACTTGGTTAACAGGTAGAGGGGATAGAGACCTTTCATTTATGTTAAACAAACTTTTTTGTAGAATTCCTAGTTTCCAAAATAGTGACCATTTTTCAAAAATAATTTTCTTTTGTCCTCGAAACTTGAAATTTGGTATGGTGCTAGAGGAGGTAAAGACCATTGATTTATGTCGAACAAACCTGTATGTAAAATTCCTAATTTTGGAGATATAGCCCATTTTCAAAATTTTATTTTTGTTGTCCTACAGACCAGAAACTTAGTATGGGGGTAGAGGGGGTAAAGACCATTGATTTACGTCAGACAAACTTGTATGTAAAATTCCTAATATTGGAAAAATAGCCCATTTTCCAAATTATATTTTAGTTGTCCTAGAGACATGAGACTTGGTGTGGGTGTAGAGGGGGTAAAGACCATTGATTTACGTCGGACAAATGTTTTTGTAAAATTCCTAATTTTGGAAATAAAACCCATTTTAATTTTTTTGTGCTAGAGACCTGGGACTTGGTACGGTGGTAGAGGGGGCCAAGGTCATTCATTTATGTCAAACAAACATTTATGTAAACTTTTAAATTTTGGAAATATAACCCATTTTGGAAATATGTTTTGGAAAATTGGAAAATTACACTATTTTTGGACTGAGAGTGGTATAGAGGTAGGTGTTGGAGTTAACATATGACTTTTCAAGATTTTTAGTTTAATGATATAGCCTACTTTCCAAATATTTTTTGAAAAATTTGAAAAATACACTATTTTTTGACTAGGCATGGGATAGAGGTAAGTGTAAGAGTTGAGAGTCATTGATAAACCTTAGAGTACATTGGATTTTTTAGGAATTTTGTGTGTTGTTGTTGTTGTTGTTGTTGTTGTTGTTGTTGTTGTTGTTGTTGTTGTTGCTGCTGCTGCTGCTGCTGCTGCTTACAAACATGGCTGTAAGCATTATGCAGCCATAAAAAATGACTGACATACTTTCCAAGACCAAATAAGCCCCAACAAGCAAGAGCAAATATGGAAGGGCTAATACAAAAGCCAACAAAAGCCAACAAAAAAGCCAACAAAAACCAACAAAAGCCAACACAAGCCAACAAAAGCCAACAAAGGCCAACAAAAAAGCCAACAAAAAACTGACAAAAAAGCCGTGTAGCATGCTGGTAATTGAGTGAGTTGCTATATTGACCGATAGGTAGCAGGCTGGTAGTTGAGTGAGCATTGATATCGACCACCAGATAGCATGCTGGTCGTTCAGTGAGTGAGTGTTGAAAATGGAGCGCTAGGTATTATGCTGGTCGTTCAAGTAGTTCTCATAGTCACCGCTAGATAGCGAAAACATACTATGCGTGTCGCATGCAGCTATTTAACAACGTTTTACCTCATGAAAAGCGTGTTTGTATAAGCTTTGTATAAAAATTGAATATACAATTAACTACTAAGTGTTCAGAAGTAAAAGGTATAGCATTGTGTAGGGAATATTGGGGTCCTTAGCAAGAAAGAGTGCCTAACACACATGAGTGTACAGCCTTTTGATATGTAGTAAGTACCTGATAACCTTGAGTGTGGTGTAAGAATATTTTCAGTTGACTACTACCAGTAACAGTGTTTACATTGTGAAAGACCATTGAAACAACCAGTCTTTAGTCTTGTCATATGCAGCAAGCAGCTGTTACCCTTAACTAGGGAGGGGTATATTAGAGGACCCTTAACAAGAATATCATCAGTTTACTACCACACACAGTGACCACATCGTGAAAGACTGTCAAAACAACTATTGTACAGCCTTGTACTACTCAGTAAGTAGCTGTTAGTCTTGACTATTGTATATTAGAGAACCCTATGCTAGTATATAATCAGTTGACTACTACTTGTTCCAGTGTTCACATCGTGAAAGACCGTCTCACTGTCCAGTCTACAGCCTTGTCATACGCCGTAAAGAGCTGTTGGTCAATACTAGGGTATATTAGAGGACCCTTAACAAGAATATCACCAGTTGACTACTACCTCTCACGGTGTTCACATCGGGAAAGACCGTCTCACCGACCAACCTCTAGCCCTGTGATACGAAGTAAGTTGCTGTTTGCAGAAATCAACATTCACAATGGAAGAACCCATTCCTAGCTAAATGTGCAAAGAGTGTGGAAAGACTTTTCTTCGAGACTATCATAGGAAGCGACATGAAGTATCGTGTGGTGAATTCCATGAGTGCAAGACCTGTAGTAGTCCATTCAACAATGTGTATAACGGACGTCGGCTTGAAGAATGTTGTAATGTTGTGCCGGGAGCAAAAAGATAAAAAGCGGAGCCTACAAAACATTACCTACTGTCATTGGTCCCTGACAAAAATGGACTTATTGAATATGAGACATCTTTTCAAGGTCGACTTAAATCCTATTTCGTTCGTTGCGATACATGTAAGGATTTAAATTCATAACTTAAAGAGTCCAAACAGCAAATAATACAAGCTATGCAAAATGAACTAGCAATGCACAAGTCGATCAAAGTTAATCTAGTGGCTGAATGTAGATTCATTCATACGTCCACCAACGAAATTACGGATCGGGCTTTTAAAACACGAAATCAGGCTCTATTTTTGGAAACGGACTTAAGTAGTTTCTTGGAAACACAATTTAAAAAGTTTACAACGGAAATGGAGGAATCTGAGCTATAAGGCAGTAATTGGGCTTTCCTAGCAGTGGAAGGAGTGCGAATGAAAATAAATAAGTACAATCCCTTGCGTGGCAGCACATATATTCCATTACCAGCAGCTATACAAGCAAGAAAAGCCTGCATTAATCCTCAAAACTATAAGGACGAGAGGTGTTTTATGTATGCCATTTTAGCAAAACCGGTTAAAACTTATGCTAAACGCGTTAGTAAATACAAGGATCTGGAAATCAATGATGATTTTTCAGGAATATCATTTCCTACATCGCTAGCTGACATTCCCAAATTTGATAAAGCCCACGATACATCCATTAAGGAATTTGGATTGGAACAAGACAAAAAATTGTTCCCTCTAACGGTTGTGGATCAAGAGCTGCAAGACCATCGCGACATCATTCTGCTATGTTCATCATCCGACCAGAACCACTACGTCTTTATCAAAGATTTTGATAAACTAGTAAGACATCAGATTACCCACTTTGAACATAAGATATATACGTGTAAACGGTGTTTTACACACTTTGATAATCGATATGGACAACAAGGAATGGAAAAATTGAAAGAACATAGAGCTTTGTGTGTCCAGCATGACATTCCTAGGACTGAAATGCCTATTAAAAACTCAATTGTTAAATATTTAAACGTGGAAAAAATCCTGAGAATACCTTTCGTTATCTATGCTGATTTTTAAAGTATACTGTTACCCTATCAAACATATCTTCCCAATCCTGAACAAGTTATACAGTGCCATACCAGAGTCATGTTCCTATGAGCTTTGGTATATACGTTAAACCCTCACTGCTGTGAAACACATAAAGACAAACCTTCCAAGCCAACCTCTTATTTATCGTGGACCTGACGCTGCAGAAAAGTTTATGGACTGTTTGATTTCATTAGCTAATGAAATCGATCGCCTTTACTGCTTAAATGTTCCAAAAGCTTTAACTGAGGATCAAGAAGCAGAGTTCCAATGTTCTGAAACCTGTTATTTGTGTCAAAAACCATTTACCCAACAGGACTGGAAAGTTCGAGACCACTGCCATATTACAGGGGAGTACCGTGGAAGTGCTCACAATAACTGTAATTTGAGGTGTAAAACACGTGACCCCGTTCCTTTGTTTCTACATAATATGAGTGGCTACGACGCAAATTTCATTGTAAAGCAATTGGGATGTACTACTGAGAGAGTGGATGTTATCGCGAACTCCAAAGAAAAGTACATTTCCTTTACCAAATATGTAGGAAATGTTAAGCTTAGATTTGTGGACACGTTTCGGTTAACGCCAAGTAGTTTGGAAAACTTAGTTTCCAACTTAACATTATACCCTGAAACTGACAAGTACTTTGGAAAAGAAAATGCAATGCTCATGAATCGTAAAGGGGTATTTTGTTATGACTAAATTGACTCATGGGAAAAGTTAAGTGAAACGTGTTTACCTACAAAGGAGGCATTCTTTAACAAATTAAGTCAAGAAGATGTTAATCAAGAAGACTATGAACATGCCAAAAATGTCTGGAATCAGTTCAACATTAAAACTCTAGGGGAATATAGTGACCTCTACCTAACATAAGATGTACTCCTTCTTGCAGACAGCTTTGAAACGTTTAGAAACAAAACACTAGAAACACACCGAGTGGATGCTGCACCTTTTTTATTTCGTTTGGTTTAAATTTTGAGGCAATGCTCCTTTACACAGGAATTGAATTGTAATTGCTACAGGATTACGATCAGATTCTTCTAATCGTGTCTGGAATACGTGGAGGCATATGCCAGGTGTCTCATCGGTATGCCGAAGCTAACAATAAATACATGGAAACCTATGATTCTGAGAAACCATCGCAGTTTATTACCTATGATGATGCCAACAACCAATACGGGTGGGCTATGTGCCACTCCTTTCCTTACGGTGGATTTCAGTGGGTTTCTCCAGATACTGTTGATCTAGAAAAACTAAAGGAAGACGATCCTGTGGGATACATTCTAGACGTTGATGTATATTACCCATCTGACCTTCATGATCTACACAACGATTTACCTTTCCTACCAGAGTGTACACAACCTAAGGATTCGTCTCTGAAAAAACTAATTCCTCATCTTGGAAGTCGAAGGCGATAAGTTGTTCACTACATAGCATTAAAACAGGCTTTATATCATGGAATAAAATTGATTAAAATTCATCGTGTGTTAAAGTTTAAGCAAAGACCTTGGTTAAAGGCATACGTTGATTTTAATAACAACCTTCGAAAACCAGCCAAAAATGATTTTGAGAAAAATCTGTACAAATTATTCAACAATGCCATTTTTGGAAAAACAATGGAAAATATCCGTGAAAGAATAGACATACGTCTTGTGACTGACAGCAAAAAGGCGGAAAAGCTAATAGCAAAGCCGACATTTATCGACAGAACAATTTATGGTCCTAACCTACCTGCTTTCCACATGGCTAAACATAACATTGTATTCAATAAGCCTATATATATTGGAATGTGTATACTGGATATTTCAAAAACTCTCATGTATTCCCACCACTATGATGTCCTGCTACCCTATTATGGCATGGACAATCTTAAACTCAAGTATATGGATACTGACTCGTTCATTTATTTGGTTAACACCCCAGATGTATATCAAGACAAGTTGGATTTCCTAGAACACCTGGACACATCAGATTATCCTACTAATCACATATGTTACTCTACATAAAACCAGAAAACGTTGGGGAAATTTAAAGACGAGGCTTGTGGACAAATTATAAAAGCATTTGTTGGACTTAGAGCTAAAATGTATACTTTAGACATAAATGGTAAAAAAATCAAAAAGATTAAAGGTATTAGCAGAGGTGTCGTCAAAAATTGTATAAGCTTTCAAGATTATAAGGATTGTGTCATGAAAAACAATGTAAAAAGAATACCCATGAACATTATCTCGTCTAAACAACATGACATATCATCTATAAGACTAAACAAAATTATTTTGTGTCCTGGTGATGACAAAAGAGTGATTGATGCTAATGGTATAGGTACATATGCCTATGGTCATTACTCGATCATTGACCATGCTTAAAGAGTTAAGTTTTGAATATCAAAATCCTCTGCATGAGTCTAGCAAATACATAAAACAAATCAATTTAAAAAATTAAAACAATAGCACTAAAAATAGAAAAACACAAAAAGAAAAAAATTGTATTCATAATCAAAAAATAAATAAAATAGAAAACAAAATAAAAACATGTGTACAATTTATAACAAAAAATAATATATATTAAAATGTATTATGTGTAAATAAATTTTAAAAACTGTAAAGGGGAATTTGGTAAATTGACAAATGTGTAAACAACAAATTGGGAAATCCATGTTTCTATATCATGAAATTGAAAAACTTTAAACTGACATTAAAAAACTGAAAATGGGAAATTTGAAAATTGACAAATGTGTAAACAACAAAATGCAAAATCCATGTTTCCATATTATGAAATTGAAAAACTTAAAACTGACATTAAAAAAACTGAAAATGGGAAATTGGAAAATTGACAAATGTGTAAACTACAAAATGCAAAATCCATGTTTCCATATTATGAAATTGAAAAACTTAAAACTGACATTAAAGAAACTGAAAATGGGAAATTGGAAAATTGACAAATGTGTGAACAACAAAATGAAAAAAAATACACGGTTGGGGTAGTGATCATGTTGTACAGTAGCCTATAAGACTAGCATAAGGATAGTTGCATGTGCCCTTATATACTTTGTGTATGTGCATTAGCCTTTGGATTAGCTTAAGTTAGGTTTGGTAAAGTTAGGTTAGGTGTGGTTAGGTATGTGACCTTGTAGTTGACTCTTTTCGGAAAATGTAAATTGTAAAATCTAAAATCAAAAAATATTAAATTTAAAATGTAAAATCTAAAAAAACTAAAATATAAAATACAAAAAATCAAAAATGTAAAATCTAAAAATAGTAAAATGAAAAAATCTAAAATCCAAAATGTTAAAATGTAAAATCTAAAATCTTTAAATGGGGTTTCTGTGGGTTAGGTTAGGTTAGGTAAGGTTAGGTTATAACGAAGTTTATTTTTTGTTCTCTACCTTTTTGCTCACACTTTTTGCTGTTACTTTTTGTTCTTATATTTGCACTCACTTTGAAGTTAGGTTAGGTGAAATGCTTGGTTAGGTTAGGTTAGGTTAGGTTGTAACTAAGTTTATTATTTGTGCTCTTACATTTGCTCTCACTTTTTTTTGCTTTTTATTTTTAAGTTAGGTTAGGTTAGGTTAGGTAGAATGGCTGAGGTATGAATTAAACCCAGCTGCTCTGAGTTTTTTGCCTCACAAGGCTGAGTGTGCCTCGTCTCAACCCTCAGCCCAGAATTAAATTTCTTGACAGAGCCAGGACTCGAACCCGGGCCTCTACAGTAACAGCTAAGAATGCTAGCCACTACACCAAAAAGTGGACAATATATGGCTAATAATAATAATAATAATAATAATAATAATAATAATAAATATACCATTTAGCAACGAAACACTGTCAACCTCTCCCTGTGACGTCATTTAATGTCTCAGGGCGTGGCAGCCATATTGCGCATTAGCCCCTGACCCAGCTATGACTGACCTCTCCATAAGAATAACATAGGGCAGTTGCGCGCGGCGGCCATATTGCCCATTAGCCCCTGCCCCAAAACCGCTCTTTTTTCCTACTTTGGCATGTTAAAGAACCCATTTGAATTCAGCTGGCCGTGTTCATAATGGCAAAATTAATCTCGGGATTTTCCGCCAACACAAAGTTCCTCCATTCGCTACTATAGTGCCAAGGAACTTAGATCTGTAACCTCTTTGACTTTCATAGCGTTCCAAGGAACGACGAAATTCAACATGCAAGCTGCCCTCAGGGTGTAAAATAACAATGCTTGCAACCAGCACCCGAGGCCATACGATATTATTATTATTAATAATATTACTATCACCCAAACCATTAGGGGCCGATAACCCGGCTGAAAGCAACGGGAAACTACAGCCGTAACGCCATTCCCGAGGATATGCACCTCTCTATGCATAATTACATGTGATGATGGCCTCCTCCTTTGTAAAATTCCAATCCGGAGGTAAACTAGTCCCCCGTTCGGATATCCGGGTGGTGACTGCTCGAGAGGGGGTTAACATTACAGAAGTGACAAAGAGGAAAAACGATTAGCTCAGGACAGGGAGGCATGGAGGGCTGCATCAAACCAGTCAAAAGACTGAAGACTCAAACAACAACAACAACCTAGATGTTATCAACAATTATCCTCATCATGTTTCGCCCTTAAAACAACATCATCATACTTAGCCGGCTTCAAAATACATAAATTAAGATAGTCATACGGAACAAAAGGCAGATGGTGTGAGCATCGCTTGGAAGAACCATTATTTCTACAGCTCATGGAATAACGAGGATGACAGCGCCACTAGAAGTAAAGATGGCACTAACCAGTCCGAGGTGTGAAGTGAGCTGTACAGAATACTCAATAACCAGCTAAGTCCACATAACCTTCTTCAGTTCTAGTGCATTTGTTGTGAATTTACATATTAACCTAAATAATATTGTACCAGTTAATCCTTTATAGGTCTGTGGTCTACATATTAACCGCAGTAGTAGCTCAATCAGAGGACGAACTTCGGAAAATTCTGAATGCTTTTTCTTCAGCATACAAAAGGATTGGGCTGAAACTTAACACCAGTTAAACCCAAGTCCTCTACCAACCAGCCCCTGGACAAGGACAAAGAAACATCAATGTCACCATCGACGGAGCGAAGCTTCAAGAAGTTAACACCTTCCCTTATCTTGGCAGCACCTTGTCATCAAGTGCACATATTGATTCTGAAATCCAACACAGGATTAACCGTGCTGGGGCATCCTTTGCAAGATTAAGGTCTAGAGTTTTTGACAACCATGATATGAATGCTGCAACGAAGATCCTTGTGTACAACTCAGTTGTAGTTCCCACCTTACCTTGCGGATCTGAATCCTGGACATGCTACAGACGTCATTTTAAAAAGCTGGAGCAATATCACCAGCGATTTTTGAGGAGAATTATTCGTGTGACTTGGCAAGGCAAACGCACAAACACCAGCATTCTCGAAGAAGCACAGACTACCAGTGTTGAAGCCATGCTTTTAAAACGTCAGCTGCGATGGACAGGACACGTAATCCGCATGCCCAATAATTGCATTTCCAAGCAAGTGTTTTCCTCTGAACTAACTGAGGGCAAGCGCTGTGTGGGAGGTCCGAGGAAGCGATTCAAAGACGTACTAAAGGCTAATATGCAAATGTGCCATATTGATATCAACAACTGGGACACCTTAGCTCTTGATCGCTCATCCTGGAGATTATTGTTCATTGTGGTGCGATACTTTTTGAAGAAAACCGACGACGTATAAAAGAAGATCGGAGGCAGAGCAGAAAGAACAGAGTGTTCATTAGAAGACAGGGATGTCTCACCTGGACCTGATACTACCTGTCATCACTGCGGAAAACTGTGTGTCTCCCGCATTGGGCATTATAGTCACCTCCGGACTCATCGATGAAGAGTGATTCGAGACGAGGGTTTGCTATCAATCAATCAATCAATCAATATATTATCCACCTACAATAAGCACAATTTATATTGTCAATGATGCTGATGGTTGAATCTTGCAGCCATTTACCAACAAATATTATATTGGGAGTGTTAATGTCACTGAAGACCTAATAGTATCCCTTTATCTCCTTGACCTAAAGTACATGAAACAGATTTTTAATAAAAACAATTAAAATTTAAAAGTTTCAAAAATGGTAGGCTTAGAAAATATATAATTAAAATAAATATGCTCATAAAAATTAAAATTATAGGTTTAATACTTTTATATCCTTAATTTTTAGAACATTAAAATGTTGAAGAAAATAGAAATAAAAATAATTAATTAATAGTAGGGTGAAACAGTTTAAATTTTAAAAATTAAAAAATGATAATAAAATTAGTAATTAAAATAAATAAGCTTATAAAAATTAAAATTCTATTATTTTATAATTTTAATTTTAAGAGCATTTAAATGTTAAAGGAAAAAAATAAAAATAATAATAATTAAAATTAAATTAATATAAATATAATAAATGATGTGCAATGATATTGTGCCCGATAAAGGATTGAATAGGAACACATATTAATAAACTAAAGTTGACATTACGCATATCTGAAGCTCGTTAACAAATCACAGTGTTAAATGTCATATTTCTTTTTAAGGTTAGGGTGCTTAACTATTTCTACTCCCCGCCTAATATAATTAATAGGGCACAATGGTGTTGACCGACTGAAAAGCATTCTATGAAAGAGTGTTATATAGACTCGCGCGTCATGACCTGAATTACTCAGGAAGAAACGATTCTATTTTTTATTTTTTTTTACATCGTCAAGCCTTACTCAGGAGCACGGCTGATGTGTTGGCCTTCTTTTCCTCCCAAAATCCCTTCATCCTCTCGCTAAGCTTCCTCCTTCGTTCTTCTGTCCAACAATCTAATTGTTTTTTAGTAAGTCTTTCAATAAAGGGGGCGGAACTTTTGCAAGTATTTTGAATTTTAATTGCATTTTGTATTTTCAACCTAAACTGATTTTTGTAAATATTTTCAATCTAAATTGCATTTTGTAGGGTGCGCGTTTTGCAAGTATTTTGATTCTCAATTGCATTTTGTGGGTATTTTGAATCTAGATTACATTTTGTAAGCCTTGTCAATTTCAATTGCATTTTGTAAGAATTTTGAATTTCAATTGCACTTTGTGAGTATTTTGAATCTGAACCGGCCTTTTTCAATCTAAATTGCATTGTGTATTTTCAATTGCAATTGCATTTTGTAAGCATTTTGAACCTCAATTGCATTTTGTACGTATTGTGAACTTAACCTTCATTTTGTGCGTATTTTTTAATCTATTCCTTTTGTGAGTATTTTCGTTCTAAATTCCCTTTTGAAAGTATTACCGCTCTCCATTTTGTGAGCAGTTTCAATATGAGTTCCCTTTTGTATGTATTTTCCTTCTCTCTTAATTTTCATTCTGGTTTCCACTTCATTGAAATTTTCGCTATCACCCAAACCATAAGGGGCCGATAACCTAGATGTTAGGCCCCTTAAAACAACAATTATCATCATCATCATCATCATCATCATCTTCTGTCCAAGTTATAGTGGCTGTGGTGTTGGGTTTGTCTCCAAATTGGTGATTGTCGATTTTGGTTCTGAAATTACATCTGTCCTGTACAATGACTTCTGAGATGTTAATTTCCCGGAGATCTGTTTCAATTTCACGAAGCTAGCTGTTCTTGATTTTTAATGAAAGGGCTATATTGTTATTGTACTTATTATTCATGAATAATGTTGTGTTGACAGGTGAGCCGCTGCCCACCAGCGGATACACGGGCTGGGTAGACGGTTACCCCGTTCCGTCCGGGAACTGCAACACACTGTACAAGGCTCGAGACGGCACAGTTGGGATGCTCAACTGGATCTGCACGGTGAACCTGGGCGTCCTCTGTGAGAAACCGCTCATTGTAATGTTTGAAGTGGTCTAAATACAACAAATGACTAAGAAGGAATCTGAAATGCCTGTTTCCTTTCCGTAACCTGTGAAAACATTAACAATAATGTGGTTATTAACTTAATGTTGAACCACCTGTCATAAGGACAGTTTATGCTTTCAAAAATGCTGATAGTTGAATCTTGAAGCCAAATTTCAGAGAATTTTCATGCCAAAGTTCTAGTATTTTCAAAAATCAAATTTTATATACGTATCTACTTGACGTAATGTGTTGGATAAAATTTTTAACAATTTAAAACAAAATACATTAACAAGTAACGTGTAAAAAAATGAAATATCAATCTAGAAATAAAAATTATAAAAATAAAACAACAATAATAAAAAATATAAACAATTAAATAATAGACATAAAACAAATTATGAAATTAATTGTTAAAAACAATTTGAAATTAGTAAATTAAATCATTCAATAAAAAGCATCAAAATTAAATCTATAGGAACATAAACTGAAAATTATCAACTAGTTCCGTGAAGAACTAAAGCCTATTTTCATATATCCTACTTATGTTAATTGCCGCTATCAACATACAACATTTCAGTTTGATTGCTGTAATAGATTCGTAGATATTGAGAACCGTCTAAATATTGCGGATGGTCGCCATGTTGGATTTTAAATATGAAGGTCCTAGAGGTATGTACTGTTACATGAAGATCATTGTGTACGTGTAGCATTGAAACGTCAATCACATGATTAGGATACAAGAAGTAAAACCGAGATTTTAAAATCACGCACAGCTGCCATTTTGTGGTTATGTAAACAATTGAACTAAATTAGATACCAGTGCTTTACAATGTGTATAAACATTTGCTGTACCAAGTTTCATTGCGTTTGGATTATTAAATCGCGAGAAAAAATCTATTTAAATATTTCAAATTCGCTTGGCCGCCATGTTAGTTTTGTAGTCAACCGGTTTTTGAAAGTCTTATAGACGAACTTCTAGCAGTATCCTTTATCTTCGTACAAAATTTCAGGGCGATACCGTTAATAGTTTCAGAGATACAGAATGCCGGTGATATATTTCGCACAGCCGCCATCTTGAGGTTATGTAAACAATTGAACGAAGTTAGATGTCGGTGCATTACAATGTCTATGAACATATACTGTACCAAGTTTCATTGCGTTTGGTTGGTTAAATCGCGAGAAACGTCTATTTAAAAGTCGCAACTTCGCGTGGTCGCCATGTTGGTTTTGTAGTTACCAGGCTTTCAAACGTCACATAGGTTAACTTCTAGTAGTTATCCTTATCACCGTAAGACATTACAGGGTGATATCGGTAATAGTTTCGGAGATATTGAATGCAGGTGAAATATTTCGCACAGCCGCCATGTTGGATTGGTGAGATGTAACGAAATTTGAAGGGCACGGTCGGGGTCGCCCGGAATAGTGCTGTAAACATACCGAGTTTCATTGAAATCGCTCCAGCAGTTTAGATTTTATTAGGGACACACACACACACACGAATCACACACGCACAAACACACACACGGACGAAAGGTGATCTCATAAGCCTATTTTATCAAAAATGAAAATAGGCTAATAAATACATAAACATTAAAATTATAGAAACAAAAATAACATAATTAATAATTATAATAATTGAAATAAATTAAATTTACTAGGGACCCCTGTTAATCCTAAAATGTTATACTATTTATTGTTGTAGCAACCCTAACTTACTCTACACTAAACAGGGCATTTTACGAAAATGCATTTTAGCAAATAAAAAACTAAACTCTAAGAATAACAATTATTACAATTTATAATTCTAATATAAATGGATGTCCTCACAATATTCATGTATTGAACTCAAAAAATAGGCAATTTGTATGGAAATATTAAGCTTGCCACGATGGGTGAGTGGATATCGTGTCGGTCTACTAACCCCAAGATTGCAGATTCGCTCCTGGCCGTGGTAAGTGATTTTTGAAAGGCGGCAAAAATACGATATGCATGTCATACCAAGACCAACTACAATACTCAGATCTTAATGCAGGTATCGAAAGTGTGAAAATGGTGTATGCGGAAGCCCGAGATATTGTTTGTTTACATTCGTTGCTGGGATACACTATTAGCTTTGATTAGCTTCGTTTGATGAAAGTTGGGATAAACTATTGCTTATCTGTAATTTTTGGTGTCTTCAGTTTGTCTGTTAAGTCCAGTTCGCGTTAATGTACTGCAATCGTGTGTAAATATGTGATAACACGCTTATTATGGACTGGTTCGATTGAGTGATGATTGTTCAGTCGACCGATGGCATTGTGTCATTTTCTGCAGATGTTGAAGAACCCAAGACTAAAGCATTAATAGAAGTGTCTCAAGAATATACACCGCAATGATTTGCTAGTCAGTGACAATATAATAATAGCTTAGTTCACTTCAGTACCGGAAGTGTCGAACTTAAGTACGTAAAGGGAAAACGCAATGAGCATCTACGGCAAGATCAAACCGTTGACGTTATCTTGAACGATCAGCTTCATGTGCCTCCGTAAATCCTTACCAGTCTAGCAGCTGTTCTACACTGCCTTGTATACACGCCAAATATTACAGTGAATTTATGTTTTATTGGTTAAGGAAGATGTTTCCCCTGTGCCAAACAGTGAACTCATTGTGTTCCGTCATTATTCATACTTTTGTGATTCTAATACAGCTTGAAAGTTATTTTTTATTATGATGTGTGTAATAAAGTGTTGTGAGTAACTTGCCAATTATTTACTTATATTGCGAGATGGTGTGCCGCGATAATTCCGTAAGAGGGAGATGGTGCTTTCCTACCTACATTACTTTACTAAATTTTCTATTTCCAGCGTACAACTATTCCAAACGGTAACAGCGAATGATTAATAGGTTAGGTGGTAACATATTATCGGGTCCTTTGTGTGTGGTAATCTCCATAAGTATGTTCAGATATCCACACGACAACTTCTTTGCATATTTCAATCAACTATTTCGGTGTGATGTTTTAGCCGAGATTATAGACAATTCTATCTCTAAAGCGTTGGTTCGATTATTTCAGGCAACTATTCTCATTCCGATTGTGTACACAAATACTTTGCATGTGCTGGGACAGCACTTCAGTAGCCGGGTACTTTCTTCTGTCCTACTTCAGAATCGGTTTGATTTCATGCTAATAATATTAATCTATAATTACTGAACTTAAATACAAATCGTAATAACTCGCCATAAGCTTCTTATTCAACCACAGAAACAGTGAGACTATTGTAGCTGCCCCTTGGGTGAAGACGAAGAAACCTATAATTCGAGGCCAGCACTATATAGATAAATTAATTCAGGTAAGTCTCCAGAGGAGTGCGTCAGGCCTCGGCAGCCGGCACAGTTCATATCCTCGCCGCTAGATAGGGGCTTCATTCATTCCATTCCTGACCCGGTCGGAGACTGGAAGCAGGCTGTGGATTTTCAATTCAGGTAAGTCTAAATTATTGATGCATATTTCTTCGGAACCTAGTCTCGTCTTGTGATATATTTTATGATATTAGGTGAGTAAAAATAATAATTTACACGAACTGTGACAACCTCGATGACATGATCTTAGCTATTGGTAGGGCAACCATCGCCGCCATGCTTTTTCTACATTAAGGTCTGAGTATTGTAGTTGGTCTTGGTCATACAATGTTGGCACGTCAAAGAACCTATTTGAATTCAGTAGTCCGAGTTCATAATGGCAAAATTAATCTCGGGAGTTTCCGCCAACACAAAGTTCCACATTTCTCTACTAGAAAGCGCTATATTGTTCAAGGAGGTTAGATATCTAACATCTAACCGCCTTGACTTTCATAGTCAAGGAACAACGCAATTCTACATGCAAGCTACCCTCTGGGTGCCAAATAACAAAGCTTGCACCCGGCAACCGAGGCCATACGATATTATTATTATGGAAATATTATAAGAAATACTCTACTAAAATGTTATTACACGGCTTTGGTGGCGTAGTCGGTAGCATGCTGAACTGCTATACCCAAGATCGCGAGTTCAAACCCAACCGAAGTCGTCGGATTTTAAAAAGCGTTAAAATCCCTCAGTGTAACTTCCTTCGGTGGGGAAGTAAAGCCCATGTCATAGATTTATAGCATGTAAAACAGTAAAATTGGTAGTGGGTAGCTAAATGTCTAGGTTATTCAGTGAGAAACGCGCTATGAAGTTCCAACATTCGCCGCTAGGTGACAGTGACATCTGGTAGCCAAACTTGGAACTACTTGAAATTGAACTTTCATTTAACTTCATTCTTTTCATCTCTCATTAACTCCTGTCATGAGGTTGGCGTCAGTAAGGGCATCCGGCCGTAGAAACCATCATCCACGTGGAATTTCATTGCATCTCGTCACCACACCGTTGGAAACGTGATTAAAAAGGGGTACAAATAGAAATGCTATAGGCCTATCTTGAATTTCCATGTAGTGTCAACTGGTATATTGGGTCGTGAAGTACACTAGATTTTTTTCACACGACTTACACGTGCGATATGTCGTACAGAATGTCTATTATATCTCCAAACAGCAACATTATTTTCAAAAATTCCTGATTTGAAATATTAGACTTTTTTTTGCTGATTTTACGAATTTGGGCCATTGGAGGTTAAAAAGCTGAATTTTCATGCACCACAAGCCTTTATAATTTATAAAAGGGGTCTTCCTGTAGTTGGGCACTTGACACACCGGTTAGGGTCAGTTCGTATGTGACGTGTATTGCGATTCGTCTACGAGGTTTTCAATTTTATTTTCACGCCAGGAAGAACACGTTAGGTAAATTTAGTTTGAGAGCACATTTTAACTAATCATGTTTCTTTGCCAACAACAAACAGGTTCCAAGCCCCTAAACATTGCAACAGTAGCTCAATTGATAACATCTGGTTATTAATACCGATGACCGTTCGAAGAATGGGTACTTCTGCTAGTACATTATAACTCTGAAAGTGGTGATTTTTTGGTGTGACCATCCAACTGTTAAAAGATCATAACTTCTACAATACTTGGCCCAATTGAACGAAATCAGGACGTATATATTCTATCAGATGTAAGAGCTCAGTAAAAGAAGTCGCAGAGCTTTTGTGCCACAAGTTTAGGTTTTAGGCGACATATCATGATTTCCTTCTGTGGTCCTAAACTTTTGACCGGTACTGTATATAGGGCTATATAAAACCCATTTGGTACATGTTTCGGGGCCTGTTATGATGGCCCCTTCTTCAGCCAAAACACACAGATCATCAGTATAATCACAGGATACATCACAAAACGAATATCTAACATGAAAAAGAATGGATGAAAATGAAACATAATAATCATGAAAGATGATGTAGTGATAAAACACATTCTTTCGTATCGGCCTAAAGAGCTCTCTATTTTCACTATTTTTTTTGTCCCAATAAGACAAACATTTTTTCTTTCCCTACATTTTATTTATTTTTCTATACTAAAATGTTCTTTTCTAAAATTCATTTTTTTTGTTTCCTCCTTAGGATCTCTCTAAGGCTCATTTGCCGCTTAGAAGATGGAATCTTTTTGGACTAATCAATATATGTCACCAAGTTTTTAAGGATTTCCCCTCGCTTCTATCCTCAAGAGGCTCTGTCAATATTGGCTTGTTCGATCCTCATCATAGGCGAAGTATTGGTCTCTTAACAAACAGCATTTTTCTCCTTTTAACAGGAGTAACAAACAGCCAATATGACTGAGTTTTTATCAATATATTCAACGATTTATTATGGAATGAACTTTTTATTTAGACACGATACCCTGCTGGTATTATTGTTCATAAGGACTCACAAAAGACTTTGACAAGCACTTAAAGTGACCCCCTTTTAAAAATGTTATTTAACGTGTTTTTTCATCTTCCGCCTTCAACATTTTTAAGTGTCTCTCTAATTTGTCACATTCAAGTGTTTTATCACCTCATCATCTTTCATGATTATTATGTTTCATTTTCATCCATTCTTTTTCATGTTAGATCTACCTTTGTGATGTATCCTGTGATTATACTGATTATCTGTATGTTTTGGGAGATGAAGGGGCCATCATAATAGGCCCCGAAACATGTAACAAATGGGTTTAATATGTAAATATTGTGTATTGATCAGGCGGATCTCCCAAATTTTATTGTACTTGATTATCAATCAATACGGAACCATTACTGGGTCTACTATATACTGTATCAAGTTCAAAAATACCAAATATATCAAAGAAAGAAAGATAAAAAAAAGAGTACACAATTATGCTGTCAAACAGGAACGCTAAGACAATTCTCGCCATCACAGAGCTCGATCACCGATAGCCAGAAAGCAGTGAAATGGGAAGCTCATGCTCTGCATTTTGTAAAATGGCTGTCGTTGTACAAATTACATCGTTGCCTTTAACAGGATGAACAGAAATGGTTTGATGGTGGACCCCACGGCACGAATGGCAGAGGTACAAGTAGTAGGCTACGAGCTAATGAGGAGAAAGAGGCTATGCGTAATTATTAATTTATTCATTACAGTCAGTTATGGACCACGTTTGACAGTTTTTACATTTATTTGTTTTTTGTCTTCACTCTCTGCCAATATCTCTTCATCCTCTCTACCACTTCCCTCCATGTAAGGTCTTCTTTTCCTCACTGACAACTCCTCGTCTCCTGGAAACCTATAAACTCCTTAACTAGTCGTCTATATCGCTCTCTGTCCATTATATCATCTTCTTTCACCCCCATTGGATGCAAGTCCAATCTCACTTCCCGAAACCATTTCAGCTCCGTCTTCCTCTTCCTGAAGAATTCAAAAATCCTCCTCGTCAATCTGGCACAGTTCATCCTCACCATGTGTCCATAAAACTGTATTCTCCTTTTTCTCATTAGGGCTACGACTCCTTCTGTCTTCAGCTATAGCTCTTTGTTAGGTCTGAGACTTCTCTCTCCATCCTTGATATTTGGGCCTTATAATAATAATAGTGTTATTATCATTACATCCCTTTCTACTAGGGCGGCTTTTAGAAGTGCCGCGGAGCCGGAATTATCCCCGAAGGGGATCTTTAACCTATCAGTAAATCTACTGACACGGCTCCCTCGTATTTGCGCACCTTCAAATGCCAGATAACTGCTCCAGAATGCAATCCTGCAAACTTGGCACCAGCAGGTGAGAACGTTACCGCTGCACAGTGGCTCAAAATCGAAATCTAGGGGGACAAAATTATTTTTACGTTTTAATCATGAATTTAGAGTGAAAGCAGCGTATATAATTTGTTTACTTCATAATAAACATCAGTTAAGACATTTTTTTAGCTACATCTACACATGCAAGAAATTTTCTATGACTAGGAGTTGGATAGAGCATTCAGTTATCTCTTCAGAACAATTTTCTACCACTAGTTTACTTTTAACAAAGTCACAAAGTTCCACTCTTGGCATAATCGTCGACCCCAGTGCTTCAAACAGTTGTAAACGTGTGAGAACTGGTTGCGCGGCATTTTCTAAAACGTAAAATAACTAAGTAAGTTGGATAAAGATGCAAAAAATCTTATAAGAGGCGTAAACTACAAGACTTTATCTACATTTTAACATTAAGTAGAAAGTGGCGCAGAGTGACGCGACATACTAAAAATGTAAGTGAAAATATAATTTTAAAAATAATAGTTAAATATTATATAATGCAAATATAGCTAAAATTACGTAACAATTACTATCATTAATAACTGAAACACGTTACAAAGATCATACGTTCAGCTGCATGGTCCATCTTAAAGCATCACACTAACCTCAAAGACAACCAAACCACAGCCACTTACATTCACCCCCAATTCAGACTGCTCGAACAGTGGTGACAGATTTACACTAAGATGCGTTTATATCCCAGAATAGTGAGCGGCAATTATATGAGAATGCTGTAGAAGTAATACATTTTTTTTATTATTATTATTAAAATAAATACTTTTGTCCTCCTAGATTTCGATTTTGACCCCCTGTGCGCTGCGTACCTCACCTGAGTGAAAGTGCATGACAAGTTAAAGTCCTCCCTTTGTGAGCTCGGGGAATATCTCTCAAGATTTTGCCGTCACTAAATGGAAATTATTTCTTTTGCAGCTTGAGATTGTAAATTCATCCAATTTCTTTATTAGATGCCTACAAACGTTAGAGTAGAATGTCTACTGGGGACCAACCACACGACTGAAGGAGGCTATGCAATCAGTCGCCGTGTTGCGCGCAGCAATTATATGCTAATAGGTGTTGACCCAGCCCGCTTGGCGCTGTGTGTCCTCTTTGAGAATTCCACAAAAACATCCTACTCGATGCACAAACATTGCCCTGATTTTTAACTGTAATATACGTATACTCTGGGTCAGTAGCGTCATCCATACCATGCTATAAGAACACAAGCTCGTAGTTACGTGTTATTTGTTCATCCATGTACACTACTGTCGACCAAAATACTCGTATTATGTATACTCGAGTTTGAAGGTTGTTGGTGAATTAACCAATAGACCTACATGAAATCCAATAACATCATCCTTTTCGTAGTTCTATTTTACGTTAGTTCATGTAGGTTTGGAATTTTTAATTTATATTTTAATGTTTTTTTTATCGCAGTTGGTACACAAAAAGTGCCCGTTTTTAAGCGTGTTTCAATCATGCGTCACATTTAAGAATTATTATCTCACAAACCCGTCATCAGATCGAATCCAAATTTTATCACAATATGCATTGGAATGTTTTATAACTGGTTTATTAATTTCAAAATTTTGTGTGTCCAAGAAACAAAGTTTTCATTTTAGTAAGGTAACTTTTTCTCGGCTCGGGGTGGTTGGAAAATGTAGTTCTTGGTTGCGTTGTAATCTTATACATCAAAAAGGTATGCTGTATGATTGTGAAATACGTAAATTAATTCACTTATTTTATATCGGTTTGTATTTGTACGGGGAACTAAGACATGGTTCACCAGTTAGCCGCTCCAGTAAAAGCTGTACAACGTTGCCAAGATGGGCTCCATCACGCGTCTTGGCGCGCCTCGCTCGGAAGTGATGGGTTCCATATCAGCAACGCTGTATAGCATTTCCCGGAGCGGCTAGCTGGTGAACCATGTCTTAATTCCCCGTACAAATACAAACCGATATAAAATAAGTGAATTAATTTACGTATTTCACAGTCATACAGCATAACCTTCTGATGTATAAGGATTACAACGCAACCAATAACAACACTTTCCAACGACCCCGAGCCGAGAAAAAGTTACCTTACAAAAATGATAACAACTTTCGTTCTTGAACACACAAAATTTTGAAATTAATAAACCAGTTAGGCTATACAACATTTCAATGTATATTGTGCTAAAATTTAGATTCGATCTGATGACGGGTTTTTGGTCAGTAGGTCAGTAGGTCAGTAGCATGATCCATACGATGTTATAAGAACATAAGCTCTTTGTTACGTGTTCTTTGTTCATCTATGTATACTAGGTCAGTAGCGTCATCCACACGTTGTTATAAAGCCATGTACCCGAATTTGCATCAAGTCATTTTATTGTATGGATTGCATTTAAAACAGTGCAGAGAATGAAGCCTCCTTTGTGTTAAAACTTTGTGTCAAGGCACTCGTGCAGTAGCAGGAACTAGTAAACCCACTAGCAGAGATGAGCAGGGCCAATCACGTAATTTGTTACGAAGAACTCGAGGCGTATCGGCAGAAACCTGTTTTAAAAAGGGGCTACCGAGCTCCCGCTTGGCGGTCGCGTGCGGCGACAAGGCTTTTTGCTAGGGGTAGCGAGCCAAACCCGCACGACATCCACGTGCTGAACTCAGTAGAAAAGGGTTGACGTGAGCCAACTCAGACCACGTGACAGCTCATAGCCAATCAGCGAAAAGGATTTATGAACAATTACGAAGCTTTTCATTGCTAATTAGCAATCATCCTAGAAGAAATTTTAATAGCCATGAAGATGTAAAATCATATTCAAGAAATTATCTGTATTTTGATTTTTTTTAGCCTATTTTCAATTTTGAAAAAAAAAAGGCTTATGAGATCACCTTTTGTCCGTGTGTGTGTGTGAGAGAGAGAGAGAGAGGAGTGTGTGTGCCCCCCTAATAACGACTAAACGGCTGGAGCGATTTCAATGAAACTCGGTAAGTTCATAGCACTATTCCGGGCGACCCCGACCGTGTCCTTCAAATGTTGTTACGTCTCACCACTCTAACATGGCGGCTGTGCGAAATATTCCACCAGCATTCAATATCTTCGATACTATTCCCGATATCACCCTAGGATTTATTACGGTTATAAAGGGAACTGCTAGAAGTTCACCTATGTGATTTTTGAAAAGCTGGTAACTACAAAACCAACATGGCGGCCACGCGAATTTGCGACTTTTAAATAGTCGTTTCTCGCGATTTAACCAACCAAACGCAATAAAACTTGGTACAGTATATGTTTATACACATTGTAATGCACCGACATCTAACTTGGTTCAATTGTTTACATAACCACAAGATGGTGGATGTGCGAAATATTTCACCGGCATTCTATATCTCTGAAACTATTAGCGGTATCATCCGGAAATTTTGTACGGAGATAATGGGCACTACTGGAATTTCATCTATAAGACTTTCAAAAACCGGTTAACTACAAAACGAACATGGCGGCCAAGCGAATTTCAAAACTTTAAATAGACCTTTCTCGCGATTTAATGTTCCAAACGCAATGAAATCTGGTACAGGAAATGTTTATACACATTGTAATGCACTGGTATCTAATTTAGTTCAATTGTTTACATAACCTCAAGATGGCGGCTGTGCGAATTTTAAAATTAAGTTTTTAATTCTTGTGTCGTAATCATGCGATCGAAGTGAAAGTTTGAGTAATGAACCTACGCAATAATTTTCCTTTAATGGTATATGACTCTATGGTCTATACATTTAACAATCTAACATGGTGACCATCCAAAATATTTAGACGGCTATGCATATCTACGAATCTATTATAGCAATCAAACTGAATTTTGTATGTACTTAGGGGCTATGAACTTATGTTTACCTATAGGACTTTAAATAACCTGGTGATCACAAATCCAACATGGCGGCGACGCGAAGTATAAATATTCACATGGACGTTTCACGCAATTTAACCAACCGAGTGCAGTGAAACTTGGTACAGTAAATCCTTATACGTATGTTAATCCACTGGCATCTAATTTATTTCAATTGTTTCCATAACCATAAGATGGCAGCTGTGCGAAATTTTAAAATCTCCTTGTTACTTCTTGTGTCCTAATCATGCGATTGAAGTTTGAATGCTACTCGTACACAATAATCTTCGTGTAACAGTACATAACTCTAGGACCTACATATATAAAATCCAACATGGCGACCATCCGAAATATTTAGTCAGTTCTCAATATCTACGAATCTATTACAGCAATCTAACTGAAATTGTGTATGTTGATAGTGGCAGTAAACATAAGTAGCATATATGAAAATAGGCTGTATAGTTCTTCACGGAACTACTTGTTAGTAAGATGTCACAGTGAAACAGAAATTCGATATTTCGAGGCTTCCACCGATTTCTCTTGCTGTTTTTGGAAATTGACGCTGTCTTTGAGAGGAGGAGGAGAGCCCGGCAAAAGGACTCCGGACTGTTATTGTCTGACTCTCGAAGGAGAAGGACGTATTCCTCGGTGTCCTAAGTGTAGTGCGAGCGAAAATATTTCAGTTATGGGGAAGCAACGCGGTAATCTGGGCGAAGTATACGCTAAATGCCGCACTTATATAATAAAGAATAGATCATTTTTCAAAATATTCAAGTGTCAACAGAATCCTTCTCTGTGGAAATGCTTTCCTCGCCTGAGCCAACCTATATTTTATAACTTCATCGCTTCGTCCATCACTGGTTATTTTGCTCCCAAAGTTGCAGAAGTCTCCTACTTCCTTTAGCTTTCTACCTGCCAATTTGATGTCCACACACGTGTGGTAGGAGATGGATTAAATAGGCGATGTGTATAACTGATAAGGAAACTCGTTTCCTCCTCAAAAGTACGGTGCTCATTAGGCTACGAAATTAGCTCTAAAACCGTAAGCCAAGACGACTATCGCAAAATGACGTGACAATAACGGTTTGTTGAGCAAATTTTAAGTGACAATTCTTGTTAAAATGACGCAAGTAGCAGCATTGACCATTTGTTGAGTATTGAATATTTTCAAGCTTTAGCCTTGTCGTCAATTTAGTGAATTTGTGGCACGATGCGAACTACATCTTCACACTCTAATCCAATGTTCCAGAATGCTTGCTGGCGAGGAAATGGGCTCTTGATTTCCTGCACCATCACAACATTTTCTTCAGCTCAATGAAATATCCCCTTCTTGGAAATGGGCCGAAGAGATCGAATAACATCTAGCGCACTGTCGTGTGAGAAGAGTTTCATGGATATATTTTAGAGACATCAAGGCCATCAGTCCCTAATGCTATACCACTGCAATTAACTACTACCTCACATTTAACTTACAGAGGTGTGTAAGTTATTAGAATCAAATAAATAATTTAAATCAGCTACAATTTTGTATTCAAAATCATTTCATTGAGCAACTGCTGGCGACATTTGTAACCCTACTTGGTAATGTTTTCTCCCTTGTCGAATTACATCTTTTACCGTAAGGAATTGTGTCTGGCAACTTTCAAAATTGGGTATTCCGAGCGTTACCTGAGCTTGGCCCGTTTTCTATTTTTTCTTTGACGTGGAAAGTCAGGTGATTTCAATCCATAGTTCATGAATCTTTGAATAGTTGAAGAGCGGATCATCAGTAAAGTTACTCCAAAACCCTCAGCTCTAAATTCACACAAAAAATATAGTGAAGTAATCAAAACAAAACGCGTGGCATTTTGCAGTAGCAGAGCTCCTCTGCTGGTGGAAATTCTAAAAAATCATTTTATTTTGAGTTTCTTAAAAGAAAATATAATTAAGACTCTTGGTTAAACATTGGAAGTAATTTCACCGCCTTGTGAACATATTTAGTGCATTAAGCCGTGGAGAGTATAAATGTTATTTTGGGAAGCTGGCGTCCAGTCTAATAATTTGCACACCCCTATACAACTGAGGAAGAAGTAAGCAAAGAAGAAACAATAAATTACGAAAAATCATTAATTCATTCATTCATTTACTTTATTCAGAAATGGGAGTAATTCCCCAGCGCAAATTATTCAATTACAGAACATTACCAACATAATATCAAACTCACTTCATGTACACCAGTCAAGATTTGGGAACTAGAGTAATTACATCGGAGTACATTTCAATCTTCTCGTAAACACATCAATGTGTTGGGGGAAATCTCTAAGGTAATGAGTTTCAATTATCAATACCACGGTTAATGAAAGAATACTCCCCATAATTTGTACGCTGCGGTCGGCCCTTGATCTGCGCTGCTCAGGTGGGTGGGATTTCCCAGACGTTTGGTAAGTTCTCCCCATGCTGGCCGGTTAGTGTAAGTGTTAAACATAGCGTCCTTCTATCGTCCATAGATTCCCACCCCAGTGTTTCTATCATTCGAGTAACACCACTTATAGGATTAAAATCGTTGATCACAAACCTAGCAGCCTTCCTTTGTGCCATCTCCAGCTTATTGATGAGCCCTACCTGATGTGGGTCCCAAACCCTGAGCCGTGTTCCAAGATTGGCCTCACCGGTAGAGCTACATTACACAATGAAGTGATTTGTGCCCTTTGGAGACGACACAACCCACACGGGTGCTACATTTCATATCATTCCTTGTAGGGATGCCCAAATATTTGCACGAGCCTTCTTCTACAAGTATTTCCGAGCCGATATTACATTTAAAATCAAGCCCTCTCCCTATTCTCCTGATACTATATTTACTCGTATTTATCATCATTTTGTTGTCAGCCGCCCATTTATAATTCCACTGGCATCAAATCCGGCCGATTTTTTTAAGAGCGTTAAAAGAATCCCTCAGTACGCCTTCCTTCAGAGTGGAAATAAAGCTGGGTGTCCCATGTCATAAATTTATGGCATGTAAAAGAACCTTCCACTAAGTGCACATGTGTAAGCTAAAATTTGTAGGTTAGTTTGATGACGCAATATTAGTTCCAATGTTCGCCACCAGGTGCTGACTGCGAAGACATTTAGTAACCACGTCCTCAGCTAGGTGTCGTGAACGTTAGCATATGGTAGCAAAAGTAGGAACTACTTGAAAAAATTAATCGTCTGCAGTCCTTACCTGAATCACAGATAACACACACTAATACAGCCATCACAATTAACACCGGTTATCAGACAGATTCTACACACACCCAAAGTACACGGGGCTACTTGACCGCGTTGTCGCAGCCCCTAAACAAAGGAACCAACCAACCACAGGGATCATACCGAAGTCGCTGACGGCCAACCTCGATAAACTGGGCTCATCCATCATCTGCATATCCGTATGCAGAAGGCAGTCGTGTTAGAGACCTATTCCATAGTTCGTTCGTTCCTCAGCCTAACAATATAGAGAACTCCACTCCATCTTGCAATAAATGCCGATGAAATGGTGAATTGTACCAAATGACATAGTGAGCATAACACATAGAGGCCATGGATGGTGAAAGACGACAATGATACTCACTGACAGCTGATCAGTAGTCACGTGACACTCACCTGCAAACAGAAGAGAAGGACACATTATTCTAGGCTAGTAAGTCAAACGGTTCTAGTAAAACAATTATCAGCTCTTCCTAATATTAGTTCAGGACCTGACAATTGCTTGTATGATTCTGGAACTAGCTACAGTACTAAAACACAAGATAAGAGTTTAGTGCTTTTCAGTCGGTCAACACGAATGTACCCAAAAGAGATGGGTTATGCCCTAATCCTGAAGTAAATTACATGAGATTAATAAACACTAGGATGACCAGTTTCGATCGTCAAGCGATCATCATCAGATCCAATACACTTAGGCTACAAAATCTATGTTTGAAATACAGGTGAAAATAT
The DNA here is from genome assembly GCA_946902985.2 of Meconema thalassinum. Taxonomy (NCBI): domain Eukaryota; kingdom Metazoa; phylum Arthropoda; class Insecta; order Orthoptera; family Tettigoniidae; genus Meconema; species Meconema thalassinum. The sequence goes on along the minus strand of CAMPQE020000377.1, from coordinate 71,129 downwards.
TTACAATATGTACAATTATTTAGTTGCAGTATTGGTACTGCAACTGTCAGTGTATGCTAAATGCAGTATATATGTTAGGTGAAATTCTAAATGGTGATAGCTATCCGTAGATTGTACTTTAGAGAGATTATATGGTTGTAAACTATGGTTAAACTATAAAAATTTAGGCTAACTACTTATCTGATTGTCTTCCGTACTACAGCTACTCGCAGTTTTCGTGCTCACTGGAACTCACTGTGCGGTTGACTGCGGTGGTTATCTTAACGACTGGTTTTTCCCTGCTTTCTCCCCCTGCCACTACGTGCTGTGGGGAGTGATAGCGATGTGTTTATGTGAGGTGTTGCCAACCTAGATAAGATGTATGTTATTGAATGAGGTGGGTCTACAACTATTAAAGACCGTGGATTAGCCCTCGCCACGCGTGGAGCATAACCCATTCGAACTAAGCGTTGACGGTCTTATGAGGACGTCCCGGCACCTTTAATACTGCCGCGAATATGGGCCTTGGTTTATTGCAGAAGAAAAGTACATCGTACACCTGATCCAGATAACATTTACCTATTAAAAAATCCTAATTTCCCCCCTTTTTTATCTAGCTTGGCTGTGTCGCTAAATTGTGTTTTGTTTCCGACAGGGTGTGTTTTTTAGTAGCGTGAAGAGGGGTGAGCTCTCCATGAACGTGTGTTCATTTAGATTGTTGGGATTGTTTCGTTTGGCTAGGTGTATCTCGATTGCTTCATTTATGTCAAGAGGTCTGCCTTTCGATTCGTGATGGATTATTTTAAGGTCCGACTCTATGTTGGTAAAGCTGTGCCCTGCGTCACACATAATGTTCGCACACGGCTGAACTTGTTCCGTATCTTATCGCATTCCTATGTTCATTATAACGTGTGTCTACTCGCCTTCCACTCTGCCCGATGTAATTAGCTTGACATTCGGTGTCTTGGCGCGTTATAGAATATACCCCTGACCTTGAATACGGGTCACGTTTATTTAGATTACTATTTAGGAGGTGCCTAGCGGTTGTGTTTTTCGTCGTGAAAGCTATCTTTATGCCTTGATTTTTGAATAGGTTAGTGATTTTATATGTATTCGCATTCACATAGTTGAAACGCGCAAATTTTTTCTCATTACTGTCCGGTTTGGGAACCGTTTTATCTTTATTTTTATGTTTGGCTATAATTTGATTTATTTTGCTTGGCGAGAAGTTGTTTTCCTTTGCTATTTGCATAATAGTTCTTATTTCCTTATTATAGTTGTCTTCTGACATGGGTATGTTTAAAGCCCTGTGCACCATTGAATTGAAACCCGCTAGTTTGTGCGTACTGGGGTGATTAGACTGATTGTCCATTGCATGCGAGGTTTGTGTTGCTTTCCGGAATATGGAATATGAAAGGTCGTTGTCTTTACGTTCAATAGTTATATCGAGATAATTTATTTTCCGGTCTATTTCGGATTCCTTAGTGAATTTGATAGAGTGGTGAAGGCTATTAATGGATTGGAGAATTGTTTCTTCGCTTGTTAGTTCAGTATCGTAGATGCAAATTACATCATATACGTATCTTTTCCATATTACTATTCCCTTTGTTGAAGCCTTTTCTAAGAACGCATTTTCTAGTGCATTGATGAAGATGTCAGCGATTAACCCACTTAGTGGCGATCCTATTGCTAGGCCTTCTCTCTGTGTGTATATTTTATTGTCGAATTGAAACACGTTTTGGGTGAGAACGACCCTCAGTAATCTCACAATCTCTTCAATTTCTTTTACCGAATTGTTGGATTTTAAGTTGTTTTCGATAGTGTTGATTGCTTCAATAATCGGAATATTGGTGTACATGTTAGTTACGTCGAAGGATACTAGCCTGAAGCTAGGTCTCATTTGTAGGGTGTTCAATGCTGTTACTAGTTCTGTTGTGTTCTTTACAGAGTTGTTTTTGTCGTTGGAAAGACGGCTTTTTAGGATTTTTAGTAACTCTTTGCTGATTTTGTAATTAGGGGCATTCCTACAATTGACTATTGGTCTCATTGGGCATTCCTTTTTGTGTATTTTTGGTTGTCCCCTGAATGACGGTATTTTCGGGTTCATGTTTATTAGTTTTGATTTTTCGCCTTTGGTCAGTATGTATTCTGTTTCTTTTAGCGCACTTTTTATTTGTTTTTGGAATTTGTTGGTGGGGTCTTTTGTTAATTCCTTGATTTCGTTGTTGTTTAGGAATTCGACTGTTTTTTCAATGTATTCTGTTTTGTTCAAAATTACTGTAGTGTTCCCCTTATCTGCTTTTGTGATGATTAAGTCATGTTCTTTTATTTTTTGTTTCAACGACTTTATTTCTTTGAGTTGTTTGTTGTTTTGAATGTTATTGCTATCGCCCTCTCGTTTGAGGATTATTTTGGCATCGTTGGTGGCGAGATTTTTGGTTAATTCCCTGTCTTCTGCTGGGAGCTTGTGACTGGCTATCTCAATATCTGTGATCAACTGTTTTATATTGTGGTTCGTGTGTGCGTCTGTGCAGTTGTATTTCAAACCTTTGTCTAACATATTCATTTCACCTTGAGAAAAGGTTACGTTCGTTCTGTTGTTTACTCTGCTGTGGAAATTGAATTCATTGTTATTCGTGTGTTGTTCGTTAGATTGATGGTTCTGTGTTTCTCCTAGTTTTCTTAATTTATTTTCTAGCGTTTCATGCTTCCTCGTTGCTCTGTTTTGATGGTGTCATGTAGGTGCTCGGTGAAGCTGTCCCATTGGGCTGCGTGCCAGAAATTACTTAGTTGCAATTGAATTTCGTATAATTGTTGGTTAATTTTTTGCTTTCTTATGTATGCAAATCTTAATTCGTTTTTTATCCAAAGCGCTTTGGCTTGTTTGGTTGAAATGATCGAGGCTGGTGTGTTCGGTACGGTTTTAATTGGTACGTATTTAGGGGTGAGGTTTAGTTCTATACATTTTTTGTTGAACCAAATTGACTTGTCTAAATTCATGAGTTTAAGCCTGAGTGATTTGAATTTCTTGGCTTCACGATTTGCCTGACTAGCCGTGAACATTGTAGTGTTTGAAGCCATATTTTCAGTGTTGCCTTAGTAAACAAGAGTTTAGTGCTTTTCAGTCGGTCAACATGATTGTACCCAAAAGAGATGGGTTATGCCCTAATCCTGAAATAAATTACATGAGATTAATAAACACTAGGATGACCAGTTTCGATCGTCAAGCGATCATCATCAGATCCATTACACTTAGGCTACAAATTCTATGTTTGAAATACAGGTGAAAATATTTACAATATGTACAATTATTTAGTTGCAGTATTGGTACTGCAACTGTCAGTGTATGCTAAATGCAGTATATATGTTAGGTGAAATGCTAAATGGTGATAGCTATCCGTAGATTGTACTTTAGAGAGATTATATGGTTGTAAACTATGGCTAAACTATAAAATTTTAGGCTAACTACTTATCTGATTGTCTTCCGTTCTACAGCTACTCGCAGTTTTCGTGCTCACTGGAACTCACTGTGCGGTCGACTGCGGTGGTTACCTTAACGACTGGTTTTTCCCTGCTTTCTCCCCCCTGCCCCTACGTGCTGTGGGGAGTGATAGCGATGTGTTTATGTGAGGTGTTGCCAACCTAGATAAGATGTATGTTATTGAATGAGGTGGGTCTACAACTATTAAAGACCGTGGATTAGCCCTCGCCACGCGTGGAGCATAACCAATTCGAACTAAGCGTTGACGGTCTTATGAGGACGTCCCGGCACCTTTAATACTGCCGCGAATATGGGCCTTGGTTTATTGGAGAAGAAAAGTACATCGTACACCTGATCCAGATAACATTTACCTATTAAAAAAACTAATTTCCCCCCTTTTTTATCTAGCTTGGCTGTGTCGCTAAATTGTGTTTTGTTTCCGACAGGGTGTGTTTTTTAGTAGCTTGAAGAGGGGTGAGCTCTCCATGAACGTGTGTTCATTTAGATTGTTGGGATTGTTTCGTTTGGCTAGGTGTATCTCGATTGCTTCCTTTATGTCAAGAGCTCTGTCTGTCGATTCGTGATGGATTATTTTAAGGTCCGACTCTATGTTGGTAAAGCTGTGCCCTGCGTCACACATATGTTCGCACAGGGCTGAATGTGTTCCGTATCTTATCGCATTCCTATGTTCATTATAACGTGTGTCTACTCGCCTTCCACTCTGCCCGATGTAATTAGCTTGACAATCGGTGTCTTGGCACGTTATAGAATATACCCCTGACCTTGAATACGGGTCACGTTTATTTAGATTACTATTTAGGAGGTGCCTAGCGGTTGTGTTTTTCGTCGTGAAAGCTATCTTTATGCCTTGCTTTTAGAATAGGTTAGTGATTTTATATGTATTCGCATTCACATAGTTGAAACGCGCAAATTTTTTCTCATTACTGTCCGGTTTGGGAATCGTTTTATCTTTATTTTTATGTTTGGCTATAATTTGATTTATTTTGCTTGGCGAGAAGTTGTTTTCCTTTGCTATTTGCATAATAGTTCTTATTTCCTTATTATAGTTGTCTTTTGACATGGATACGTTAAAACCCTGTGCACCATTGAATTGAAACCCGCTTGTTTGTGCGTACTGGGGTGATTAGACTGATTGTCGATTGCATGCGATGTTTGTGTTGCTTTCAGGAATATGGAATATGAAAGGTCGTTGTCTTTACGTTCAATAGTATATCGAGATAATTTATTTTCCGGTCTATTTCGGATTCCTTAGTGAATTTGATAGACAAAAACAACTCTGTAAAGAACACAACAGAACTAGTAACAGCATTGAACACCCTACAAATGAGACCTAGTTTCAGGCTAGTATCCTTCGACGTATCTAACATGTACACCAATATTCCGATTATTGAAGCAATCAACACTATCGAAAACAACTTAAAATCCAACAATTCGGTAAAAGAAATTGAAGAGATTGCGAGATTACTGAGGGTCGTTCTCACCCAAAACGTGTTTCAATTCGACAATAAAATATACACACAGAGAGAAGGCCTAGCAATGGGATCGCCACTAAGTGGGTTAATCGCTGACATCTTCATCAATGCACTAGAAAATGCGTTCTTAGAAAAGACTTCAACAAAGGGAATAGTAATATAGAAAAGATACGTATATGATGTAATTTGCATCTACGATACTGAACTAACAAGCGAAGAAACAATTCTCCAATCCATTAATAGCCTTCACCACTCTATCAAATTCACTAAGGAATCCGAAATAGACCGGAAAATAAATTATCTCGATATAACTATTGAACGTAAAGACAACGACCTTTCATATTCCATATTCCGGAAAGCAACACAAACCTCGCATGATATCGACAATCAGTCTAATCACCCCAGTACGCACAAACTAGCGGGTTTCAATTCAATGGGGCACAGGGCTTTAAACATACCCATGTCAAAAGACAACTATAATAAGGAAATAAGAACTATTATGCAAATAGCAAAGGAAAACAACTTCTCGCCAAGCAAAATAAATCAAATTATAGCTAAACATAAAAATAAAGGTAAAACGATTCCCAAACCGGACAGTAATGAGAAAAAATTTGCGCGTTTCAACTATGTGAATGCGAATACATATAAAATCACTAACCTATTCAAAAATCAAGGCATAAAGATAGCTTTCACGACGAAAAACACAACCGCTAGGCACCTCCTAAATAGTAATCTAAATAAACGTGACCCGTATTCAAGGTCAGGGGTATATTCTATAACGTGCCAAGACACCGATTGTCAAGCTAATTACATCGGGCAGAGTGGAAGGCGAGTAGACACACGTTATAATGAACATAGGAATGCGATAAGATACGGAACACATTCAGCCGTGTGCGAACATATGTGTGACGCAGGGCACAGCTTTACCAACATAGAGTCGGACCTTAAAATAATCCATCACGAATCGAAAGGCAGAGCTCTTGACATAAAGGAAGCAATCGAGATACACCTAGCCAAACGAAACAATCCCAACAATCTAAATGAACACACGTTCATGGAGAGCTCACCCCTCTTCACGCTACTAAAAAACACACCCTGTCGGAAACAAAACACAATTTAGCGAAACAGCCAAGCTAGATAAAAAAGGGGGGAAATTAGGGGTTTTTAATAGGTAAATGTTATCTGGATCAGGTGTACGATGTACTTTTCTTCTGCAGTAAACCAAGGCCCATATTCGCGGCAGTATTAAAGGTGCCGGGACGTCCTCATAAGACCATCAACGCTTAGTTCGAATGGGTTATGCTCCACGCGTGGCGAGGGCTAATCCACGGTCTTTAATAGTTGTAGACCCATCTCATTCAATAACATACATCTTATCTAGGTTGGCAACACCTCACATAAACACATCGCTATCACTCCCCACAGCACGTAGGGGCAGGGGGGAGAAAGCAGGGAAAATCCAGTCGTTAAGATAACCACCGCAGTCGACCGCACAGTGAGTTCCAGTGAGCACGAAAACTGCGAGTAGCTGTAGTACGGAAGACAATCAGATAAGTAGTTAGCCTAAAATTTTATAGTTTAACCATAGTTTACAACCATATAATCTCTCTAAAATACAATCTACGGATAGCTATCACCATTTAGCATTTCACCTAACATATATACTGCATTTAGCATACACTGACAGTTGCAGTACCAATACTGCAACTAAATAATTGTACATATTGTAAATATTTTCACCTGTATTTCAAACATAGATTTTGTAGCCTAAGTGTAATGGATCTGATGATGATCGCTTGACGATCGAAACTGGTCATCCTAGTGTTTATTAATCTCATGTAATTTATTTCAGGATTAGGGCATAACCCATCTCTTTTGGGTACATTCGTGTTGACCGACTGAAAAGCCCTAAACTTTTGTTTACTAAGGCAACACTGAAAATATGGCTTCAATCACCACAAAACACACGATATTTGGGCAGGTGTTGTTGTTTGAGTCTTCAGTCTTATGACTGGTTTGAAGCAGCCCTCCATGCCTCCCTGTCCTGAGCTAATCGTTTCATCTCTACATTGCTACCACACCCTACATCCGAGGCAATCTGTTTAACATATTCTAACCTTGGTCTACCCCTACAGTTCTTGTCCTCGACCCTTCCTTCCATAACTAAGCTTGCTATACCTGGGTGTCTTAATAAGTGTCCTACCAACCTATCGCTTCTCGTCATTAGCTGTCGCCATAAACATCTCACTTCACCCACTCGTCTTAATACCTCTTCATGTGTTACCCTATCTACCCATCTGTTATTCATCATTCTCCTGTAACACCACATTTCAAACGCTTCAATTCTCCTCTTTTCTGCTGCATTAATTGTCCAAGTTTCACTTCCATAGAGCGCCACGCTCCAGACAACGGATTTCAGAAATGACCACCTAATACCTAAACCTATATTCGATGTCAACAGATTCCTTCTCAGTACAAATGCTTTCCTTGCCTGAGCAAACCTGCGTTTTATATCCTCTTGGCTCCGCCCATCACTGGTTATTTTGCTTCCTAAGTAGCAAAAGTCTCCTACTTCCTTCAGCTCTTCACCTGCCAGTTTGATGTCCATAGAAGTTTCTGATTTATTTGGCTGCATTCCAATATTTTTGTTCTACATTTATTTTTGGGCAACTGATTCACCTAGTATACGAGATCATCGCTCTCCACTCCTCGTGTTAACTCAAAAGGTTAGCCACATTCACGTGTACCAACTTACTTGTTGGAGAAATAGTGTTGTTGGTTACAAAAAACATGTTACCATCACTCCAGAAGTACAACAGAGTAAAGAATACAGATCAATATGAAACAAAATATCGCAAAATAACCATGAGTTTGCAATGTCAGGAGATGACGAAACTTCACTCTCACAGCGAAACTATGTCTCACAGCGGTTGATTTATACACCCATCTGGAGGATACATATCGCATTTTGAGGTTGTAATATGTTATATATAGAGTTCCCCACAGTTGTAGTGACAAATGTAATAGAATAAATATTGGGAGGGCGCCAGTTCATAAGTCGATAGCTTAAGAACAAATAAAGAAATAATATGGTAGAACTCTCCTGTCTTAGATAGTGGTATGAAATAATCACCAACCAGGAATATTAGCCAGAGGCAAGATATCATACATACTGAAATATATTTACTGTAGCCCATATTTTAATTTTGACTTACGAAATGAAGAAGAAATGCTATAGCTTATGGTGGGTAAGGTATCCAAAGTGAAATGATCTTAGTCTAGTTCGTGACTGAATGAGATCTCACTTTCAATTAAATGCAGCAGTAAATTATCACTTCTGGGGTAAAGGCGTTTGCACGGGTAATCGCTCTTTTACAACATTCGTTATATTTTTTATTTTCATCCTACCAAGACTTTATCTTACTTGTCTTCAACTATCATTAACTGAAAACAACACACCCTCTCTACATCATTCCAATTATTGATCACCTTTCTCCATGAGTAAAAAGCTACCGTATGTCTCTCTGTTATAAAGATAAACCATGGAACAATACTAGGAAGTGAAGCTTCCATAAGGACAATGGATATCACTTTCTAATTTCGATCTTCAGCTGTTACACCTTACTGCACTCTCGTGAGTCTAGGGAAACACACCGCGATATGACGCGGCATTAATAATTACTAATGTATGCTAAATTGTGAGGTTTGCAAGTATTTGAGATAACAGTTTCCCATGTTTTAGTTTTAGAATCGCCAAAGTCACGTGGAAATGTAAATCGTATTCTTATAATTATTGTATTTCTCCCGCGAGTGTTTTCGAAGTCGCAATATACAAAGTTTTAATAGATATACTTATTTATAAGATAGGATGAATGAGGAAGTTTTGATGGAAATATACGATTAAAATGAAGATACATGAATACATTAATATTTTTAGGCAAGTACTGTAGCCTACATATAATTTAAAAATTATATAGTATATGGCAATCAATTGTACATGTAAAACAAGATCTATGAATACATTCAATTTACAAATTTTATAAGACAATTCAATATGAATATAGTGGTTGTCTCACTTGTAGGCCTGTCCCTCAACACAATCAGTGAGATGCAGTGCAGAGAAAAGGTCTTAAGGGGATACGAAACGATTAAAATAGTCAAAATCAACATTTTCTTATTTTTTACGAATCTGTGAAGTGTGCTCTTTAAAATGGCGTGTAATGCAATATAATTTAACCATTAGAAATTGCCATAATTATAATTTACACCAGCACTAACAATGAGGTGTGGAAAGTTTTAACTGCAGTTTTCTCAGTTCCATATTTTTTTCTTCTAAATGTATGTCCCTTTTTCTAGGCGACTATTTATCACAAAGCTGTGAAATTTTCACCATATAATTGTCCCTAGTGGTTGATACTTCAATGGAGAAGTTTCTTTGTTTAAAGTAAAACTGTTGGGGTTTTGGTTGTTTTTTAAGAAGAAGTAAATACATCTTATGACAGTTTAAAAAAAAACTAACTCCCCTGAAGTCCAATACAAAAATTGCTCAATTAATATGTCAAGTAAGCTTTGAATGAAATGTAACATAAATTTCATTATCATAGCTTTATTAGAATCTGATGAAAAGGAATATGAATGAAACAAATTTAACATTGGTAAGATAGCCGATATGTATCCCCTTAATTGTAGTCTTTTGTGCAAGTGCATACTGTACCAATCATCAGATTGGAGATCGGCAGGAAACTGTGCATCGTACACTTCTTACTACACCAAATAGCAGCGCAATAAAAACCACTTCGCTTCTTATGTTGTTTTTCTGCCATTTCTCAGCGAAAACGAAAAAATAACATAATACTGCAAGAAGAATAGCACTTAGAAAGCAGAATGGATAAATAATAAACTAACGACTTGACAAAAAAGCATCATCAATTCATAAATGATAGCCAACTATGTCATGGGATAGTACGTAACTGGTAATTAGTAAAAGATGCACTAGACAGAGCTGTACAAGATTAACAACATTTATTATTAATTTATGAGCATACATGTACTAATACATGTAATCTAATTGTTATATAAACCCATCGTCATCATATGTTTGCTGTTTTTACAAGAGTGGACCATTAATGTCAATCTTCATCTGTTGGCAGCAGTGGTGTGATCCAACTCCTTTCCTAACACAATTCGTTCCCTACCCATATAGATATCGCCCTGCCGTCTATAGAGGAACGAAAAAGGATCGAAGCTTCACTTCCTAGTATTCTTCTTCCATGGATATACTCCTACTTTAGTTCTCACAGTCACCATCACAAAGATTCCTCAGTAACAGCTGCCATCTTGAATGTTTCCTATAAAGAGTCTGTTGCGCATCCATTACGAAACCTTCTCCATAGTTTCTTTACTCCTTGCTTACCACTCAGAATGCCGATACTAAGATACCAATACAGGTACATCTATAGATCTTCTTATGAATGATGCAATCACTTCTCCTTCTCACATCACATTGCAGTAGTACAAGCACATACTTAAACAGTTCGATTCTCGTTTTATTAACATATTTCAAGGTCTCCTTGCAGGCTTGTGTGCGCAGATCTCCTTGCAGGCTTGTGTGCGCAGATCTCCTTGCAGGCTTGTGTGCGCAGATCCCACGGAGATGCCAACTTTGGAGCCGATGTGTCCCACAGCCATCCTCTAAAACAACTTTCTCCATTCGATTGATCATGTGGTCAGACCGGCTGATGCAAGGCCGAGATTGTTTTGGTTTGTCACACGACGTTCTGTCTTCTTTGAACTGTCACATCGACGAATGCACAATGGACATATTCATAACACCATCAACACTAGTCTCACTCAACTGGCGATGAATTTCAATTGGTGTCACATCACGCAAATGGAGAGAACGAATGATAAAACACTGGTCTTGTAATGAAAACGTTGCCATTTTAAGTATCAAAACCTGTCCAAACTTTCGCCGTTGCCATTAGCGTTCTGAGTGTCGTTTAATGCTGCTATATCTGCCACACATTCACAACGAGTGCGCGAGTATTTTAAAATAATCCGCATGTCTCTATTGTGCCCTTTCAGCAAGAAATATGCAAATCACAGTATGCCAGCATTGCTCAATTCGGGATTTTCGGGGCTGCGGTAAGTTCTCCCACTCTGTGACTTACATATTTTGGATTAAATAGAGGATACACTTGCAAAAATAACAACAAAATCAACTCCTATTTTAACACATTTAATTAATCAAAATTATGGCGCTACAAACAATAAAACAAATAAACTACTGACCAATATCTTTCTACTTGTTCAAAGTGAACAAGGAATAGCATAAGAATAAAACAAATATTCTATTTAAACACATGGTTTTCTTTAAAACCAACAAATCATGATTATTTTCACTTCCATAAAGTACCTATCTTAAAGTTCCATGTAACTACGAGCTTCTTTGGCTCGATATATTTCCATAATAATGGTGTCATATTTTTGTACACCTCAAGAATTTATTTTTATCTTTCTTATCATCAAAACAAATATATAATTCATTTAAATTACATGTTAATTATTCACTTCAATATTTGGGCATTTCACATGTTCTCAGTATTTACTACCTCTCTCAAGTTTTGCAAATTCACTACGGTGATCGGGAAACTACTTGTGTACTCCAGAGTTATAAAGATTACTTGACAAAGTCAAAAACTATGATTACTCCCGAAATCTAGTTATCTTCACAAAACTCGTGGATTCCTTATTTTCCATACAACATTACAATAGGGATTTTTATTTAATTCATTTGTCTTATAAGACCATTATCACATAAGAAAACTACGATCTGAACTGGCAAGCGATAATATCAATCTACAAGGACCTCGGTTCAACGCCCGGGTCATTAACAACTTTAAACACTCACGGTGTATTTAACACTTCTTACAAGACGGTTTTACCCACCCTCGCTCTATGAGGGTCAGGCCATTATACTCGAGCGTGATTTATGACAGGGAGAGCGGCTCCCTGCCTAGCCTACGGTTGGAGCTCTCTTCAATGCTTTTAAAACAAACCTTCATTTTCATTTTCAGCTCTTTGGGGAGACATGGCATTCTACTCATTGTTTTACTTTCAACAATATTATTGGCTCATAAACCACTCTCGTAACCTTGGCATTTATTAATTATGACGGGTCCTCGTTGATTGGGAAGAGTAATAGACATTCGACGACGAATAATAAGGGGCTTTAACAAACAGAGGATTCTAGGTTCGAATCTCTTAACATGCCTCGGGAACCTTTTCCACATTGGAGGACTTATACAAGACGCGATTTAGGGTCTAGCCGTAGCTTACAGGACCTACGCTCAATAATACCATACATTTGCTCCCTTTTATATAATAACACACACATGGCCTCGTGATATACGTCACAATTAGAGGACTTACAACATCTCTCAATTCAATACAATCAACTACCCCTCATAAGTAATTTACCAAGTACATTTAAATTCTACGCATTCCTAGCGTGACTTTTATTTAATTGCGTTCCATTGCGCTACACATTACTTTACGGCCGAATGTCTTCCAAAGAACTGATAAATGTCATAGTAACAATTGATACATATCTCAATTCTTATATTTATCTTTTCCATTGACAATAAATCGCTCCATTTTTAAGAACATGCATTCACATCATGTCTTATACATTTGTTAAGGCTCCAACGCTCTATATTTTTATATCATTCAATTTAATCTTTATTTAGATTTTTTTTACCTTGTTAATCTCATCATGTCTTCATTCCTTACAAAAGCTCAAAAGCTATTTCTTTCATATAATACAAATTTACCTTTATGTAAATATCTTTGTTATAATTATGATTATTACGCTTGCTTTTATAACATTCTTCAAATACACTGACATTTTATTCCAGGCATTTCCTCTACAGGATTTATTATTTCACATAATTATTTATTATTTCTTAAAACTTTATTTTTGTTCAGATCGCGTTCTTATTTAGTTATTATTTATTTAAAAACATCCCTTTTACTCAAAACTCCGGTGGAATTTTACACAAAAATTTTCCCCGACACCAAAACATAATGAAAATCTTTACTCACATGTCTAAGGTCGTTTTCTGACCTTTATTCTCGTTCGAGGTGTCATTTTGGCCCACCTTCTTGACTTACTCCATATTGTACAAACTCATCTCATGTACAGACATTTCTTGACACATATTCAATACATTTAACACTGACAACATTTTTGATACACGGGTGTATCCGTTTAGAACACACATTAAAACACTAAAAAATATTACTCTGGTACATATTATAACACATATCACTTTGCATAAAACGCTTTCACTTTACCTAAAACACTTAAAATGATACTCTTATTTTTTTTCTTACAATATTTACACTTCACTTCTATCACACGGGCGTATCTCAGCGATTTTGACGATTTCTGTCGGCTGTTGACGATCCCTGATGTGAATCCTATCGACCTGCATTGGACGTGTGATTTTACTCGTTCAAAGTTTCTCTCTCCTACAATGGAAACTACTGGTTTCAGTCTCTCAAAACCGCTTCTATTGTCTATTACTCGGCTTCACTTTATCTGCTTTAACTAGGCGATAAATGTCTTTACTTTGCCGTCACCTCTATTTATATATGGTGGTCTATCGCTCCCTATAGTTTCTATATCTTGGCCTCCTTTTCGAGGACCGTATACTGTCTATCGTACCCTATAGTTTCTATATCTTGGCCTCCCTTCGAGGACCGTATACTGTCTATCATATATTATTTGACGTTTCCTCAATAGAGTACGTTTTCCCTCTGGTTTCGAACCTAAGTTCCTAAGTTCCTTTTGCTAGAACTTCTATCTTTCGCGATCGTAATTACTGTTTATTCTTGTCCTTTACAGGACTTAATGTCCTTAACAATGTCTTTACTTGACATAACGCCGTTTATTTGTTGGAGTTCTTATAACTTCGTAACTGTATCGAACTAGTCTTCTTCTGGAACTCGAAGTTCCCTACTGATCGCTGTATCTTACTTTGACGATATTGCTTTAAAGTCCGTATACTTAGTGTTCTTTATACTTTAGGACTCTTCAGAGTCTCGAACTGCTAACCATCTGCGTAGCGCACTCATATCGTAACTGGTCTACACTCGGCGAACTTGTAGCATAGCCACCCACAGGAGTCTCTTGTCGAACTGTGTTTTTGAATTAACTACGGTACTTGAAATTGTAGCGCGAACTGCCTACATCAAGACGTGCTATGACGAACTGTGATCAAAGTAACCTCCCTCAGGTTCTGGATCGATGTCTGATACAGCTTAACGTCCCCCTGGGCGGACTAGTAACTGCCTGTACGATGTGTGATGTAGCACAGTGACGTGCCTTCCGGCCGTTTGAAACTGCATGTACGATGCGATGCAGCACTTCCGCTCACGGAATGCTTGTAGACTGCATGATTGGCTTGGTGAGGCCAGGAGGTTTATACCTTTTAGTCAAAAAAAGATAAAATCCTAGTCCTTTTCGTGACCAACTTTTGAACTAATTGTCGCACAATTATAAAAATCACATCTCCATAAAGCTCGTCTTCCAAACGTAAAATAATCTTCCTGTGCGTGGAAATCGATCGTGCATTTCCGAGATATTAATTAATTCTTCGTCCTCAACTGTGTGGGTGGTGCTGTTCATTTTTAATTCTCCCACTCCTTGGGTCCCGGTGAATTCCCAATGACGTATGCTGCATTTGCACTTTTCTCCTGGACTATTATTAAAAGCTTTTTCTTTACACAAAAATCTTTAATCCGAAATGATTCACCGTACTGTATTTGTTTACTTATTTTTATACTCGTAAACGGGTTAAATTTAATTATTCTTGTTCTGACTCAGCAGCAAGGTTGCCGTTTTCCTGCAACGTAAGAGCAATTTCCGAGTCAAGCTTCTTCGTCTTACAGTCCAAACTTTCCACTAGTTCTATTAATATCCATGACTGGCTCCTTATAAATGTCAAGAGGCATGAGCTCATCTTAGGATCACCTGGTCCCAGCGCTTGCACAATGTTAGGCTAGAATCCCGGCTTGAAATCTCTCTCCGTTCCCTTAGAGACTGTATGATTCTTTTATTCCTTTCTCAAAATACATGGATTCGACCCCCTTTGAGGCCATGGTACATGGGTTCACTATATGTTTCCAGTTCTGATAAAAGAAATCGGACGTGCTATAACTTGCATCTCCTTTATTCGTGTCAGAATAAAAAGAATATGTTAGTTAGTTAGTTAGTTATTTCTGTAACAAGAACAATTAGAAAACGAAGATTGCTGTTTTATGGGCACATCTTCCGTATGAATAATTACCGGCTCTCAAAGAAAATCTGGAATTTTCTTAAACCGAAGATCTTCAAGTTGAAATGGTTCCAAGAGTGTGAGAAAGATATGAGACAGGTGGGCATTACGGAGGATAAAATCAAAGACAGGAATAGTTTCAGGAGGATGGTGAAAAGCTACCAGGGTTTTATGGTGGAGGCAGAGCCCAGAAGACGGAGAGGCCCTTTAACCGAGGAGCGGAAGAACAAGCTGATAGATGGGCTCAAGAGATACTGGCAATATGTCAAAGCCGCATAGAGGCTCAAGTCAACGGTTAAAAAAAAGTTATTGATGTTTTAAAGGGTGGATCTACGAGGTCATCTGCCCCTAATAAAGGATATGATTAATGAATACAGGATATCAAACAGTGGTCAGACCTGAAACTCTGTACGCTGCAGGAACACTTAAATTAACAAGATTTGGTGATTTAGACAAATTAGAGAAGACTGAAAGTCGAATTCTGAGAAAAATACTGGGAGCTAAACGAAATAATAACGCAGAATATAGCCCAAATAGAGAGTTATATTTGAAATGTGAAAAATTAACTGATGTAATGAGAAAGAGAAGATTACAGTTTTTTGGACACATCTATAGAATGGAAAATAGTGGACCAACTAAACAGATCTTCAACTTACTGACTAGTTACAAATCCAAACCCACATGGTTCATGGAAATTGACAACGATTTGACAAACGCCAACATTCAGACAGACACAACAGCAAACAGATCACTCTTCAGAGAAGCTATTCAAAAGGCAAAATTTCAAGAAAGGAAGAAATAAACAACTGGCAGAAAGTGGACTCAAGAGGTGAAAGATCGTCACTCTAGAAGGATGAAAGAAATTTGGAAACAACGGAAATTGAATACAATGGACAATAGCCGACGTTGATTCATCGTACCCTCCAAATGGTTTATTCAAAAGAAGAAAAAGAAGAAGAATACAGGATATCTCCATTTCTACCATACATATATACAGATCTATTAAACAAACAAATCACATATTGTGTAAGAAATTTGAAAGCTAGATGATTTTTGCCCAGTATTGGGCGACGTCAATAGCGCTGGAGAAGGCAGCATAGTGCACTTTGAAGGACATAAGTCACACTGACATCTGCTCTCCACAGTCACAGAGTGATGAGTCACTTCCGCAGATTTACTTTTGTTCTGCCGACTCCTCTACGGAGTCTGTTAAGGGCTTTCCAGGCTGTCCACTTCTCCTGGTGTCCACATGGAAGACTTTCCTTCGGCTCCATCCAGTTGGAAAGGTGGTTAGTTCTTTCTTTCCACATATTGATCCTAGCATTCTCTTCTTTCCCTTGAAGGTTAACTGATGTGCGGAGAAAAGACTTTCTAGATTTCAGCCTCCATGTGGCAGGATGGTATCCATAGAGGGAATGTGCTTCTGAAGTAGATGATTGGAACTTTTCTTTGTCAGCTACCTCCCTACGAATCTCACCAGGAGCAATACCACCTAGAAGGTGGATCTTCTCAATAGGCGTTTATTATTTACTAGCAGGTACCCGCGGCTTTGCTCGCGATCAAGACAATGGGGATGATAATTGGTCTATTCTATTACAGCAATCCCGGCTACAGGTGGGTCCATTCTAATTCTAATACATACAGTATAATGATATGAGCAGCAAAGTGGGAATTTTATAGAGTTGTGAAAGTCTGCAGGGTACGATGATACATTAAGTGAACACATTTGAAAATTACGTTTTTGGTTTTGCCATCTTCTGCTGAGACATAACGATTTTGTTGTCCAGATATTCGCGAGCACGCCACATACAGTTGCCCATGGGAAAAAATGGTTTTGTCTAAATGTAGACCTGCTGGTGTTAAGTGTGTGTCATTGCGCTTTGTTAATAGAAATAGCGAATATTGTTTGAAGAGGGAACTGCACTTTTGCACACTGGAATGGCAAATCAATCGGAATATGGGGAATTAAAAGTATTTTTCCTTACGCTATTCTAGGTGTACGTTTGCCACACTTATTGATGATTTGAACGTCAACATATCGCTATTGATAGTCCTATAGTAAAATATCTCTCACCTTGGCCGCTGATGTACATTATGCAGTCTCTTCCAGTGTTACATCCCAGGGATAGAAATTTTCCAACAACCCTTTTGACTCACATGCCTCTCTAAGTAATTAAAATTCCTGATTGATGTTGTTTGAGTCTTCAGTTTTTTGACTGGTTTGATGCAGCCCTCCATGCCTCCCTCTCCTGAGCTAATCGTTTCATCTCTACATACAGTAGCTACCACACCCTCTATCCGAGGCAATCTGTTTAATCCTGGTCTACCCTTACAGTTCTTGTCCTCGATCCTCCCATCCATAACTAAGCTTGCTATTCCTGGCTAGCTTAATATGTGTCCTATCAACATATCTCTTCTCTTTATTAGCAGTCGCCAGAAACATCACTCCTCTCCCACTCGTCTTAATACCTCTTCATTTGTTACCCTATCTACTCATCTGATCATAATTCTCCTGTAATACCACATTTCAAACGCTTCAATTGTCCTCTTTTCTGCTGCACCATTAGTCGAAGTTTCACTTCCTTATAGTGTGACGCTCCAGACTAAAGCTTTCAAAAATGGCTCCCTAATACCTAAATGTATATTCGATGTCAACAGATTCCTTTTCTGTAGAAATGCTTCCCTTTCCTGAGCCAATCTACGTTTTATATCCTCTTTGCTTCGTCCATCACTGGATATTTTGCTTCCTAAGTAACAGAAGTCTCCTACTTCCCGTAGCGTTTCACCTGCCAATTTGATGTCCATAGAGGTTTCTCATTTATTTCGGCTGCATTCCAATAATTTTGTTTTACATTTATTGATTTTTATAACGAATTCTTCCTTCAAGGCGGAGCCCATACCATTCAAAAACTCATTCAAATCCTCTGGCGAATCGCCAAGATGACGATGTCATCAGCAAATCTCAGAGATGAAATTATTTCTCCTTGAATCTTCGCTCCCACGTTAAGTTTTTCTCCAATTTCCTGATTATTATGTTTTTAGAGATCTTTGAAATGCGTTGCCCTCGAACATGGTGTAGATGCATTGTCAAAGGAAAACATTCCATGTTATGAACATGGGCCGCATAACCTGTACCGAAAGCCTATTCTGAACAGTAGTTCCTTGAACTCAGATTTGCTAATATTTTATTGTATCTTTTCATGTGGTATATCTCTGTACCTCAACATACAGAAGAGTGCTTCAAAAATCATGTCTTGTGTAAATTTTGGAAAAGGAGTGAGTGTGGTTTTTTCCGAAGTGGATACTCGCTCGTAGAAATTCCTTTCAGTAAAATAAACTGGTTCACAATTTTGTAAGTGCACATTGAGGTATGTGACGGTGGGATGCCTTAAGTGTTACGGAAACGGCAATAGCCGCCACAGAGCTTCGTTGCTACTGAAATAACGATCAGACTGACATTTGTACTCAACTATACGGGATTTGTGAGCCCAGTGTTTATGAAATTGAACGTAGCTATATCGCTACCTTCATTTAGTAGCCGCTACTGTAGTGTTTAAAAATTAAAAGTGGTATCAGAAGGCGCTTTCCCTATTTCTTTTTACCCCTGGCATGCCTCACTATCAGACAGCTACTCAAATGTCCTCACGAAGCTGAGTGCTTCCCGTTGCAGCCCTCACGTCAGTGTCTAAAATCTCTGATGGAGCCGGGAATCAAACCCGGGGCCTCCGGTTGAGAGGCAGATGCGCTACCCTGTTCTTATTGTGTTTATATATATCTTGAAAAAGATAATAAATGGACTGGCATGCCTCCTACAGGGATAAACCGTATAGAAAATCGGATGTCATACCTTGAGGCTCTGTTGCCATGGAAACGGACTTGCCATTAGTTCATCAGTTTATTAGAGTGAAGATAGTTTTCTGCGAATATCTTTGAAACTGTTGGTTTTAGTGCCTCGAGGGGCGTAAAATGAGATTTGTCCGGTCTTTATGCGACAACATCGATATTTTGTCCCGGTTGAGTATTTTTAGCGACTTTTCAATTATGTTGCCCATTCCACGGGAACAATGATTTATTTCCGGATGAAAGGCAGCCTATATGTTATCCCAGGGTATAGTCTAAGCTGTCTCCATTTCAAATTTCATGCAAATCCGTCCAGCCGTTTTAGTGTCAAGAGGTAACAAACTAACACACAGACAGACAGACTTTCACAATTATAATATACTAGCAGAAGTACCCGTTCTTCGAACGGTGTTATATATTAACACCAGACATTATCAATTGAGCTACTGTTGCAATGGTTAGCGGTTTGTCATTCCTTCATAAGTTTATCAGAACGAAGTTAGTTTTCTGGGAATATCACACACACTGTTAATTTAAGGGCCTTAAAATGTGATTTTCGGAGACCCCTTATAGACTCGCGAATTTTGTGTCTCTCAGTGAGAAGCGCAACATATGCTTTGATCGTCCTTCTAGGATAATTTTTATATTTCGCCTATTTTAGCATGTATTTTGAGAAGTTTTTCCCTATATCCACCCTTCTACTGTATGAAAAGTACGGTGAGGAGTTTTATAAATGATTGGTGTATTGACTCATGTTTACCATACCTAATTTGACGATGCACCAAGCATCCGAAGACGATTTATAGGCGTACATAAAGATACACAGAAAGGCAGACAGACAATTCTATCACCCAGATATCCAAATATGGGTATACCTACCACACAGTATCAAACAAAATCATCCTTACAATGAACCCGTATGTCGACAAAAAAAAAAAGATTAGTTAAAATGTGCTTTCAAACTAAATTCACCTAACGTGTACTTCATGACGTGAAATAGATTTGAAAGCCTTGTAGACGAAACGCAATACACCTCACATAAAAAATTACCCTCTACGTTGTGTTCGATCCCCATACACAGGAAGACCTCTTTCATAAATTATAAAGGCTTGTGGTGCATGAAAATTCAGGTTCTTTAGCCTCAAATGGCCCAAATTCCTAAAAGCCGCAAAAATGCTGATTCAATTCAGAAATATTTGAAAATAATGTTGCTGTTTGGAGATATAATAGACTTTCTGTACTATATGTCGCACGTGAAATTGCATGAAAAAATTCTAGGTTACCCCTTGACCCCCTTAATTGCATTGACGAATTATACAGTCTACGTTGGTTCCGTGATAACCTTATAGCCATTCGCAAACTTTCACAGAAATGTAATAAATGGAGTAGCCTAATAATAATATCGTATGGCCTCGAGTTCCGGGTGCAAGCTTCGTAATTTGACACCCAGAGGGTAGCTTGCATGTCGAAATTTCGTTGTTCCTTGAATCACTATGAAAGTCAAGGAGGGTAGATATCTAAGCTCCTTGGTCACTATAGCGCTTTCTAGTAGAGAAATGAGGAACTTTGTGTTGGCGGAAACTCCTGAGATTAATTTTGCCATTATGAACACGGCCTACTGAATTCAAATGGGTTCTTTGACATGCCAACATCGTATGACATGCGAGTCATATTTTTGCCGCCTTTCAAAAATCACTTTCCACGGCCAGGAGTGAACCTGCATTCTTGGGGTTAGTAGACCGACACGCTATCCACTCATCCTCAGTGGCAAGGTATAAATGGAGTGACATTGCTTCTTACAGAAATAGATGGAAAGTTGGATGCCACCCCTTGAGATAATGTTGTCATGGTTACCGATTTGCATTCCTTCATTAGTTTGTTAAATTAAATTAGTTTTCTGGGAATATTTCAGATACTGTTGGTTTTAGAGCCTTATAATATAGTTTTCGAGGACCCTTTAGGGCCCCCAAGTTTTGTTTCTGGCACCGAGGGGCTTTGTCTCCTCGTTGTACGCCATAATATAATACTAATAATAATAATATAATATAGGGATAGGAATATAATAGACCTGCCGTACCACACCCGCAGATGTAAATCGCGTGAAAAAATTCTAGTGTACCCCTTGACCCCCTTAAGCGCATTATACGTATTGATGAATTTTACAGCTTAATTTCTTTCCGTGATAACCTTCTAGCCGTTTGCAAACTTTCACACCAATGTCATTAATGGAATTGCATTGCTTCTTACAGCAATAGATGGACCTCTGAGAATCTGTTGCCATGGTTACCGGCTTGAATTCGTTCCTTAGTTTATTAAATGAAATTAGTTTTCTGGGAATATCTCAAAAACGATTGGTTTTAGGGCCTTAAAATGTGGATTTTGTCTTTCACATTGAGGGGCTGAAAATGATCATTTTCTCGTCCTTCTACTCCTATTTCAACATGTATTTTAAGGGGGTAGGCCCTCTTTTATGAGAGGTACGGAGAAGGGTTACATCAATGATTAGTGTCGTGCCTCTGATGGATATCTGTACCAAATTTTAAGTTGATACACCCAGCCGTTCTCGAGTTATAAGGGAACAAAGTTGTCCACAAACAAACAAACAAACAAACAAACAGACAGACAGACCAAAAAATTATTTTCGCACGCATCCATAATAAAACAGTCTGAAACGCGTAAATAACTCAAATTTCCGTAGAAATTGCGAATAAAACATACAAACTTTAATTGTTATATATGTAGAGATATACTGCACCGCTCGGTGTTGACCGTGTTTTATTGCACTCGCTAACCGTTGGAGATACACGAAAAGTGATAAGGACCTTTCGGATAGGAAATTAAATTTTGAAGCTCGTATGTGCTATCAAAAGTTTGATATTTCTTAGCGTTCTCTTTTTATTTGATATGGAAATATGAAATTTTGAAACCAAAGGGCGTAGTGACGTCACTAAAATGGTCTCCATTTTTTAATAGTGCAAAATATCGAATTTAAAAGTATCCTATATGTAAACATGGTAAATCAGCTACATCCATGCAAAATTTCATTTAAATCGAACCAGTGGTTCTTGTGTTATTGAGTAACAGACAGACAGACAGATAGACACACACCATCTCATTTTTAGCCTATTTTCAATTTTGAAAAAATAGGCTTATGAGATCACCTCTTGTCCGTGTGTGTGTGTATGTGTGTGTGTGTGTGTGTGTGTGTGTGTGTGTGTGTGTGTGTGTGAGGTGTGTGTGTGTCCCCCTAATAAAATCTAAACGGCTGGAGCGATTTCAATGAAACTCGGTAAATTCAGAGCACTATTCCCGGCGACCTCGACCGTGCCCTTCAAATTTTGTTACGTCTTACCAATCCAACATGGCGGTTGTGCGAAATATTTCACTAACATTCAATATCTCCGAAACTATTACCGATATCGCTCTGAAATTGTGTACGGTGATAAAGGGCACTACTAGAATTTCACCTATGGGACTTTCAAAAACCTGGTGACTACAAAATCAACATGGCGGTCAAGCGAATTTGAGACTTTTAAATAGACTTTTCTCGCGATTTAACTATCCAAACGTAATGAAACTTGGTACAGCAAATGTTTATACACATTGTAATGCACTGGAGTCTAATTTAGTTCAATTGTTTACAAAACCTCAAAATGGCGGCTGTGCGAAATATTTCACTGACATTCTATATCTCCGAAACTATTACAGATATCACCCTGCAATTTTGTACGGTGATAAAGGGTACTGATACAAGTTTACCTATGTATATTTCATAAACCTGTAAAGTACAAAACGAACATGGCGACCAAGCGAATTTAAAATATTTTAATAGACTTTTCTCGTGATTTAACTCTCTGAGCGCAGTGAAATGTGGTACAGTAAATGATTTTGCACATTGTAATGCACTGCCATCTAATTTAATTCAATTGTTTACATAACCTCAAGATGGCGGCTGTGCAATATTTTAAAATTAAGTTTTTATTTCTTGTGTCGTAATCATGCGATCGAAGTGAAAGTTTGAATAATGAACCTAGGCAATAATTGTCCTTGAATGGTTCATAACTCTATAGCCTATACATATAACAATCCTAAATGGCGAGCTTCCGAAATATTTAAACGGTTCTCATTATCTATGAATCTTTTACAGCAACCAAACTGATTTTTTTAATGTTCATAGAGACTATGAACATATGTTCACCTATAGGACTTTCAGTTACCTGGTGAGCACAAATCCAACATGGCGGCGACGCGAGGTATAAATATTTAAATGGACGTTTCTCGCGAATTATCTATCCGAGTGCCGTGAAACGTTGCACATTAAATGCTTATACAAATGTTGATCCACTGGCATCTAATTTACTTCAATTGTTTGCATAATCACAAGATGGCTGCTGTGCGTAATTTTAAAATCTCGTTTTTACTTCTTGTGTTCTAATCATGCGATTGAAGTTTGAATACCACACGTACACAGTAATCTTAATGTAATAGTACAAAAATAATAATCCAAACTGGCGACCATCTGAAATATTTAGACGGTTCTCAATATCTACGAATCTGTTACAGCAATTAAACTGAAATTTTGTATGTAGATAGAGGCAATTAATTTGAGCAGGATATATGAAAATAGGCTGTATAGTTCTTCACGGAACTACTTGTTATATATTAGTATGACTAGCAGATACCCGCGGCTTCGCTCGCGATCAAGACAATGGGGACGATGCATTAATTGGTCTATTCTATTACAGCAATCGTGGCTACAGATGGGTCAATTATTCTAATTCTGAAAATTCTGATAAATACAGTATATTGATATGAGCAGCAAAGTGGGAATTTTTTAGAGTTGTCAAAGTCTGCAGGGTACGATGATACATTATATGAACACATTTTAAAATTACGTTTTTGGTTTTGCCATCTTCTGCTGAGACATAACGATTTTGTTGTCCGGATAATCTCGAGCACGCCACATACAGTTGCCCATGGGAAAAAATGGTTTTTTCTAGTGTACACCTGCTGCTTTTAAGTGTGTGTCATTGCGCTTTGTTAATAGAAATTGCGAATATTGTTTGAAGAGGGAACTGCACTCTTGCACACTGGAATGGCAAATCTATCGGAATAAAGGGAATTTAAAGTATTTTTCCTTAAGCTATTCTGGGTGTAATTTTGCCACACTTATTTATGATTTGAACGTCAACATGTCGCTATTAATAGTCTTATAGTAAAATATCTCTCACCTTGGCCGCTGATGTACATTATGCAGTCTCTTCCAGTGTTACATCCCAGGGATTGAAATTCTCCAACAACAATTTTGCCTCACATGCCTCTCTAAATAATTAAAATTCCTGATTGTTGTTGTTGTTGTTGTTTGAGTCTTCAGTTTTTTGACTGGTTTGATGCAGCCCTCCATGCCTCCCTCTCCTGAGCTAATCGTTTCATCTCTACATAGCAACCACACCCTACATCCGAGGCAATCTGTTTAACCCTGGTCTACGCCTACAGTTCTTGTCCACGACCCTCCCATCCATAACTAAGCTTGCTATTCCTGGGTGTCGTATTTATGTGTCCTACCAACCTATCTCTTCCCTTCATTAGCAGTCGCCAGAAACAACTCTCCTCTCCCACTCGTCTTAATACCTCTTCATTTGTTACCCTATCTTCCCATCTGATCTTCATAATTCTCCTGTAACACCACATTTCAAACGCTTCAATTCTCCTCTTTTCTGCTGCACCATTAGTCCAAGTTTGACTTCCTTATAGTGTCACGCTCCAGACAAAAGCTTTCAAAAATTACTTCCTAATACCTAAATGTATAATCGATGTCAACAGATTCCTTTTCTGTAGAAATGCTTTCCTTGCCTGAGCCAATCTGCTTTTTATATCCTCTTTGCTCCGTCCATCACTGGATATTTTGCTTCGTAAGTAACAGAAGTCTCCTACTTCCCGTAGCGTTTCACCAGCCAATTTGAGGTACATAGACGTTTCTGGTTTATTTCGGCTGCATTCCAATATTTTGTTTTACATTGATTTTCATCATGAATTCATTCCTCAAGACATTGATTTTCATCATGAATTCATTCCTCAAGACGTACTCATTACCATTCAAAAACTCGTTCAAATCCTCTGGTGTATCGGCCAAGATGACAATGTCATCAGCAAATCTCATAGATGAAATTATTTCTCCTTGAATTTTCGCTCCCACTTTAAATTTTTCTAATTTTTATTGTGTTTTTAGAGATCTTTGAAATGAGTTGCCCTCGCACATGGTGTAGCTGCATTGTCAAAGGAAAACATTCCATGTTACGAACATGGGCCGCATAACCTGTACCGAAATCCTATTCTGGACAGCAGTTCCTTGAACTCAGATTTGCCAACATTTTATTGTATCTTTCCATGTGGTATAACTCTGTACCTCAACATACAGTAGAGTGGTTTAAAAATCATGTCTTGTGTACATTTTGGAAAAGGAGGTGAGTGTGGTTTTTGCCAGAGTGGATACTCGCCCGTAGAAATTCCTTTCAGTAAAATAGACTGGTTCACAATTTTGTAAGTGCACATTGAGGTATGTGACGGCGGGATGCCTTAAGTGTTACGGAAACGGCAATAGCCGCCAAAGAGCTTCGTTGCTACTGAAATAACGATCAGACCGATATTTGTACTTAACTATACGGGATTTGTGAGGCCAGTGTTTATGAAATAGAACGTAGCTATATCGCTAACTTTGTTTAGTAGCCGCTACTGTAGTTTTTAAAATTTAAGAGTGGTATTAGAAGGCGCTATCCCTAATTTTTTTACCCCTGGCACTACATACCATGAAGGGCCTACGCCTATCATGCGACCGCTTCCCAGCCATTTGGCCTGCAGATATTGTGGTGACGCGTGGTCAGTGCATCGTGTTCCCTTGGCCGTTTATCCTGTTCATCGTGACCGGGGTGCTGCCTCTCTATCAGACAGCTACTCAATTGTCCTCACGAAGCTGAGTGCACTCCGTTGCAGCTCTCACGTCAGTGTCTAAAATCTCTGACGGAGCCGGGAATCGAACCCGGGGCCTCCGGATGGGAGGCAGGCACGCTACCCTGTCCTTGTGTTTATATATCTCTTGAAAAAGATAATAAATGGATTGGCATTGCCTCCTACAGGGATATATAGAAAATCGGATGTCATACCTTGAGGTTCAGTTGCCATGGAAACGGACTTGCCATTAGTTCATCAGTTTATCAGAGTGAAGATAGTTTTCTGCGAATATCTTTGAAACTGTTGGTTTTAGGGCCTTAAAATGTGGTTTTCGGACATACCGAGTATTGTTTCTCGCATCGAGGGGCGTAAAATGAGCTTTGTCCGGTCTTGATGCGACAACTTCGATATTCTGTCCCGGTTGAGTATTTTTGGTGACTTTTCAGTTATGTTGCCCGTTCCACGGGAACAATGATTTATTTCCGGATGAAAGGCAGCCTATATGTTATCCCAGGGTATAAGCTGTCTCCATGTCAAATTTCATCCAAATCCGTCCAGCCGTTTTAGTGTCAAGAGGTAACAAACTAACACACACACACACACTCACAGACACACAGATTTTCACAATTATAAAATATATAGGGATATAGGGATATAGGGATTGTATGACCTTCATGCCGGGAGTGTCCGAGAACATGTTCGGCTCGCCAGAGGTTGTAGCTACTTCAAACGGACACCCATAGGGTAAGCTACAAGTTCCGTTCATTTTCAAGTTGTTCCAACTTTCGCCACCAGATGTCACTGATACCAAGTGGTGAACGATGGAACTTTGATAGAGCGTTCCAACGTAATCTAACCTAGAAATTGAGCATCACACTAGTTTAGTCTGTGGAAGGATCTTTTACATGCCATAAATCTATGACATGGGACCGCCGGCTTTACTTTCCCTCGGAAGGAAGACATACTGAAGGATTTTAACGCTCTTAAAAATCCGATGACTTTGGCGGGGTTTGAACCCACTATCTTGGACACAGCAGATCAGCATGCCACTAACTAAGTCACCGAAGCCGCTTCACCTCATACAGTACAAACAATTTTCCGAATTATACATGCAGAATTACAAATATCAACCGCACGATCACTGCTGAAAACTGGAAATGTTCAAACAGAAAGCAATTCCTGTTACATTATCGAAGCTATTGTCGTGACTAACCATGGTTACATCTCTCCGCCTGGGATGTTATGTAGGCTGTTATTCCTGCTAACTTTCTTGTGTATTGGGAACACTGTCAGTTGGGAAGACACACGCGTCAAATACCCTGAAGATGACCCTGAATATGAGTTCATATCTAATGAGGTGCGGCTGATACCCGACAGTCAACAGGGTGAGTAGCGGCCCAAATAATGATGAATAATAATTGTGGTACCATTCTTGATGAACGTGAATCCAACACCGACGGCAATTGGCATTGCTTGTCGTTGCTCAACTGTTACTGAAAGTGGCGCATTTGCTGCCTTCAACTGTTGCAGAGACGGACACAGGCCTAGACGGCATTTCACTGTTGCCAATGTATGGTGCACAAAATACACGACACAGGTGATGCGTAGCGAGCAAAGAGAGACACCATTAGCGGCGTCGGTAGCACGCTGAGCTTCTATGCCCAAGATATTGGGTTCAAACCCGGCCGAAGTCATCGGATTTTTTAAGAGCGTTAAAAATCCCTCAGTATGCCTTCCTCCGGAGGGGAAGTAAAGCCGGCGGTCCCATGTCATAGATTTATGGCATGTTAAAGAACATTCCACTAATTGCACGTGTGCGAAGCTATATTGGATAGGTTAAGAATGTAAACAACGCTCTTAGGTTTCTACGTTCGTTGCCAAGAGCCGACTGCGGTGGCGTCTAGTAGCTAAGTTCTGAACTCGTCCTAGTAGTCGTTACCGGTGGCGCTTGGCGGCAAAAGTAGGAACTATTTGAAAAATTCTAGGTTGCAGTACTTAAATTAAAAAACAGATAACACACACTAATACAGTCATCACAATTAACACCGGTTATCAGACAGATTCGACACACATCCAAAGTACACGGGGCTACATGGCCGCGTTGTCGCAGCCCCTAAACTTAAGAACCAACCAACCAGAGACACTATTGGCTTACGAAGTGAAGCGAAATAGTTTTGACTTTTGTCAGGCCGACAATAATTGAGGAGTGTTTGTGGGAAACGGTATAAGTGCCAAATAGTACTTTTTTTCAGGAAATGAAAAAAAAACCGTCTGAAATGGCATGTAATATTTATTTGCTTATAATAATGGTTATATTGGATCATTCATACAAATATAACTAGTACTGAAAATGAAAACTTTCAAAATATCAAGTACTGAAAAGGAAAACTATCAAAACTGCACATGAAAACTTTCAAATGTTTTAAAATTTAATTTCAATTGTTGAATTCAATTGCCTCAGTGGCAAATGTTTCTGTAAAACATGTGGTATTTCTGATCCATGAAAGGAAGCATCGACAGAAGATCCTTCTTTTTTTCGGCACGCATTTGAGGTGATGGATTTAACTGAGGAAGATTCTCCAGATGTTTCAGATTTTGCATTGTATAACCTTTCTTGAAGATTGAATAAGCGTTCCATTCCTCAATTTCGCTGAAGGGTTTCTTAACCATAATGTTGTTGGAATTACTCACTCTAATTGAAGAGAGTTGAGTCAGCTGGAGTTTGGATGTATTGATGTATACATCTGCTAGTGCACCAATATCAAAAAAGTCTGCTCCTTGCATGTTAATGACTGTGAAGGGGGTCTTCAATCTGGCTGACCTGATCATTTCCTGAACTTCCTCAGGAACCATAGGTTTGCACTTCCTTTTCCGTTTTTCATTTATACCGAAATCCCTATCACAAGGCATATAACTGTGGCCCGTAACTAGGAACTTAATATCTATAGTATCAAAATATCCTTTAGCAACGAGGTAGATAGCAGCCATTAGTACCATTCTATTTTTATTTTGGGCTACGCAGTTATCACACCACACATCCAGCTTTCTCTTTGCTGTGAATCCAGATTTCAAAACTTTCAAGAAACAGGAAGCAATGTCATTGCCAGCACGACCAGCGATACCTTCATGCCACATAAACATAAAACTTTTACCACTGTCGCCCACACGTATACATAGGTTATAATTTGACAACTGCCTTGAATAAAACATATTGCTGTGTGTGAGGGTGGGGCAGAATATAACCTGTTGTAGATCCATTGATGTGGAACATACATCACTCGAAGGAAGCTGTGAATCGATTATAGACTTATGTAAGAAACCAAGAGCCTTGTGGGCTTTCTTTTGGCGCAGACTTAGTTGTGTTCTGAAGCTAAACTGATCAGTGGCATTTTCACTTGCCTTTATTTTACACTGAAGCTGGTCACAAACTCGGCATGTGTCTGTTTTAGGCAATCCAAAATGTAGTTTTGGAAAACATTTTCGAAACACACGCTGATAAAATCTATACTCTACTTTTGAGTTAGGATACTTAACTTTGAAAGCATTATGCATACGTAGAAAGTTTAAGTCACTACTTAGATATTCCCTACTACTCTTACTTCGTCCATAGTGGCTTTCTTGGCGCGGAAATGACTGTATGCGTTCCTTCACAATATTCCAATCTTCATCTGTGTATTTTATTTTGTGCTTATGTGATGAAGGATGTTTCCCCCGACCATCTGAATATGCGACAAGGCCTTTCTTCTTGTGCTCATTCAGCGTCTGAAGTCTTCGGTTCGTGAGGCAGAAAATGTCTTTAAATGTCTTGGCACATACCTGCACAAGCCCGTTGCCTGTGGGAACAGTGTAATGCATTGTTGATTGTCGCTTACTTTCAGCTGGATCATCATATTGTCCATGTCTCCTGCGTGCTACGGGAGTAATTTCTATGCGGTTCATCGGATATGTACCTTGTTGTTCATCTGAAAGTTTGTACAAATCCACAAATAACATCTCTTTTCATTCCTTTGAGAGCGCTTTACATTTGTACTTGCATTTGCACGTTACCAGCAATAAAATAATAAAATATATAAATTAAAATATTCATCTACATTTTTCACTCTTACAACATTAACAAGTTGAATTCATAATGATAACATGCAGAAATGGTTCATTAAACATATTTTGAGGTTATAAAAACAATACGTACCTCTTGTACTGGAGTTTTTGCTGCTTTATTTACCCCTCGTGATGTAGTGTAAGCCTTTCCATGAACTCGGAAGTCTTTCCTAGCAGCCACTTTCTTCCTAACAGTAGGTCCTATTACGGTATATGGTGTATTTAGGTCCATCTTGATGTACCAAGCTAATACGCAATGAACTAAATTAAGAAAATAAATATTTTCGCGGGTAAATCACTGATAATCCGTGTAGATGGCACTTGTATCGGTCCCCATGGAAAGTGTGATGGAGATACTCCAAGTGCCATCTTTGGACAAGACTGTAAACTAAATGGGAATGTCCTGGCACTGGTATTGTTTCCTACAGTAATAGCAGCAGTATATATAACGATTTCAATTCAAAATCTGAAAATGAGGTATCCTGGCACTTATACCGTTTCCCACAAACACTCCTCAATTACTCCTTGCGCTATAAGCAAGGGGCTCTGGGTTTGTTTTTGTATGTAACGCCTTCTTAAATTACACAGAAGGGAGCGGAACGAGCGCAGCATTCGTGGGGTTGGCAATATTTCATTTGTCCCATAAAGCACGCCCACAATGGCCGACACAACTCAAGTTTCACTACAGTATATAAGTTGTGCTATAAAAAGGGGGTTGTTGGTGGGTTTAGACAGCTGCATCATTTCCACAATTATTATTCATCATTACACGTTCATCCCTCCCGCTGTCTGGAACTGGATACGCTCAAATTCCAGTTGTGTCCGCCATGTTCCTCGTGCATTCATTGCTTCCATTATTCTTCCATCATTCTTCCTTCATTCTTCCTTCCTTCATTCTTCCTTCCTTTATTCTTCTTTCATTCTTCCTCCATTCTTCCGTCATTCTTCCTTACTTCATTCTTCCTTCATTCATTCTTCCAACATTCTTCCTTCCTTCATTCTTCCTTCATTTTTTCTTCCTTCATTCTTCCTCCATTTTTCCTTCCTAAATTCTTCCTTCATTCATTCTTCCTTCATTCATTCTTCCTCCATTCTTTATTCATTCATTCTTCCTTCATTCATTCTTCCTTCCTTTATTCTTCTTTCGTTCTTCCTCCATTCTTCCTTCTCAAATTCTTCCTTCATTCATTCCTCCTCCATTCTTCCTTCATTCATTCTTCCTCCATTCTTTCTTCCTTCATTCTTCCTTCATTCTTCCTCCATTCATTCTTCCTTCCTTTATTCTTCTTTCGTTCTTCCTCCATTCTTCCTTCCTAAATTCTTCCTTCATTCAGTCCTCCTCCATTCTCCCTTCATTCATTCTTCCTCCTTTCTTTCTTCCTTCATTCTTCCTTCATTCATTCATTCTTCCTTCCTTTATTCTTCTTTCGTCCTCCATTCTTCCTTCCTAAATTCTTCCTTCATTCATTCTTCCTCCATTCTTCCTTCCTTCATTCTTCCTCCTTTCTTCCCTCCTTCATTCTTCCTTCATTCTTCCTCCATTCTTCCGTCATTCTTCCTTCATTCATTCTTCCTTCCTTTATTCTTCTTTCATTCTTCCTCCATTCTTCCGTCATTCCTCCTTCATTCTTCTTTCATTTTGCCTTCATTGTTCCTTTCTTCCTCCATTCTTCGTTCCTTCATTCCTTCTTCCTTCTTCTCTCATTCTTCCTTTCCTCATCGTTCCTTCCTTCCTATATTCCTTTGTTATCAGGATTATGATGTTACCCGATTTCAGGATACATTCTGAGTGTGAGGGAGAATATAACGATTTTCTCGCAAATATTTTGAGCAACTGGTAGATACAGGGGGAGATGACCCCGCTGTTCCGCTCCTTAAAAGCAGCAATTTCTCACTGGATGTCGTCCTCTCCCCATTGACCCAGCGCAGCGGGTAATTCATCATCTAATAATCGTACAATTTCTCAACTTGGCTAGATGGTCCGCTGAAGGCAAAGTTCAATTCAACATGACGGCCGTGCGTTGGAATGAAACTCATTAACAGACAGGCTGTATTATAGTCACGTGACATCCACACGTTCAATCGCCATCTTGTTTATTAAGGCAGTGAATTAAAACACAGCATTTTTCTAGGTTTATGCCGTGTCTTGTGTGGGGTTTCACCTAGGACCCCATACAGGCTCATCAGTGGGCTCTTGGTGTCCCCGCCCGGACCCCCACCAGTAGCGAACTGCGCGCTACCTCCCTTTTTATGAAGCGCACCTGCACCTCTTCACTGCGAGAACAAAAATCTCAAGCAGCCAAAACCTCCCTATGAAGGCTTCCAAAAGGATAGCCAACTGTGAAAGCCAATATACCATCTTAACGGAATATCTTGTGTCATTTTTGACCTTCAGTTACCGATTTTTCTATGTAGTATTCTTATGGAGGTAGATATGGTGTGTTTGTTGCAGATGAAGGCCGCTATGGAGGAGCATTTCGGTACCACCAGGATCACACGGCGCGTCTGAGAGATGACCATCCTGAACCTGCAGGGACATCGAGCTCCACGGAATGCACCTCGACGATCACCGAGGCCGAGAACACAAACTGCCCCGTGTGCGAAGCCGAGAAGGCTACCAGCACGACAAGCACGTGCGCAACTACTTTGGAAGATGATGATGACGATGATGACGACGAAGAGGAAGATGAAGAAGAGGACAAGGAGAAGGCAAAGGAGACGGAAAAGGATAAGGGAAATGAATCGAAGACTGATGAGCATGAGGAGACGGAAAAGGATAAGGGAAATGAATCGAAGACTGATGAGCTTGACTCCAAGGAAGCAGAGACACCTAAACCAGACAATAATCACCACAAGTCTGGATCTGGTGATCACAAAGACGGATGGCACTCATACAAGCGTCTCCAACGCTTGCTATGGTTGTGTGCCTTCCTCCTCTTCCTCTTCATCGTCATTTTCCTGTCCATGCTAATATTCCTCTTCTTCACGACCAGGCGAGGCAAGAAGGGTAATGACCAGAACAGGTCGACTCTTGATGAGATCAGTGCATGTTGCTTGTGCACTCATTAAAGACTCCATTGTCTTGTACGCTCAAAGTTGATTATTTTATACACTGACGTTGGCAGCCCTGGAGATATCTCACCCTCAGTGGCTCACATCTAGAGGGACGTGGGTTGGTGACCACGGGACCCCAGCTGAGTCCGGCATTGCTTCCACTTACTTGTGCCAGGCTCCTCTCCGTCTTCTTTCCTGTCGACCTCTCTTGGTCAATTCTAGTTCTCTTCTGACCCCGACGGTATTAGAGTATCCAAGGCCTAGTGAGTCTTTCACTTTCCCACCTTAATTGGCCGTGGGCTCTTGGTGTCCCCGTCCGGACCCCCACAGGAGTAGCGAACTGTGTGCCTCTTCACTGCGAGAACTAAAAGCTCAAGCAGCCATAACCTCCCTATGAAGGCTTCCGAAAGGATAGCCAACTGTGAAAGCCAATATACCATCCTAACCTCACTTCAACCTTGATCAAAGGACTTATATATATATATATATATATATATACATATATATATATATATAACTTCCTAACTTCAGAGGGATGTAATTAACTCCATAAGTAGACAAAAAAGGTATAAATCATATTGATCCAATGAAACAAGATATCAAATAAAACTTTAATGACTGTAAATTATGAGATAAAGAAAATTTTGATAATTCATAACCTATTCATCCTCCTAATAAACTAACCATTAAAGCTAAAGTCTTTAATCAAAACGGTAAATAAATTATAGGAGAGGGAAAGATTACTCATCTCAATATACAACCACCCACAACTGCTATAATCATTAATGTTAATATACCCTTTAATATAATTAATCTTTCATCACTTAATGGATGATATGATGAAGAATTAAAGTCTCCTGTTATTGAATAATAAACTAATCATGAGAAATAACAAACAGTTAATCCTGTAGAAAAAAAATATTTAAAAAATCTGAAAAAATTCAAATAAGTTGGTAATTACAGTAGCACCTCAAAAGGATCTTTCCTGATACCCTCATTCTTCGAGGGGTCAGCCTTCTTTCTCTTTTCAGGTTATCTCCTGCCTTCTGCTCAAGGCCCTCAGGGAAGCAGGGTGTATGTAGCCCCACCACTTCTGGTGCACCCTGGATATGCTACACCTTCAATGGCTGACGGCTGGTGAGCTTGGGTGTTGGTGACCCCGAGGGATTCCTGAGCTGGGTGCATTTTGTCCCCTTTTTCCTCTAACCTTGGGGCAGGCTCTCTCCTTTGTCTTTCATATCTGCCTTTTATGGCTCTCCTTCCTTCCAAGTCCCTCAATCCTTATTCTTCGAGGATTGAGGGCATTTCATTTCATCCTGTCCTTTATTTGACTTATCCTATGTTTACCATTTCTTCTTCTAGTCTGTAAGTCTGTAGTTAGTATTAGTTATAGTTTTCATTCTCATCTCATCTTTCACTATCACCCAAACCATTAGGGGCCGATAACCTAGATGTTAGGCCCCTTAAAACAACAATTATCATCTTCAGGGTCACAGTTGGAACACTCGCATCGAATAACTATAGAGCTTCCACTATTCAAAATGGCAGCGAAGCTTATGCATAGCGAACTTCCGGTCCGTGAATCTCCATTTGATTTTCATTGGCGATGAATCGTTGTTGTTTGAGTCTTCAGTATTTTGACTGGTTTGATGCAGCTCTCCATTCCTCCCTGTCCTGAGCTAATCGTTTCATCTCTACATAGCTACCACACCCTACATCCGAGGCAACCTGTTTAACATATTCTAACCTTGGTCTACCCCTACAGTTCTTGTCTTCGACCCTTCCTTCCATAACTAAGCTTGCGATTCCTGGGTGTCTTAGTATGTGTCCTACCAACCTATCTCTTCTCTTCATTAGAATTCGCCAGAAACATCCCTCCTCCCCCACTCGTCGTAATACCTCTTCGTTTGTAACCCTATCTACCCATCTGATCTTCATCATTCTCCTGTAACACCACATTTCAAACGCTTCAATTCTCCTCTTTTCTGTTGCACCAATAGTCCAAGTTTCACTTCCATAGAGTGCGACGCTCCAGACAAAGGTTTTCAAAAAAGACTTCCTAATTCCTAAATCTATATTCGATGCCAACAGATCCTTTTTTGTAGAAATACTTTCCTTGCCTGAGCCAACCTACTTTTTATATCCTTTTTGCTTCGTCCATCACTGGTTATTTTGCTTCCTAAGTAACAGAAGTCTCCTACTTCCTTTAGTTTCTCCGCTACCAATTTGATGTCCATAGAGGTTTCTAATTTATTGCGGCTGCATTCCAATATTTTTGTTTTACATTTATTAATTATCATCATGAATTCTTTCCTCAATCTCTATGAATCGACCGTAATTATTTTCTTTATTATTTCGGATTGTGGTTTTGTTTTTAGGAGTTCAAGTTATCAAATAATAACTAGAGGGTTGGCCTATCTTGGATATTCCTAAGACAAGTGTCTACATTCGCTACAGGGAGGACCCTAACTAACAGCTTGCCTACGAGTGCGCTGTAGTTGTTAGCATGTTGAACTGCTGTGCCCAAGATACGGGTTCAAACCCGACTGAAGTCATTGGATTGTTTAAGAGCGTTAAAATCCTTCAGTATGCCTTCCCACGGAGGGGAAGTAAAGCCGGCGGTCCCATATCATAGATTTATGGCATTTAAAGAACCTTTCACTAACTATTCTTGTGTGAAGCTAAATTTCTTGCTTAGATTACGTTGTAACGCTCCATCAAAGTTCCAACGTTCATCACTACAGTAGGTGTCAGTGACATCAAGTAGCGAAAGTTGGAACTACTTGAAATTGAACGGAACTTGTTGCCCACCCCATGGGTGTCCGCTTGAAGCGGCTACAGACTCTGGCGAGCCGAACATGTCCTCGGACACTCCCAGCACTAAAAGCCATACGATAAATAAATGAAATAAATAACTAGTCTAACATATCATGGACTTTAAGTTGGTGTCAATTGTCAGAATATTACAATTAGTTGCTATCCGGTTATTACATTGGTATATTATGCTCTAACGCAGGCCACGCCAACTCAGGTGCTTCGGGAGCACAGTGCAATTTGGGTGTGTGTAGAATCTGTCTGATAACCGGTGTTAATTGTGATGACTATTAGTGTGTGTTATCTGTTTACAATTCAGGTAAAGACTGCATACATTGATTTTTTCATGTAGTTATTACTTTTGCCGCCAAATGCCACCGTCAACGACTAATAGTTCCGAACTTGGTTACAAGATGCCACCGCAGTCGGCTCCTGGCGACGAACGTCGGAACCTAAGAGCGTTCGTCGAATGTTTAACCTATAATTTAGCTTTCGTTTAAATACTAAACTGTGACCATAAACGAAGGCTACTAGTTAAAGGCTATAACTTCCGTCGTACCAGTAATAATAATAATAATAATAATAATAATAATAATATCGTATGGCCTCGGGTGCCGGGTGCAAGCTTTGTTATTTGACACCCAAAGGGTAGCTTGCATGTCGAATTTCGTTGTTCCTTGAAACATTATGAAAGTCAAGGAGGTTAGGTATCTAAGCTCCTTGAACACTATATCGCTTTCTAGTAGAGAAATGACGAACTATGTGTTGGCGGAAACTCCCGTGATTAATTTTGCCATTATGAACACGGCCTACTGAATTCAAATGGGTTCTTTAACATGCCAACATCATATGACTTGCGTGTCGTATTTTTGCTGCCTTTCAAAAATCACTTACCACGGCCAGGAGCGAACCTGCAAGCTTGGGGTTAGTAGACCGATACGATAACCACCCACCCTCAGTGGCAAGCGTCGTACCAGTAGCATTAACCAATAGCTCATCCTTTCTTCTTTAGACTAATATTAATTTAATCATTATGATCATTTTTTTAATATTTTCTTTTTGCGTATGGCTTTTTTTTGCCGGGAGTGTCCGAGGACATGTTTGGCTCGCCAGAGTTTGTAGCTGCTTCTATGAAGACACCCATAGGGTGAGCTACAAGTACTGTCGTGTGTGGAGTGTTGTCTCGGAGGAAAATGTGAATGTAAGGACTAGGAATTGGATGGTAAACAAGCGGCTGTGGCCTATAGTTAGGGATCAACCCCGGCAGTTGCCTGGAAGGAAGATGGGAAACCCTAGAAGACAATCTTCAAGGTTGCCGGCGGGGGAATTCGAACCTCCTCACCTCCCGGATGTGAGCGACTGCCAGCAGCCACGCCGTAACGACCACGGCTAACTCACCCGGTATTATGATCATAATATATATTAACACATATTTAAACAATCATTGTATAATTATAAACATATTCCAGGTAAACAAAGCAATATTTGTTACCACATGCGGTCTCATTAAAATCCAACCGTGCCTAGTTTTCAGTTTGGTAAACATGGAAAATTATCAAATAATATGATAAAATGGTCCGGTTAGCTCAAATTATAATTGCCAGCGTTTCGCCCCAGTGTACCATTGGGCTCGTCAGTTGGTGTGGTGAGAAGGTCACATTGGTATTACACATGACGTCAATACTACATGTATTTTGTGTCTTGTAATGGCCTTCTCAAGCCTCCGGGGCTTAGGTGGCAGGACGCCGGCCTCTCACCGCTCGGTCCGTGGTTCAAATCCCGGTCACTCCATGTGCGATTTGTGCTGGACAAAGCGGAGGCAGACAGGTTTTTCTCCGGGTACTCCGGTTTTCCCTGTCACAGTTTCATTCCAGCAACACTCTCCACTATCATTTCATTTCATCTTTCATTCATTTAATCATTGCTCCAGGGGAGTGCAACAGGCTTTGGCAGCCGGCACAGTTTATATCCTCGCCGCTAGATGGGGGCTTCATTCATTCTATTCCCTGACCCGGTCGGAGACTGTAAGCAGGCCGTGGATTGTAGTCAATAATTTAAAACACGTTCACAGAAAGTTGCCGTGTAAAAAGACAACGACGCTCATACAGTTAAATACAATCTTCCATTAGGAGAAACACTTTCTTCGTCACGATATTTTCAAACATAATCAGTACGGTTGTAAATCGACAGGAAAATGTGCAACATTTAGACACGAGAAGTGTTGTAAGCGGTACAACGTTAGGCATCATTAACACATGAGCCGTAGACCAAATCACTCTTGGTGCATTTTACAACTTTTATTTATCCTAACAATAACAATTTGCTCAGTTACATGCAAGGAAAATTGTAGTACACAGCTGTCATCGCATCCACTACCCAACTAGTAAACCAGAACTGGTTATGCATAAGGTTGCGACGGTGGCGTGCCACGGCAAGAGTTCGAACGAAAAATGTGGAGGCTCTATAGAGTTCATTGGAGCGTACGGTTGTTGTTGTTGTCACGTGACCGCTGTGTTGTTTACGTAATAGCCTACCTCTGTAAAGGCATGTAACAATACCAGCATTGTTCACTAATAATAATAAAAATAATGATGTTGGTTTCCAAACCTAACCACACTTGAAGCTATACGTTCCATGAGAACTGTTCAAATGTGAACGCTTTTCAGTTGGTCAACACTATTGTGCCCAATTCGATTCGGTGTAATTTCCAAAACCTGAATACAATTAAGTAAATACACGTGGATGATTAATTTCGATCGTCATCAGATCCATTACACTTAGGCTATTAAATCTGTCTATAAGTGAGGGTTTTGATACTATGTACACGTTTTATTGCAGGCAGTGGCACAGGAACGGACCACACATCTCTCAAACAGCTAAGTGCTCAATACACATTAACCTGGCCATATAATAACAATCACATAATCGCAAACAAACTTCAAGGTCAACCACCACTATCAGTATTTTTACAATCACATATTTTGACTAGTTGTGCTAGAATAATTATTGCTGCTGCTAAATCACTTTACATAACAAGTAGTTCCGTGAAGAACTATATAGCCTATTTTCAAATATCCTCTATCAACATACAAAATTTCAGTTTGATTGTTGTGATTGATTCGTAGATGTTGAGAACCGTCTAAATATTTCAGATGTTCGCCAGGTTGGATTTTTATTTATGAACTATTACCTGAAGATTATTGTGTACGCGTGGTATTCAGACTTCAATCGCATGATTAGGACACAAGAAGTAAAAACGAGATTTTAAAATTTCGCACAGCTGCCATCTAGTGGTTATGAAAACAATTGAAATAAATTAGATGCCACTAGATTAACAATTGTATAAGAATTTAACATGCAAAGTTTCACGGCACTCGGATGGTTAAATCGCGAGAAACGTCCTTTTAAATATTTATACTTCGCGTCACAGCCATGTTGGATTTGTGCACACCAGGTTACTGAAAGGCATATAGGTGAACTTACGTGCATAGCCTCTATGAACATTTAAAATATCAGTTTGATTGCTGTAAAAGATTCGTAGATATTGAGAACCGTCAAAATATTTCGGATGCTCGCCATTTTAGAGTGTTATATGAATAGGCCATGAACCATTAAAGGAAAGTTATAGCGTAGCTTCATTATTCAAACGTTCACTTCGATCGAATGATTGCGACACAAGAAATAAAAACTTAATTTTAAAATTTCGCACAGCCGCCATGTTAAGGTTATGTAAACAATTGAACTAAATTAGATACCAGTGCATTACAATGTGTATAAACATTTCATGTACCAAGTTTCATTGCGTTTGGATCATTAAATCGCGAGAAAGGTCTATTTAAAATTTTCAAATTCGCTTGACCGCCATGTTCGTTTTGTAGTTAAACGGTTTTTGAAAGTCTTATAGATGAACTTCCAGTCGTGCCCTTTATCTCCTTACAAAATTTCAGGGTGATAACGCTAAGAGTTTCAGAGATATAGAATGCCGGTGAAATATTTCGCACAGCCGCCATTTTGGGGTTATGAAAACAATTGAACGAAGTTAGATGTCTGTGCATTACAATGTATATAAACATATACTGTACCAAGTTTTATTGAGTTTGGTTGGTTAAATCGCATGAAACGTCTATTTAAAAGTAGCAACTTCGCTTGGCCGCCAGGTTGGTTTTGTAGTTACCAGGTTTTCAAATGTCACATAGGTGAACTTCTAGTGTTTTCCCATATTACCGTAAAACATTCCAGGGTGATATCGGTAATAGTTTCGGAGATATTGAATGCTGGTGAAATATTGGTGAGACGTAACAAAATTTGAAAGGCACGGTCGGGGTCGACCGGAACAGTGCTATGAACTTACCGAGTTTCATTGAAATCGCTCCAGCCGTTTAGAAGTTATTAGGGACACACACACACACACACACACACACACCATCACACATACACACGCGCACACACAGACACACGGACAAAAGGTGATCTCATAAGCCTTTTTTTATGAAAATAGGCTAAAAATGAAAGTTTGTCTGTTTTTTCCTGAATTTCTACGGAAATTAGCATTAATAACGCGTTTAAGACTGTTTTATGACGGATGAGCGCAAAAATAAAAGTTCTGTCTGTCTATCTGTCTGTGGACAACTTTGTGTCCTTATAACTGGAGAACGGCAGGGTGTATCAACGTAAAATTTGGTACAGATATCCATGCGAGGCACGACATCAATCATTGATGTAACTCTTCTCCGTACCTCTCATAGAAGGGGGCCTACGCCCTTAAACTACATGCTGAAATAGGCGTAGAAGGACGAGACAAAGCGCATTTTAAGGCCTTATCTTGAACAGTGTCTGTGATATTCCCAGGAAACTAAATTCCCTGTAGTAAACTGATGAAGGAATGATTGCAACAGTAGCTCAATCGCTAACGTCTGGCTGTTAATACCTAAGACCGTTCGAAGAACGAGTATTTTTGCTAGAAAGTGTATATATTGTAAATACCATCACCCACACTTGTAGACATAAATATAATCTTCTTCTTAAGAAGCCGTCTCCAAACGAAGGTTGGCGATCCACGTAGCCAGCTCTGACCTTGACATTGCAGTATGAAATACTTCCTCCGATGTACACCGGTGCCACCTTCTAATGTCCTTCAACCATGAATTTCTGCGTCTCCCAACGGATCATTTTCCTTGTATCTTTCCTTCAATAATTAGCTGTAATAATTGGTACCTCTCGTTTCGCATGATGTGACCTAGGTATTGTCTTTATAAATGTAGCAGGTCTTTTTGCTTTTCATCCGATGTAGGACCTCGACATTTGAAATTTTCAATATCCAAGGTATGCGCAGGAGACGGCGATATAGATACATTTCAATGGCATCGATTCGTTTTTCAATAGAAGGATCCATGGTCCTGCATTCGTAACCATATAGAAGAACAGAAAATATGTAACAACGGATCATGCGAATTCGGAACTGTAGACTGAGATCTGATCGTACAAAGAATTTCCGCAAGGTAAAGAATTGTTTCCTGGCCTGTTCAATTCTAGATTTTATTTCTTGTTTGGAGTCACATTGTTCGTTCATAAATATAATAGCCTGAGTGTAATGGATCTGATGATGATCGCTTGACGATCGAAACTGGTCATCCTAGTGTATTTATTAATTTCATGAATTATTGTTTTCAGGATTAGGGAACCAACCATTACAAGGTGTTGACCGACTGAAAAACATTTAAAATTTTGTTTCTTAAGGAAACACAAAAAATGGCTTCCAACATGATAATGGAACATGTTTATTAAGCACAGTTCCGGTGGAGGTGTGTTGCCATGACGATAGCATGTTCGCTTTTCCCCAGTGCCCTTCATTTTGTACTGTGTACGTTTCTTTTGTTTATTATTATTATAATTGTTAGATTTATTTATGTTTGACCCTGACTATTATATGTCAGAAAACTGTACTATAATGAGGGTCATTATAACACTATTTTTCATTACGAAACAGTTTCTCTCACCAATCAGAGCTCAAGAAACAGTTGTTTGACCAATTAGGTAATTAGATGCGCTGAGTTCCACGGCCTTCTAATTTAAATTTCACTGCTTGGCCTAGTGTCATAGTAGGGTAATCGAGGAGGCCATGGTCAAATACAAGGCATTATCTGCGGCTCATGAGCTCTGTTCAGTACATAAAACTGGCGAAATCTCGAGAGATATTTATGAATATTTATGTTCGAACATCAAATATTTATAATAATTATCGTCGAACATAATCAGTTGTATGCAACTCGCCTATAATGGTAATTAAGACACTCGTATGGAAATTATAAAACTCTCATACTCTCTTTTTATAAACATAGTCGTGTCTTAATTATTGGCATTATAGGCTCGTTGCATAATGTATTATTGTTTTATTAGTTTTAGATAATTTGTTATTTTGGCATCCACATCTAAATTTTGAATTATTCTAAATCTCTATCCATATTAAGAGGCGCAGATGACCTTGCTGTTCCACCCCTTGAAACTCCCATAACTAACTAACTAGTAACTAACTAATTAACTAACATGTGTGTGGATCTTGCTGACTTACGAAGAAATCTTGGTTTGCAGATGACACTCATTCTTATATTAGCCGATGACGTGGTGGCTGCTGATCTCGTCATCCGCTCTATAAGTGAGAGTGGGTTAGGACAGCTTCGGTGGCGTAGTTGGTAGCATGCTGAGCTTCTATGCCCAAGATCGCGGGTTCAAACCCGGCCGAAGTAGTCGGATTTTTTAAGAGCGTTAAAAATCCCTCAGTATGCCTTACTTTGGAGGGGAAGTAAAGCCGGTGGTCCCATGTCATAGATTTGTGGCATGAAAAAGAACCTTCCACTAACTACATTTGTGGAAGCTAAAATGTATACGTTAGTTTGATAACGCTCTATTAGTTCCAACGTTCGCCGCCAGGTGCTGACTGCAATGGCATTTAGTAGCCACGTCCGCAGCTAGGTGTCCTTCTACCTGAATCACAGATAACACACACTAATACAGCCATCGGAATTAACACCGGTTATCAGACAGATTCTACACACACCCAAAGTACACGGGGCTACATGACCGCCTTGTCGCTTCCCCTAAACTGAGGAACCAACCAATCAGAGTGGGTTAGGGCCAGCAAGTGATCATTGACTCAAAGACTTGTTCTTTTTTAATTCCGATTGTTTTGTTTATTATTAGACTATTATTATATATAAATTGCAGCCAATGGCCATAGCTGGGTATTTTAATTGAACGCCCATAGGCGCCCAGAAAGTTCAATTTCAAGTACAGTAGTTCCAACTTTGGCTACTAGATGTCACTGACACCTAGCAGCGAACGTTGGAAGCGATGAAGAAGTATTTATGGGTTAGCATGTACAAGTCAAGAGGCGCACTTCCCGTTGGAGGATGTGGATGATGTGATCATAATGGGAGATTGACACAAGATCTGGGTAATGTTACTAAACTTTTGTCAAGGCAAACAATGCTGATTAATCAGATGCTTGAATTATTTAGATTAGATGTCATCTTGTTTTGTCAAGGGGGAGTGTTGGTTGCATTATTCATAAACCATTCACTGTACATCAAGAAACTGTAGCCCAAGTGTAAACCCTGTGGTGCTCCATGATAGAGGAAGTTCATGATAACCATTTGAAGATCTTCGCTTTTATAGGAACACTAGCAACGTGCCCCGGCTTCGCCCGAGAACAGTTATGAATGCATTACGTGATAAGCGCTTTTCTTTTTCGATGTCAATCAACTACGACTTATATCCGTTTTACGTCTCGCCATGTTGGGTTAAAATCACTGACTGGACTATTAATTATATTATCATGGAGATGTACGTGCAACGAATTCTTGTCAGACGTAGCCTAATTGAAGAATGGCGAGGTGCATGAAACACAAATCCCTCTTCCGTCCAATCTTAACTTGACTGCGTATTTTGCGGAACGAAAAGTTCACAGGCGAAATGAAGAAAAGCCAAGTTGCACTTCCAGGGAAACGCCAAACACAACCACTCTTCTCTGAAGTCTTAACTCAACATGACTCGACAGTTTGCTGCTCGCTGTATCTGGGGTAATAGGCTCGTCCGCTAGCTAGGCTGTAACTGAGGTGATAGGCTCACCCCTAGCTAGCTCATAAACTGTCGCCTCAGTATTTGAATGGAGATTGTTGGAA
Source organism: Meconema thalassinum (assembly GCA_946902985.2). NCBI lineage: Eukaryota > Metazoa > Arthropoda > Insecta > Orthoptera > Tettigoniidae > Meconema > Meconema thalassinum. The sequence goes on along the minus strand of CAMPQE020000377.1, from coordinate 26,905 downwards.
GAAATTAAAACGTAAAAAAACTTATAGTGGACGCTGTATTGATGATAGAGAATATGCTCTCCGGGACTGTTTTGTAGAACTTTTCTTGCTGAACAGTTCTTAATAGTATATTGATATTGATATACGTTGTCATACTCAAATATCGTCCCGCATCGTCGTTGCACACGCACAATAATTTTGCCTTTCCATTTTACTTTAGTAGCTGTTAGGTTTGTGATCTTCAGTGTTCATTCCCAGCGTCTCGACTGCAGCCAAGAGAGGGCAAGTTACTGTGTGCAAGGCTGTGTTACAAATCATTTGCTGCAGTGATGACGCTGCCTGTTTTGATCCTCGTCCGCTGCTATAGCCCACAGAAGCCAAAGCAGCTATCTCATTAAACCACCACAAAAGGTGCTAGCGGAGAATAAATCATGTACTCAAAAAAAATTGGCAAAACAAGTTTCCCCGGCTGGACAATCTTGTAGCCCAGCTAAACTACACAAATCATTGGTGCATAAGCCTCAGAAACGTCGACAGACCCCACCAGGAACACTTTCCAGCACAATTGAATCGCTCGGAGCTGAGAAGCATTAAGTTAAAAATGATCATTTCTTAAAGAATTAGTGGGCCGATAACCTAGATGTTAGGCCCCTTAAAACAACAATTATTATTATTCTGAAGTATCGACCCAAGGGCCTTGGAACGGCATAGGAAAGAATTAAGTCAGCCTTCTGTTTAAGCTACACACAAAACATTTTCATCTTATCAGCGGGAGAAAAAGCACGAAAGCTCACTGGCAAGGCAAAATCCATCACAAACCAATTTGTTTTGTGGGTTTAAGCCAGAAACCACTGCTACATGTAGTGCGATCGGAGGAGAAAAGCATTAAGTCAATGACATTCCGTACTTAATGTTGGCCACACTGCAAGATTCCCGCGTGTTACAGTGCTATTGTAAATTACATTTTTGCTGGGTTTAGGTGGTTTGTATGTTACAAATTCATTTTAAAATAACATTTCATGTGAAATATCCACTCTGGATTGCTTCATGCCGCACTAAACTGACCACGGAGATGAAAGGCATTAAGTCACGTTTGCAAAATTGATCAGAAAAATACGTTTATTAAATTAAAATTAATATTCCGTTAACACAAATATAACCTGAATAGTTGCTTCACGACACAGATGACCAGATGACTAATATAGTGTGTTTGTTAAGTTCTGTTCTGTCAATGACGTTTTATCTGTCTCCTGGAAAGTAGTGAAAACTGACTTATTGTAATACTTTTCAGCTCCGGCTGATACAATTATAGTAGATGTATCTCCACGAAACAAGGTTGGACTACCTTCCAGCCCAATATAAGCTAGACAAATCTTTGGTGCAGAAGCGTTAGAAACCTCCTCTAACCAAGACTTCCAGCCTACTGTAATTTAGCTGTTTTGTGTAGAAGCGCGAGTAACCACTACTAACTGCTGACGGGGTAGCCCTGTACCCGCTGTCCAATTCACTTTAACAATCACCAGTACAGCGATACTAGCAACACCGTACTCTATTAGCTAGGAGGTCTCAGAGACCTCTCGCTTAGTGAAAGTTACTTTCTTCTCCAACAGGCGTCACCGCAGATCCAAAAGGAAGCCGATTTGGGATGTGTCGGTACATGATAACTAGTCTTCGAACGAGGAGATGATGATGATGATAATTGTTGTTTTAAGGGGCCTAACATCTAGGTTATCGGCCCCTAATGGTTTGGGTGATAGTGAAAGATGAGATGAGAATGAAAAATATACCTAATACTAACTACAGACTTACATACTAGAAGAAGAAATGGTAAGCAAAGGATAAGGCAAATAAAGGACAGGGAGAAAAGAAATGCCCCCAACCCTCGAGGAATGAGGATTGAGGGACTTGGAAGGAAGGAGAGACATGAAAGGCAGAGAGGAAAGCGAAAGAGGAGAGGGCCCGCCCCAAGACCAGAGGAAAAAGGGGACAAAACGGACCCAGCTCAGGAATCACTCGGGGTCGCCAACTCCCAAACTCACCAGCCGTGAGCTCTTGAAGGTGTAGCACTATCCAGGGTGCACCATAAGTGGTGGGGCTACATACACCCTGCCTCCTTGAGGGCCTTGAGCAGAAGGCAGGAGATATAATTAAAAGAAAAAGAAGGCTGACCCCTCGCAGAAGGAGGGTATCAGGAAAGATGAGACAAGGGCCAATTAAGACGGGAAAGGAAGTGACTTCCTAGGACTCCGATACCCTAATACCGTCGGGGTCGGAAGAGAACAAGAGTTGACCAAGATAGTGAACCCTTATCATTGTGTCCAATAATAATGTTTCGTATTATTAAATTGCTGGAAATACTAAATACATGATATGCTGGATATTTGAGTAAAATTGATGTAGCAAGCAAACTGGACTTGGTAAGACAGGCTACGTGCTGGGTGGAAGCTACCGACAGTTTCACAACCAATGCTATTCTTATTCTTCTGAGAAGATCAGGTATGACGCTGAGGCGTACGTGACTATCGACAGGCCACGATGCTTGGTCCACGGCAAGGAGTGAGAGAGAGGAGAAGTGTCGTGACGTCAAAATAAGGGCGGGATTTGCAAGGTCAGAACCCCGACGCCAACTTTACTGACCAATGAGAGGATAGGACGCCAGAACATAGCATCAGTGTGTTTTTGCGCGCCAATCGGTTATAAAAAGATCTAGCGATCGGTTTGCGTGTTCGGCGACAGATTCGCGACCTGTGAGAAATTACAAGATTTTTGAGAGGTCACACATAATTATAGGCCCATTATTAAAAATATTGAGGAGATATTTCTCCCTCCATGGGAACTTTTAGGCTTTCTGTATATAAACAAATGTCTGAGATGAACCGGGGCACTCCTAATTATTCTTCGACAGTCAATTTAAGACGTCCTTATGACGGTATGTGTTTTAAAATTCTAGTTGTGTGTCGACAACGAAGTTATAAATTTCATAAATTGTGAGATGGCAATTAGTCATAAAATAGCGAAAGTCTACGATTCTGCATAGGACTATATGAGGAAATAAAATACTCATAAAGCAGATAGAACAGTTTTAAAACTTTAATTTAATTGTGTTTTAACAGCGGCAAGATGACGACCCTGGAAAGAAGACAAGTTTCTTCCTCCATTACCTTGAGTGTTATGGGCTAAAGGCCTAATGGTGGGAGATGACGAGGCGGGAGGCCTCTGGAAAGCGGTTTAAGTGATGAGTATTAAAAAATTGATGTATTGATTTTGGACGAGGGGAATCGCGAGAGATGTGTGGAACTTTGTACAGATTTTATTTGTTTGGTTTAATTTAAATTTAGGGTTTGATTTCTTAACTGACATGCGTGTAGTATTTTTTGGCATTGCGTGACAATTATGTTGTACAATAATTTTTGTAACTTAAATGTTGTCCTTATGTATACTTAATTCTTATAGCGAAATGGCCGCATATGATTAACGTATCAATAAAAAGTGTAGCCATGAATGCGAACCTAGAAACGACAATGATAAATGGACTGGATTGATGTTAATGTAAAACAAAACTAGAGGTGGGGGAAAATTAGTATTTTATTTGCTTTTATAACTCGGTCTAATTCTGATTCCAGTTATTAATTCTTTATTGTCATTTGGACAAGTCATGTGTCATTTATCTGAAGGGTGTGCTGGTTCATATGCTGCGACGAGATCTTCGAGAGTGTGCCACGTGTTCTTGGGTGTAAGTGTGATGGCGAGGAAAGGTAAAGCCTGTCCTTGACTGCGACATCATTCCGGCAAATTAGTTACTCTTGGGGCTAAGTTTGACCTGGAGATGTGTTCTTGAAAATCCCTGAGAGGATGTTTTGAGATTATGTGATATTTTGTATTTACGCGTTTAACAGGTGACGATTAGCAAAGGTCGCTGGACGCTGGCTGTGGGCCAGAATCTATATTTAGCGTGGCACACATTACTACGTTGGGGGAAGGAATCAGCCACTTACTCAGATATGCGATAACAGACCCGGCTGTCTCCAGCTCTGTTATGACACGTAAATGTTTGCTTTGAAGCCTGAGGAGTTAAGGTTATTTTATTTGGTTTAATTAGGGGAGTTTCCATGTTGTCGATCCGAGGGTTTTTATCATGACTACGACTTATTTGTTCATTGTTTAAACGCCAAATTTTCTGGCGTGAATTTAAACATTTGTATTTGCTGTTGTTGGCTCTTATTTCCAAGGCCATTGTATTCATTATAAATATAATTTGGCAACCGGCCAAACTTGTTCATGTCATGTTATGCTTTCCTAGTGTTTGAGGTATAAGACGGTAATTCCGCAGCCTTTATTTTAAATAATACACACGTGAATTTGGTTGTGGTAATCTAAGGTTAGAGCATGTCAGTAGTGTATTTAAATATGTAATTGTTGTTCCAACATTCCGTAATTCGTCTTCGCAGTACGGAGTTCGTTCCCGAACCGACTGTTTTGGTCGGAAACGAGCGCCCGTCAAAGTGCTCATTACTTGAACTAGTCTTAAAACGCGTGTCGCTCATAAATATTAAATTCTTATTCTATTTTTATTTGTTGTTATTTTGGATCTTGTGATCCGTTTTCCTTCGTTACTTTGAATTAAGTGACATTGCAGTCACAACGCTTGTTTGACAGATGTCATGCCGTGTTATCATGGTACGTCAGACTAGTCAGTGTCAGATCTGTTCACGTGCGAGTGAACTAATTTAAGGGTGGTTTATTGTTAAGTGTTTTAAGTTTGATTCAGTTATTAAATTTCATTTGTTAGTAGATCCTGTTGTTTTCTTGTCTTTGTAATAATTAGTTAACCTTATGAACCCTGGAAGTTATTTTGATAGCATAAAATCTCTAAATCACATTCACAAGAATCCATTACGACCCCGAAACTTCGAATCTTGTCTACATGCTATTATCCAAGGGTATATAAGAGTTACTTTGGCTTCCGAACGTGTGGCAATTTGTGTTTTAGAGTTAAAAAAAATAGATCACCAGCATGTGATAAGTTTATTAACGGAAGTTAGGCGAAGATAGTACCGCCAAATGTTTGAAAATATAAAGTCATGGAGTTTGCAGTAAAGTAAATGTGGAACAAGTTAAGTGTTTGAACTTTGATTAAAATTAGAACAAACTGTTCCAGGCGCCCAATAAAATTAAATTAGCTTGGTGTAGAAAAGCCAAACTCAAAGAATTATTTGACAGGAAGGTTAGACCTTAAAAACTAATTAATACTCTATTAATTGGTAAAAATTTGTAAATGAAGTAAGGCCAGGAAGATTATAACTGAATAAAAGGGTTAAAAATTAAATGGAATAATAAGTAAATTATACTCAGTGATGCTATAGTTTGTGGGAGTAATTTAAAGTAAATGAAATGAGTATGTATAGGGTTAATGTGTGTATATTTAATATATGTGAGCGCGCGTATCCAGGGCTCCGCCCTTATGTCATTTCCCTATGTCTCAAATATATTATTGTTGTGATGGCAACTCTGGGAGAAATCCGCGAAGTGATTGAACTAGCATCCGCTCGTACGCGAGAACAACTTAGTGAGATGAGAAAGGACATAACCAATGAAATACAGACACAGTTAGCGGCGAATAGTGAAGAAACGCGGACACAGTTAACGGCTATAAATAAACAATCGGTAGAAATGCAGACACAGTTAGCGGCAAGTAGTGAAGAAATGCAGACACAGTTAGCGGCTAATAATAAACAATCGGTAGAAATGCAGACACAGTTAGTGGCAAGTAGTGAAGAAATGCAGACACAGTTAGCGGCAAGTAGTGAAGAAATGCAGACACAGTTAGCTGCAAGTAGTGAAGAAATGCAGACACAGTTAGCTGCAAGTAGTGAAGAAATGCAGACACAGTTAACGGCTATAAATAAACAATCGGTAGAAATGCAGACACAGTTAACGGCTATAAATTAACAATCGGTAGAAATGCAGACACAGTTAGCGGCAAATAGTGAAGAAATGCAGACACAGTTAGCGGCTAATAATAAACAATCGGAAGAAATACAGACACAGTTAAACACAAAACTATCTGAAGTTAACGAGAATATAAATCAGAAAATCGCTACACAAAACATTCTGGTTAGTGAGCAATTACATAGGCAGTCTGAGAAAAACAATGAAATGTTAAACGCACAAGACGAAAGGAACACTCAAAATCTAGCTGCGCTAACGGTAGAAATCAAAAAGCACACAAAAGAACAGCTAATCCAATTAGCAAAGGACGTTAGCACTAACAATACAAAACAATTAGGAATAATAAAAGGTATCGAAGATTCGTTTAAAAAGGAAATAAAAGGAATGGATGAGACTGTTATGGCAAAACTAGCACAAATCGAGCAAGCGTGTTTGACCAACTCATCTGAGATTAAAGAAGCACACACAAACTTAGAAAAAAGGTTTGAGAAGATCGAACGAGGGACACAGGATATGCAAGATCAGATAATTACAGTAGATAACAATATCACGGGCTTAGTGACAGAACTCAACAAATTAGAAATACAATCAATTGAGAAATGGAAAAAGTTGGAAATTGACCAGGAAGAAATTAAACAAACATTAGAGCAGAACAACTTTTCTCTGGGAGAAAGGATAGATAAGCTCGAAGATAATCAGGAGGCTAGTCAACAGGAAGTCGAAAAGCACATTGATAAATTGAAGGATACTATTAGAAAAGATTGGACCAAGATGAGCGCTGATTCGAAAGATGAACGGCTCGCAGTAAGCAAGAAGCTATGGGAAAATAACGCGAAAATACAGGCGTTAGAAGAAAATATGAAGTTAAGATTTCAAATTCAAGAGGACCGCATGATAAAATCGGAATTGCAGTCACATGGACATAATACGATGTTTGCGACACTAATGGAAAAGGGAAAAGGGGAGAATGCGGAAAGAGAGCACACAGTAGACAGCCACGAGCTTGGGCAAAGTCCGATAACGATAGGCACGCAAGCATTTCGAAATTATGAGGGTCGTAGCTCGACACCTCAAAACACACAACTTCCCACGCAAGTTATACAAGTCATCCGTGGAAACGAATTTAAACCGAATAGGTTTTTACCAGAGAGCGGAGGGACACCTAAAGCTTTCTTAAGAGAACTGACATAATATTTTTCGGACCAAAATGTTAGCTCAACGCGACAGTTAAGAATGGTTGAAATTTTTTTGGCGGGCTCAGCACTTACGTGGTATCTTGGATTTAAGAACACATTTAAATCAATGGAAGGGTTCCAGAAGGCCTTCCTAAGCAAATACTGGAGTGGGTCATATCAACAAAGCTTGCGAATGGACTTATACTCGCGCAAATACCATTCCACGCATCAGACGAAATATGCAGATTTTTTCGCCATGCAACTTGTCAAATTGCAAGATCTTAATAATCCCCCAAGCGAAATGGAGCTAATAACTACTATAGGAAAACAGATGCCTATTAGCGTTCAGCAATTCTTGGTGGCGGCAAATATTACGACCGTGGTCCAGGCAGAAGAGGTATTGAGGAGGATAGATGAAACACTAATTACATCAACCCGAGAGAGAAGAGACAGATAGAGTTAGTTAATGCAGTCGAAGTAGTCAAGACACCGAACAAAAACACGAGGTCGCAAGCTACAAACACAGGGGATAATCAAAGACGGCAGAACACAGAAGAATATGAGCCGAGATCTCAACCGAGATACGAAAATAGGGACAAAAACCATTACAATCAGGAAGAAACTAACCGCTACCGGAACACAAACAATCAGCAGTGGCGAGATAATAGGAGATACCAAACATCATACAATAGGAATAATAATAATAACGCACCTTATAATCGGGGATGGCGTGGAGGACACTGTAATCAACAATACAGGCCCAGGGACAATAGGCGTTAGAACCAACAACATAACGCACAAGATAACCAGCGGTTTAACGAGCAATCGGATACAAGGGAGGACCGAAGAAATTGGAACCAGAGACACGCTGACCCGCAACAGTACCTGGAGAATCCACATAACATAGAGGGAAACAATGAGGATAAATGGGAAAGAGCAATAGATCGGCGGAAGAATCCCGACACCCACGAGGAGGAAAACGGAACACATCAAATGTTAGAGGCCATGCATGTAGAAACCCAGAGATATTTGGAGGAGCTGCATGGAGAAGAAGAAAATAGAGCAGCCGACAATAGGAAACAGAAGAATAGCAGGAGAGATTCGCAGGCCGTGTCAGGCAAGGGTCTCGAAATTTGGTGAAGAAAGTTATTGTACGAGATTCGGAGAAGAAGAAGGGAGAAGGAAGAAGATGGCAACGCGGGAGAGAAAAAGGAGAAGACATCACGGGAGAATGGAGAAAACACAGGCGCGGCTTAAGGAAGTTAGACTAGGGGTTACGAATTTAGGTAACAACGCCTACAGAGTCCGGGAGGTGAGCACAGGAAACATGGCAGTGTATAATATCTAACTTAAAATTGTATCATCAGAGAGAGCCATACGAACCGAGAAATAATGTTACTGCAGCAAATTAAACATTCGCGTGATAGCATACAACAAAAGATACGGGGGTACACTAGTAATGAATGCGCTTGAAAGACAGTCCTGACGTGTTTACAAATTCAGGCGGAAGTTGTAAATGAGCAAATTTGATGTTTTGAAAGAGTGAGAGGGGAGACGAGTAGCGAGGAGAGAGGCCGGAGGGCACAAGCGTACAGGAATTTCCTAATGAGTTTGGAGCGAGACGGCTACTGAAACAGACAGAGGCGGACAGTCATTATATTTTGAGGGTGACCAGCAACTTCAAATTTGAGCCAGAAAAGTTAAGGGTGTGAAATTCGACTTCATACTGAGTTCGAATTTCATCAACTAGGGGTCAATAGGTCGACAGGAAAGAAGACGGAGAGGAGCCCGGCACAAGTAAGTGGAAGCAATGCCGGACTCAGCTGGGGTCCCGTGGTCGCCAACCCACGTCCCACTAGATGTGAGCCCCTGGGGGGCGAACGAGGAGAAGGTCAGCCGACACTGATCTCGCTTTTTCACAAGAGTCAGACGAAACAAGTCTGCTGAAGCGTCATCCAGGATGCTACAGTGCATCCCCCCAGATTCGTCTTCTTGTAACGGAGATGTGCTCTGCACCTCCATTTATCACCACCTCATGAGGAATGCAAACTGCAGACACCAGCGCAACTCTAGCGAACACACTTCTCACTCTTTACTTTACCTAACCAGACAGGATTTGTGGAAACTCCTATTTCCGGCAACACTTGCCACAGTTTCTCCCACTGATCACGGTTGAATGACTTCTTGTGTTATAAGAAAGAGAATGTGACTAATTCAAGTTGCCCATTCTTCCGGATGTAGCTAGGCGCCCCTAATACAGACTAACATTCACACAGAAAGTCCCATCGCGCGAAGGCGATCTTAGCGCAAATCCGATCTATAGTTAAGACCGAGAGTAAACTAACTGCCAAAAGCAAACTCCTAGTATTCCGTACCATTGTACGTCCAATAAAGGAATATTCCAGTCCAGCCTGGGGCTACGCAGCACCCTCGCACATCAAGAGACTACAGGTTGTCCAAAATAAAGCATTGCGTGCCCTCACCAACTCAGAATGGTACGAACGCAATGTCCAAATCCATGAACACACCAACATGGAGTAGCCTACATTGATGCCCATATAAAAAGCAGGCATCAAAACTATATACGAAAGCTACATCCAACACTAACACTCTCATCAGAACTCTGGGTGATTACCAAACCACCAGGGCTCGCCACAAGCGACCCCGTATCCTAATTGAATAACTTCAATTTCCTTTCACACTACAAACTAGCCACTATGGCCTCAACTACATTCTATCTTCCTCTCTCTATTTATTCTGTACTTTCACAGCGTCTTCGGTGGCTGCTGGGCCCAAGATAGCCGGCCGAAGTCATCGGATTTTTTTAAGAGCGTTAAAATCCCTCAGTATGCCTTCCTTCGGAGGGGAAATAAAGCCGGCGGTCCCATTTCATAGATTTATGGCATGTAAAAGAACCTTCCACAAACTAAACTTGTGTGAAGCTAAATTTCTATGTTAGATTTCGATGGAACGTTCTATCAAAGTTCCAACGTTCACCACTAGGTATCATTGACATTTGGTAACGAAAATTGGAACTACTTGAAATTGAATGGAACTTGTAGCTCACCCTACGGGTGTGGACTTGGAGCAGCTACAGCCTCTGGCGACACGACACTGGTAATCACCCCCCCCCCCTCCCGCCCCCCCCTCACAAACAGGGATAATACTGCCCAGGGCTGAAAGACTCTGGCGGGGCAGGCGATATGTTGATGACAACGCTTTCCAGCAGTGAAAGGTTACACAATTTGGTTGGTTGGTTCCTCAGTTTAGGGGCTGTGACAACGCGGTCATGTAGCCCCGTGTACTTTGGGTATGTGTAGAATCTGTCTGATAACCGGTGTTAATTGTGATGACTGTATTAGTCTGTGCTATCTGTGATTCAGGTGAGAACTGCAGACGATCAATTTTTCAATTAGTTCCTACTTTTGCTACCAAAGCCGGCCCCGTGGTGTTGGGGTAGCGCGCCTGCCTCTCACCCGGAGGCCCCGGGTTCGATCCCCGGCTCCGTCTGGGATTTTAAAACTGACGTGAGGGTTGGAACGGGGTGCACTCAGCCTCGTGAGGACAATTGAGTAGCTGTCTGACAGTGAGACAGCGCCCCGATCACGAATACCAAGATTAACGGCCGAGGGGACCCGACGCGCTGATCACGCGTCACCCCAATATCTGCAGGCCAAATGGCTGGGCAGCGGTCGCTTCGTCGGCCTTAGCCCGTCATGGGCCGGATAGTGCCAGGGGTTGACTTTTTGTTTTGCTACCAAATGCTACCGACCACGCCACCGAAGCTGCCTTACACAGTTTAAAGAAGAGCCGAACATCCCACAACTTGAAGTGTCGATGTATAACGTGCAATTTCAAAATAAAAACGCTCAAAAATCTCACCAAAGCACTCATCAGAACTTCTCTCAAGAAGAAGGCAACAAACGCCCATTACATCGACAGCAATGGTTAGTCGAAATTTTATGTCGCTAAACACGATTATACCCAATTGTATTAGGTGTACCTCTAACCCTAAAAATTAAATACATCACATTAATACATACAATTTGGATGGCATGTTTCAATCGTCAAGTGATCATTACCAGATCCATTGCACGTAGGCTGTTAAATCTATGTCTACACGTATGGGTGAGGGTCATCGAGGTGTAAATTCTTTACAGGATTAGGAAAACAACCATTACAATCGGTTACGATCGTGTTGACCGACTGAAATACAATACATTTGGATTACTAACGAAACACAGAAAAGGGCTTCAATCACCATAAGAGCGGTGAAAGGAACCAACAGATTTAATACCTGTTCGCTTGCACCTTAACTTCTAAGAAAAGAAGCTTGTTCATGGACAATACACTATGATGATGATAATAATAATAATGCCATCTGTGGAACGAGTCATGCTACCGAGACATGTGGCTGGGAGAGGAATTCTCGATATAAACCAAGTAGCTCGACAGTTCTATGAGCTAAGAACTTACTTCTGTATCACCATTCGATGCTACACAGGGCTGTCACAGAAGCAGATGATTTAACTCCACTACTCTTAAGTCAACAAGAGACTCAAAATCAGGTGCGGAGTGATTTGGATAGCCTGGTTGGCCAAGCCACTGCACTGAAGACATCCCTAAGTAGTCATCCAAACTCACGTCGACAAGCTAGCGGCTGACGTTTGGCTGATTTCAGGGCAAATGTTTTCTGAAACAGAATGCTTTATGTTGGCTATTCAGCGACAGGTTGTCGCCACGAGGAATTACCTTAAGTTCATTGTCGAGGATGCGTATATGGAAGATGACCAATGCAGATACGGTTGTCCAACATCGGAGACTGTTCAGCATAACATTTCAGGTTGTCGGCATTTCGCAGGGACAGAATATAGGAAGAGACATGATACTCCTGCCAATATAGTACATCAAGAACTGACTATACTCCTTCAATTGCTGAGCCAAGAGAAAGTGCCGTACTATAAATATGCCTCAGAAAGTGTACTGGAAAATGACAGATTTACCTTGTACTGGGATCGCACTGTATTGACAGACCAGTCAGCTGTGCAAAACAGACCTGATTTGGTTCTTGCTGATGTGGCAATCCCAAACAGTGGCAACATGCTAACAAAACATGTTGAAAGCTGTCAAAGTATAAAGAGATTTCAGAACTGATAAGGAAGCAATGGCACATGGCACAAGTCAGGACACTTTCTATAATCATCTCCAGCACTGGCGTAATTCCGAACATCCTAAAGGAATCTCTCACAAGTTTGAAGTTAGACCCAGGAGACAGTCATACTCTCAACGTGTGACATAGTGAGGTTGTCAAGTCTGAAGGAGTCGCGGAGAAGAGTAATGCTCTCATTGTGATGTATATCTGTTTTTTGTATCATTTCAAATGATCTTGTCGACTTCGTCGTTATGCTTGAGTCTAACGTTATGCGAGACGGAGACGGAGACGGAAGTGACGTCATGCAGCCACGTGGGAAGTGACGTCATGCAGCCGCGCGGGAAGCGAGTGCGTGACGTCATGCAGCCACGCGGGAAGCAGAAGCTAATGGTTATTGGAGTCTGTTGAAAGAGTCCTGGGGCGTCGAGCAACCTGGGGCTTTGAGCGAAGCGAACACAAGAATACAGGGTGACTTCTAAAGAGATATACAAGATGCCATATTAGAATACAGGGTGACTTCTAAAGAGATATACAAGATGCCATATTAGAATACAGGGTGACTTCTAAAGAGATATACAAGATGCCATATTAGAATACAGGGTGACTTCTAAAGAGATATACAAGATGCCATATTAGAATACAGGGTGCCTCCTAAAGCGGTGTGCAGGATGTCAGAGCAAAATACAGTACAAGATGCCAGATAAGAATACAGGGTGACTCCTAAAGAGATATACAAGATGCAAATTAAGAATACAAGGTGACACTTAAAGAGGTGTACAAGATGGCAGAGAAGAATACAGGGTGACTCCTAAAGAGGTGTACAAGATGTCACACAAGAATACAGGGTGACTCCTAAAGAGATATACAAGATGTCACACAAGAATACAGGGTGACTCCTATAGAGATATACAAGATGCCAGATAGGAATACAGGGTGACTCCTAAAGAGGTGTACAAGATGTCAGAGAAGAATACAGGGTGACTCCTAAAGAGGTGCACTAGATGTCAGATAGGAATACAAGGTGACTCTTAAAGAGGTGTACAAGATGGCAGAGAAGAATACAGGGTGACTCCTAAAGAGGTGTACAAGATGTCACACAAGAATACAGGGTGACTTCTAAAGAGACATACAAGATGCCAGATAAGAATACAGGGTGCCTCCTAAAGAGGTGTGCAGGATGTCAGAGCAAATTACAGGGTGACACTTAACAAGGTGTACAATGTGTTATATTCAATTCAAATACAGAGTGACCCTTAAAGAGGTTTGCGAGATATCAGATTCAAATAATGGGTCACTCTTAAAGAGTTGTAAAAGATGTCAGACTCAAATACAGGGTGGCCCTTAAAGAGGTGTCCGCGCGGGAAGGCTAAGTTAATGGGTAATGGAGTCTGTTGAAAGAGTACTGGGGCTTCGAGCGAAGCGAGAAGCCCACCTGAGCCTTTCTAACATGTGTAGCATTTGTAGCATACGTCATTTGAAATGATATAACGTCTAGTCTTTCAGACTGACTGTATTTTTTTTTCAGCAAATATGCTGAAGCTCCGACAAAGATTGGCTCGAACCTATGTCTGGTCGACACTCTTGTATACAGTAGTATGGAGGTTTGGACTTTGAAGGTCAAACCACACCATGAAACGATTAGAGGCCTTCGAAATGTGGATTCATAGACGAATGCTTAAAATACCTTAGACTGATCGAGTTACTAACAGAGATGTCCTCAGAAGACCAAAATGTGATCTTCAGCTTTTGTCTACCATTAAGTATCGGAAAACTTCCTATTTGGGTCGTGTAGTTAGAGGCCAAAAATATATGTTGCTTCGACTAATACTACAAGGCAAAATAGATGGCAAACGAGGGTGTGTCAGAAGACAAAATATCAAGGAGTGGTCACGGATTCGATCTGTTGAAGAATTGTTCCGGCATGCGGTGGACAGAAGCGCCTTTTCCATGATGATCGCCAACGTTCGGGGGACCGAACACGGTACTTGAAGAAGAAGAAGAAGTAGAAATATGCTGAGAATGTGTAAGCGCATGCGCAAAATAAATAATACTAATAATAATAACAATAGTGAGAAGATGAAGAATGATAAAAGTGGCGAGGGTCACTTGCTGATCTCCCGATTGTTTTACTAAACAGATTCCTAATTGTTCTGCACACGTTAGCAGCATTTTAGTGTGAACGGGGAATTGCAGTCAATGCTACGCTGACATCTAAGGTAACTGGCTCACTTCCGTGCGGGCGAGCTCCAATCAGAGACCGCGACGTCACTGATAATCCATCGCCCCCCTGTTTGGTTGAGCGGAGATTAAAAACGACAAGGCAAGTCCCGCGGGAGAAGGTCAGCAAGGCCCGAGACTCTTGCATGTCACGTCCCCGAGGCTAGCCACTGTCGTTTTTACAATATACTAAGTTGATGTGTTTTTCAAAGTGGGCCTACCTTCCCTAATAATTCCGGTTGCCGCACAATGTATATACAAGGGGCGCACTATAATGTTTTACACTTTATTTTGTTCTACCCAAATGAAGTACATTACACATCAGTTATTACGTCCACCTTCTCAACATAATCTCCTTGTAACTTGGTGCACTTTTGCCATCGATGTGTCAGTTTGTCCAGACCTTCCTGAAAACATTATTTCAGAGTGCTGCGCACCCAGGCATTGACAGCTGTGTCCAGAGGTTCCTTCATGTTCCCAAACAGGTGCTATTCACTTGGTGTCAAGACGGGAGAGTATGGTGGGGCAGGCAGCACCGTGAATCGCATTTGATCAATGGCAGTGGTGGTCTCTCGGCTAGTGTGGGGGCGAGCATTGTCATGATGCAGAAACCCACCTTTAGCCCATTTCCCTGCCCGCTTAGTTTGAATGGCACGACGTAAGCGCTTAAGGGTAGCCACATATGCTGCCTTGTTAATCGTGGCCCACAATTCCCGCCAGTCAATGAGGATGATGCCCTTTGTGTCCCAGAACACTGTCGCCATTCACTTGCCAGCTGATGGCACTGTTCGACATTTATTTGGCGGTAGTGTGACCCTATGATTCCATTGCATGGTCACCGTTTTGTGTATTTTGCAGAACTGGGCACAGCTGTCAAGGCATGGGTACGTAGCACTCCGAAGGAATGGTTTCAGGAAGGTCTGGAGAGACTAAAACATCGATGGCAAAAGTGCATAAAGTAACGAGGAGATTATGTTGAGAAGGTGGACGTAATAACGGACGGGTAATGCATTTCATTTGGGTAGAAAAACAATGAATTGTACAACAGTATAGTATGCCCTTCGTAAAACAAGGACTAAAACAAGATCATTGCTGTATCGTAATAACCGCAAGAGATGATACCGACCCCTGACTAACTTACTCTCTCCCAATGTTACACGTAAATTCGTTTATGCCTCACTGAGCCACTGATACCGGCCCCTTTTGTGACCACGCTGGGTGTAAAGAGAGGTCAATATTTGAGGCAAACAATAAGTGTTTCGAGGATCTGACACACAAACAAGACAATCCTCGCTGTGCCCAGCGAGCCGGGTTGAGGAACGAGACGTGACTAGTTGGGAACAAGGAGGGTGGAAACCAGCGCACAGAATATAGCCTACAATTATGTTCAATTGTATCAGTAAGAGAAGAAATCTTATCTCGCGAACATAAGCCACGGGAGCTTCATTTACAACCGACTATTTTACCCATAATATCCCACATGAATTAACCGGGAATCAAATCCGTCCCCGTGCGGTGGTGGGAGGCTACTGCCAGGTGTTGTTGCTTTTGGTACGTCATTTAGGGACATCTAGAACATCAGTTCCATGTACTTGTTAGCGTTTGGATTATTGTATAGCCTGTGTTATTGTACGAGGGCTGTTTTATAAGTAAGGGCCGTTTTCTTAAAAGCCCGTAGTTAGTGCGCACGCCGCTACAAGCGTGCGCGCTAGCTCCCGGCATCCTTTGCGACCAAGCAGGCGTCAGTTGCAGCTGTGTAGCTAACCTGTACACTGAACTGTGCAATGTTCAAGATTATTGATTCGCCCGCCGCGTGTTAGGTACGATCTGTGATACGTTTTTTGAGTGCAAGAAACATGTCGGCTGCAGACATTCATCGTCAGCTTTGTGAGGTGGTTGGTTGGTTCCTTAGTTTAGGGGCTGCGACAACGCGGTCATGTAGCCCCGTGTACTTTGGGTGTGTGTAGAATATGTCTGATAACCGGTGTTAATTGTGATGACTGTATTAGTGTGTGTATCTGTTTTGTGAGGTGTATGGTGATAATGCAATGACGGAAGGTAAAGTGCGAAAATGGGTACGCGAGTTCAAAAGTGGCCGTGAAAATGTTCATGATGATGAACGCTCAGATGACTTGGTGACTGCAATTGACACGAAAATTCACGAGGACCGAAGATTCACGATAACCTCTCTATCAATGGATTTTCCTCAAGTGTGAATTCTTGGTTGTCAAAGCAGGCGGCAAACTTTGATGCAGAGGGATTTCAGAACTTAAATTTAATGTATGACAAGTGCCTAAATAAACAAGGCAACTAGGCCTATGTAGAAAAATAGAGGAAGGTTTGTAAAACCTAAAAATAAATGTGATTGCAAAATTAAATGTTCGTTTTTTTTATCGGCCCTTACTTAAAATACAGCCCTCGTAATACACACTCTGTCTGAAAAATCCGGTGAATGAGTCTATATTACGAACGGTTGTTGGCTTACCTGAAACAGCCGTTACTGTCCTTTTAAGCAATCCCCGTGGATGGTTATGCACTTCATAGAACGGCTGTACAAGTCCTGGCATAGTCTTCCTGAGGGATAGCCTTCAGTTGGGTCTTCACATTACGTTGGATGTCCGAAATGTCCGAAAACCTCTGGCCCCTCAGGGCTTTTCGGCGACCTGGACCCCGATACTCCATACTTGGACGCTTGCCTTCGAGGTCGTACCCCAGGCACCAGGTCTCGTCACCCGTGACGATGGTTTTCAGGACCATTCCATTCCACGGAATATTCACCCTTCTCACTGCCACCAGTCCAGCAGGTGTGCAAGGCAGATAGCATAAATTCACGCGTCTCTCTTGCTTTCAATTTAGAATTTTGACGACCCAAACTGAAGGCTATTCATAAAGAGGACTATGCCAACAGTTTCCAGGGCTTGTTCAGTCGTTCTCAGAAGTGCATAACCATCCACGGGGATTACATCGAAGGACAGTAACGGCTGTTTCAGGTAAGCCAACAATCCGTTCGTAATATAGTCCCATTCACCGAACTTTTCAGACAGAGGGTGTATTTAGACTATAGCGTATTTTTCAATGGTATGGACACCGTCTTGAGGAAGGAATTCATGATGAAAATTTATGTAAAACAAAAGTATTGGAATGCAGCCGAAATAAATAAGAAACCTCTATGGACATCAAATTGGCAGGTGAAAAGCTAAAGAAAGTAAGAGACTTTTGTTACTTAGGAAGCAAAATAACCAGTGATGGACGAAGCAAAGAAGATATAAACAGTAGGTTGTCTCAGGCAAGGAAAGCATTTCTACTGAAAAGGAATCTGTTGACATCGAATATAGATTTTGGTATTAGGAAGTCATTTTTGAAAGCCTTTGTCTGGAGCGTGGCGCTCTATGGAAGTGAAACTTGGACTATTGATGCAGCACAAAAGAGGATAACTGAAGCGTTTGAAATGTGGCGTTACAGAAGAATGATGAAGATCAGATGGGTAGATATGGTTACAAACAAAGAGGTATTAAGACGAGTGGGAAAGGAGAGATGTTTGTGGCGACTGCTAATGAAGAGAAGAGATAGGTTGGTAGGACAGAAACTAATACACCCCGGAATAGCAAGCTTAGTTATGGGATGAAGGGTCAAGGACAAGAACTGTAGGGGTAGACCAATGTTAGGATATGTTAAACAGATTGGCTTGGATGTAGGGAGTGGTAGCTATGTAGAGATGAAACGATTAGCTCTGGACAGGGAGGTATGGAGCGCTGCATCAAACCAGTCAAAAGACTGAAGAACCGTATTGTATTTATGTCCGACTTGTGTCGTATATATGGACATAATAATAAATTTTGAGGCTTTCCAATGGATAATTATTGAAAAAATATGCTGGTAGAGACACTGCGTGAGTTGGATAGGCCCATGTACCGATAGTTAACTCTTTCATTTTATTCCGTCTTAATAATTGAATTTGTTAGAAAAAGTGATTTGTCTTGTCAATTATTAACCCTTTAAGTATATTGGAACTTAAATAATTCGAACCTCAAGGGACCAGTAAAAAAAATCGAATTAAGAAAGCTCTTTGAAAAGGGTAGAGAAAATACAGTATATTGTATTACGTTTACATAATGATTTAATTTCAAATAAGCAGATTAACTGACAACGGTACTGTATAATGACTGTATCGTGAATAACTTCAAAAGTTTCAAATGAAAAATAAAAACAAAATGTACTATTCACCTTTTTAACGACAGTAGTAATCCAGCAATCAAGTTAAGTCTTAGAAAAATCTACTGTTTTTCAAAATAGTTTGAGATTTTTACCTGTTTCATACAATTACGTCTCTCAACCATCATAAAAGAATCTAACCAATTTAAGGAACGGAAAACAGTACCACTTACGTCATTTCTACTTTAAAAAAACGCCTAATTTCTGTAATGTGGTTTGTTGCTTGGGCTGCACTCGGAACAGTTTTTTCGGGAACTGACCCAACTGTTTGGCTTCCATCGGCTTTTTACAATAAAAACTTCGAATTATCCAAAATATAATTCGAATTACCCACGATTTTGTAGCATTGATTGTATATAAAATGCTAGGGACCAAGAGAAAACCTCGAATTAAAGAAGATTTCGATTTATAGATGTTCGAATTAGCCACGTTCCACTGTAGTAGGGTTTAACGCTTTAAAATATAGTGGTGTATATACATCAAGCAATTCACTTTATCTAATTGTGTAAGTGGAAGAGGATGTAGGCGAGTGGTTGGAGAGAGAGTGTGGGGGGGAGGTGACTTCTTGAAGATGAACTGTAACACTGGTTGGTCAAAAACAGAGCAAAAGGTAATCATCCAGTTCATAGTTTGTATTTATTCCATTTATAGTCGGTTTACCTTCCAGGGTTGGTTTTTATCTCGGACTCAGCGAGGGATCCCACCTTTACCGCCTCTAGGGTAGTGTCCTGGAGGCTGAAACATCGGGTTTGGGGGATACAACTGGGGAGGTGAGACGAGCACCTCGCCCAGGCAGCCTCACCTGCAAAGCGAACAGGGGCCTCATGAGGAATGGGAAGGGATGGGTGAGTGGTTATCGTGTCCAACTACCAACCTCATGCTTGCAGGTTCGCTCCTGGCCATGGTAAGTGATTAATTTTTTTTAAAGGCAACAAAAGTCTCGGTAGGCCTACGCATGTCCTACGTTGTTGGCATGTTAAAGAACCCATTTGAATTCAGTAGGCCTTGTTTAGAATGGACAAATTAATCTCGGGATTTTCCGCCTACACAAAAGTTCCTCCTTTCTCCACTAGAAAGCGCTATACTGTCAAGGAGCTTAGATATCTAAACTCCTTGACTTTTATTGCGCTCCAAGGAACGACAAAAATTCGACATGCAAGCTGGCCTCTGACAAGACTCTCACTTTGCGATGCCGAGTGGTTTGTGGCGATCATGGGGCTCGCGCCGAGTCCGGTATTGCTTCCATTGAACTGTGGTGGACTCCTTTCTTTTATATTCCCTGTTAACCTCCCATGGATAACTCTTGTTCTCTTAAATTTGGAGGCTAAAAATACTTATTTTCCCGATGCGCATTTTTTTTAGAGTGGTCGGAACTCCTTCTTCGCTTCTACCGTAGTTTAGTAAATAATTGTAATTAATAATGATGACCTAGATGCTCCGCCCCTTGAAATGAAATGAGGATTGAGTGAGATTTTGGAACAATCAATCTCCCAGCACTCTGTGGTAGCAGAGAGCAGGTTTCCGTGAGATCTGGGTTGCCCTTTGAAATGTAAATTCCCCGTCCCCACAATGTCACACGAGCCTAATAGCATGTTCCCCTCACCTTCCATTGGAACTTATGGTTTGCCTGCTCCCATTCCAGCGCAGGGGCGTACAGGGGTGTCGGTGTTGTATAATCGTCAATCTACTCGTAAAGCTAAGGAAGTACGGACTTCTGTTACTTAGGAAGCAAAATAACCAGTGATGAACGAAGCATAGAATATACTATCAAAAGTTAGATGGCTCAGGCAAGGAAAGTATTTCTTCAAGAAAAGAATCTGTTGACATCGATTATAGATTTACGTATCAGGAAGTAATTTTTGAAAGCCTTTGGCTGGAGCGTGGCGCTCTATGGAAGTGAAACTTGGACTGTTGGTGCAGCAGAAAGGAGGAGAATTGAAGCGTTTGAAATGTGGTGTTACAGGAGAATGATGGAGATCAGATGGGTAGATAGGGTTACACATGAAGAGGTATTAAGACGAGTGGGAGAGGAGAGATGTTTCTGGCGACTGCTAATGAAGAGAAGAGATAGGTTGGTAGGACACCTACTAAGACACCCAGGAATAGCAAGCTTAGTTATGGAAGGAAGGGTCGAGGACAAGAACTGTAGGGGTAGACCAAGGTTAGAATATGTTAAACAGATTGCCTCGGATGTAGGGTGTGGTAGCTATGTAGAGATGAAACGATTAGCTCAGGACAGGGAGGCATGGAGAGCTGCCATCAAATCAGTCAAAAGACTGAAGACTCAAAGAAACAATAACTCGTAAGAAACAGACAGTTGCACTGCCCCATGTCCCCTAGTCTTTGGAGAATTGTCAGACAATTCTTCAGAATCTCTTTAAACGTCGCAGTGAATACTGGAGACTGCTAGACTGGTTCTTTTGTGTTTCTGAGATATCAACTTTCAATGAGGAGTAGCCTTGTTCGAGCGAATATCTGTAGCATTTAAGAGATGCCTGACTGCATTGCATCAATTGCTATTTCAGACCGTCTTGTTCTACGCACATTTCCAGAGGTCTGATTCAGAAAATATTGGTGAAGAATTAGCGATACCTTTTTAACTGGAGAAGTTCAAACTTTCTTAATACCAAGCAATGAAGTCGCGGGCTTTCATTTCGCGAAGGAGGATTTGAATGTGATTTGCTTTTGAAGTTACAGCAAGCCATAACAGAACAGAAGTGCAATACAGGAACAGGAAGGATTGTGCTTTTCATATTTGTACTTCACAACAATACAACATTATATGCACTAAATCAGGAGCAGTATTGCCATTATATCTCTAAATCTAGTTGCACAATAATAGTTCCTTCGTGTAAATGTCGTATTAGTGACGTCATATTAAACTATTGTTTAATTTAGCGATTATAACCGCAGGGGTGTGCAAATTATTAGACTCGACGCCAGCTTCCCAAAATAACATTTATACTCTTCCCGGCTTAATGCACTAAATATGTTTACAAGGCGGTGAAATAACTTCCAATGTTTAACCAAGAGTGTTAATTATATTTTCATTTAAGAAACTCAAAGTAAAATGATGTTTTAGAATTTCCACTATACTCTGTATTTTAAAAGAAAGAACGTGAAGGAAATGGCGGGAGCTTGGAGCAGTTGAGCTGTGTTGCCAAGTTTCTATTGTTGATGTAGATCAGCTGATTCGAATAATACACAGGGATACACTTCGGACATTATTTCGGTACTATTATGCGCAATATAATGTAAATGTCGATCCTGAGTCAACGCCGAGGACATTCAAGTAGAGAAATACGGTAAATAAATAAATAACACACCGAAGCTATGCTACCTTTGTCACCGTTATTCAATAAATACGAGAAAGAGGCCAAACACATGACAGCTAATTGACAAAATCCAGCCAATAGGAGCCTGCAGTGGCCATTTTACGAACGTTCCCGCCAAATATGCCAGGTTCTTACCCTGGAAATACAGAGTATAACAGAGGAACTTTGCTACTGCAAAATGCCACACGTTTTTATTACTTCACTCTACTTTCGTGTGAATTTAGAGCTGAGGATTTTGGAGTAAATTTACTGATGATCCACTCTTCAACTATTCAAAGATTCATGAACCATGGATTGAAATCACCTGACTTACAGGGTACTTTCCACAGTCAATGAAAAAAAAAAGACCCAGCTCTGGTATATCGCGCAATCCCCACTTCTGAAAGTTTCCAGATACAATTCCTTATGGTAAAAGGTGTAAGTCCACGGGGGGCGGGGGGGGGGGGGGGGGCATTACTAAGTAGAGTTACAAAAGATGCCAGCAGTTGCTCAATACAATGATTCTGAATAACAAGTTGTGATTGGTTTAAATTCTTTGTTTGATTCCAGTAATGTGCACACCTCTGTAGAATACTAATTTCAGTCAGCTGCCACGAGGAAAGAAATGTTCTTCAGCCCAAACATTCAAATTTTGAATTCCAAAGTGAAAATTTAAAGTCAAAAAATTCCTCTCGGTACGCCGGAAGGCGGAGGTAGATTTCACCGGGCAAACTAGGTTTTCGTAGAAGGATCAGACCACATTTATTGCGAGAAAGTATTTTACAATTGGAGCTTAATTAGCCTAACTTTGTTTTTCGTCTTATACATATTTTTTAACATTTTATTGTCTTTTGGGGACGGTAAACTTCTAGTCATTTGGGGTCCATTTTTATACTTGTGGTCACACTGTCCTTATGCAAGGTTTGGAACTGATGTGTAACTATCTAACAGTCTGTTACTTCTTCACGCCAAATATTATCTCCCGCAGAGATGTTGGTTGGTTCCTCAGTTTACGGCTGCGACAACGCGGTCATGTAGCCCCGTGTACTTTAGGTGTGTGTAGAATCTGTCTGTTAACCGGTGTTAATTGTGATGACTGGATTAGTGCATGTTATCTGTTTTAAATTCAAGTACGGACTGCAGACATTCAATTTTCAAGTAGTTCCTACTTTTGCTATCAAACGCCACCGTCAACGACAACTAGTCCAGAACTTGGTTACGAGATACCAAGGCATTCGGCACCTGGCGATGAACGTTGGAGACTAAAGGGGTTAGTCAAATCTATCCTATAATTTAGCTTCACAAAAGTGCAATTAGTCGAAGGTTCTTTTACATGCCATAAATCTATGGCATGGACCCACCAGCTTTACTTCCCCTCCGAAGGAAGGCATACTGAGGGATTTTAACACTCTTAAAAAATCCGCTGACTTCGGCCTGGTTTGAACCCTCGACCTTGGGAGAGCACAAGCGTCTAAGAAGTGATTGGTCTGACGTAGGCCTACCTCATAGTGGGTGATTCGAAAAGAAGAAGAAATCATTTGTGGAACTCGTGCATTGGCCGGTGTCCACCGCCATGAAAATCTGCAGAATTTACTACAGAAATGGCTAATGTTACTAAGATACAGGAGTTGAATATTTTATCGCTAGAGGTTGTTATTGTATTCTTTTTTAGTAGTTCCAACATTATTGGTTCCAGACCAATGGTTTTCGCCTAGACCAATAATGGCCCTGCTGGCCGCGTTAGTTAATATGAACACCCCTGGCTTTTGTCAAGCACAGTGGGGGTGGTCACGTAACAATAATCTTTATCCATGTCAATGGTTTTGCCTAGTAGTACAATCAGTAATTTTCACCAATAATTTTGTCCAGACAGTCGCCAAACCTCGCAGCAGGGGATTGCGGTGAAGTTGAGTTGCAATCCAATATGGCGACGTGTTTCTTGGTAAGTTTATTACTTGATAGTTAATGTTGACAAATTCCTTATTTTGAAAGTGTTTTCGTGGTTTTCGTTAATGACAGTTGGCTTCAATAACGTGGCACAGGAAGTGGAAACCATTTTCAGAGCGCTAGTAACAAAAAATGTGACAGTCAGTCTCAAGACTAGACTTTCTATCATTTTAAATGCTACAAATGCTGAAAAATGCTAGAAAGGTTGGAGGCTCTTGACATGTTAGAAAATGATCTGCATAATACTAATCTTGCTTATCTTGTTTCAAATTACTCGCGAACGGCAAGTGCAAAGCAAGGGCAAAGCAAGGTCAAGCGCGCGGGATGCAGTCACGCTCACCAGAGCACGCGGGGACGTGCCCCTTCCATCCAGTCTAAAAACACTTATAGTGGGCGATGTATTGAAGATAGAGATATGCTCTCGCGGACTTTCTTGTAGAACTTTTCATTCTGCCCAATTCTTACGCTCATAGTATATTGATATTTTAACGGTTTGCCCAGCGTAAGCTTAAGAAGCGCACGGGCCCCAAGTTTGTTTTCGACGTTTTCACTGAAATCGTTACTGCTTGGCTTCCTTTGATCATACATAAATTATTTTCTACAGAATCATCCCTCGAGATATCCTTTACAGAATGGTGAAAACCGCATAAAAATCCATTGAGTGGTTCTCGAGATTACCCGTGACATCGGGATTTTTGTCTTATAGTAACGAAGTGGAGATTGTCGGGGAACACATGCACCAAGCGGTACTATGACGTCACACACCTCAGTGCATCTGGGCACATTTCGTCCCGTCACCGTAACGTAACGCAAGACCCCAACGTAACGACAAAGTCGTCAAGATTATTTAAATGATAAAATAACGCACTTTGAAAACGGACACCGGAGAATGCATGACAGCCCAAGTTGTGTTGACCGACTGAAAAGTCTTCCCCTGTGAGATTTTGAAAGTTAAAAATCTCGTCCGGTGGTTTGGATTCCACGTCAAAAAACGAGGCTCCAAGGGTTACAATTGCAATATTCAGAGCGACGTCACTGTAAACAATGACCTGGCAGAACCACCGCCATGTAATATGACAGTGTTCGCGGTTCACAAACCTGTTAGGCGCTGATTGGTTATTTCCTGTGCCGGTAACCTCATGACGCAGCTGTGGCGTGTTTCTTATTGGCTGCAGCGAGATGCGATTAGCGCCACAGCAGCGCCACGGAAATGGAAGCGAGCGTTTGGAGAAGCTTCGTCTTTAGTGGTTTTCTTTTTTAATAGTTTCTTCGTCTTCTTTTTTCATTCCCTTGAAGGTTTCCTTTTACCTTTCAATGTTTTCCGAGCTCGAGGGACTGGGGGAGGGTGGGCAGCCACCCCTCCGGCGTAGTTCCGGCGGATAAAAGCCACCGCGGAGGGTGAAGGAAGGGGAGAAGCCAAGACTCGCATTCGACCTGTCCATCAGGCTTGTGGCGCAAAGCGGAGCGGACTCAAATCACTACTAATCGCGTGTTTGCTTCTGTGTTTCTTGTTTTAGACTTTTTGATTTTTGCATTGTACGTTTTGTGTTTGTTTTTGAATTTTTCCTTTTGCTTTGTGTTTTTTGTGTTTGGTTTTGAATTTATATTTTCGCTTGTCTTTGGATTTTGGTTTTGTGTTGTTTTCTGCTTTTGTTTTTTAATTTTCCTCCTTAATTGTTTTTTGTTTCTAGTTTTTTTTCTGCTTTTGATTTTGAGTTTTGCTTTTTGCTTTGTGCTTTTTTTCTGCTTTTATTTTTGAATTTAGCTTTTTACTTGTTATTTGTTTTCTGTTTTGTGTTTTTTTCTGCTTTTGATTTTCAATTTTGCTTTTTTCTTTCTGTTTTGGTCATGTGCTTGTTTCTGCTTTGTGTGGGGGAAAATAATGAGACAATCAATGAAAGCAATCGCACACGTTTTCATGTTTGACCGCGATAGCATTTGATACGTTTTGTTGGCACTAACACTACTACACAAGTAAAGATTAATGTTCGGTGACTTCGGTGGCGTAGTCGGTAGCATGCTGAGCTTCTATGCCCAAGATCGCGGGTTCAAACCCGGCCGAAGCCGTCAGATTTTTAAGAGCGTTAAAAATCCCTCAGCATGCCTTCCTTCGGAGGGGAAGTGAAGCCGTTGGTCCCATGTCATAGATTTATGGCATGTTAAAGAACCTTCCACTAATTACACCTGTGTGAAGCTAAATTGTATACTGTAGGTTAAGAATGTAAACAACGCTCTTAGATTCCTACGTTCGTTGCCAAGAGCCGGCTGCGGTGACGTCTGGTAGCTAAGTTCTGAACTAGTAGTCGTTGACGGTGGCGTTTGGCGGCAAAAGTAGGAACTACTTGAAAATTGATCGTCTGCAGTCCTTACTTGAATTAGAACAGATACATACACTAATACAGTCATCACAATTAACACTGGTTATCAGACAGATTCTACACACACCCAAAGTACACGAGGCTGCATGACCACGTTGTCGCAGCCCCTAAACTGAGGAACCAACCAACCAAAAATTAATGTTTATAAGCGTATATGATCCAATCGTTTGTCAACAACCAAAAAATTGGCTGTTTTCAAAATAATAATTTTATCATGTTTGGTTTCTTAAAAATTGTTTAGCTGTGGAGGGGAAAGTTGATCCACCCTATTTATGACACTGCGTATTGCCAGACAATGGTGGAGAAAGCCAAGGTGATGACAAAGAAGTTTGACAACGTTTATAATATGATTTTGGTTCAATAATGTTATGTAGAATATTACATTATGCAACGAGCCTATAATGACAATAATTAAGACACGAGTATGTTTATAAAAGGAGCGTATGCGAGTTTTATAATTTCCATACGAGTGCCTTAATTACCATTATAGGCGAGTTGCATACGACTGTTTATGTTCGACGATAATTATTACAACTATTTTATGTTCGAACATAAATATTCATAAATATCTGTCGAGATTTC